>CM032059.1:30166629-30766629 GCA_018831715.1 Matsumurasca onukii | reverse complement strand
CTGCCATTTTTTACTTCTCTCTTCACTCCTAACGTGAATGTAGTGTGACGCAAAACCCTGATCCCCAGACCCCCTCACGTAACACTACGTTGAATATTTTTGCTTTGACGGAGGACTAATATTTTAACAGTTTATTATAAAACCAGAGAACCTTTTTTTTATTTTAGATAAGTGAGGCTCTTCTTTGCAACCAAAGGCATCGCCGAATTAGGACCCTCATTGCTGATGAATTCAGACAGAAGAAATATATAGAAAAATATGAAGAGGTCAAGGCACTTGCAAACGGGGGTTCTGTCCGAACGAAAGATGTAATAACTGGGGACAGGAAGGACAGGAGTGATGTAAGTATTAAAATAATGGTATAATTTTGGACCCAACAATTATTCAATTTAAAAACGAAGATCTACCCAAAATTGTCCATGAGAGAAGCAAACTCTGTACAATTATTCCACTATCAATCATTATTATTATTCCTCCAAATATCAAATTCTTCATTTTAAAGTTACTGGATTATTTATTTGACTAATATAGGAACAATATCAACATTGTACGTGAGTTCTGGAGACTGGAAGAGTCAAAATGTTAAACAAGGATCATCAAAGTTAATATTATACCAATTATTTGCATCAAAAGTCCAAAAATAAATTTTACAAAACCATTAATACAACAGTCAAAAAATGTTTTTTATTGACAACACATTTAATGTGTTGTCAGTAAAAAACATTTTTCTACTAAAACAAGGAACCCCTTGTTTGATATGGTACCCTCGAGGCCCCTGGCGGTAAGGCTCAACTTAAATGTTAAATAGCCCCCCTCCTCCCCATACCCGAACCGAAATCTTGGCTACGTGGCTCGTGGACACGGTGAGCTTTGTACGAAAATATGTTAAAATTACTTTTTATTTATACTACTTGAACTATTCTAATTTATTGCTACAAAAAATTAAATTCCGTTCAGAAACAATAAATTTTGTAAGAGTGTTAACCATTTTCTAAGGTTTGGCACTTTTTACAAGAGTTGGAACCTCCAATCAGGCATTTGACTTCGAGTCCTGAAATTTTCTCTCTTTCTCTGTTTAAAGGTTTGTAAAATATCACCGATTTTATGGATGTTATTAGTTATGTTAGTTATTATATGTGCATAAACAATTGGTAAATATTAGTTTAAAATGTACTTGGCAAGTCACCATCTAATAGTGTTATTTTTTCCAAGAACTTTTGTTATTTTTTCTAGTTGACTGATGAAGATACCAGAAAATTTCGGTATCGAAATATGTTGAATTTTAAATTTATACATTTTTATTGCCACAGACGTAGCCTAAAAAATGTCTACAATGATCATCATCCGTCTGTAAACCCCTTTCAATTTCAACTTTTGTAGTATGTTCCAAATTTTATTGAGAAAATAAGCAAACTTTGAGAAAATAAATTAATTTGAATTTGTGTTCCTGTGTTATGTAAATATCATATTATTCTATTATTTGTGGTATTCAGAAAATTCAGTTGGTAATCAAACCAGTTATGTCAATCAAACCTTCGATGCATCCAGATGTGTTCCTCTGATGGTTTTGTTTTGGGTTGAATACCCAAAACACCTACCCCACACTACCAACTTTACTATGGGAGTTTTCTATTTTTCTTGAATTATTCCCTGCTAATAGTCGGTCTTGTCAGTGTGTCAGTGTGTGTGTCTTCTACAGCCAATTTGCGTTATCCATATGGTAATGATAAAGTATACTGCAGGGGTGTAGTGGTGCGAGAACGCGTGGGAACGGCGTTCCCAAACTGAAAAAATGCTTTTCAATTTTTCATTACTTTTTACAAAATTTAAACCATTTCGGGGGGGGGGAAGGTTTCCGGATTTCCCCTTCCCCTAGGTGTTTCATACTCCTTAATCTGCTTCGTAAAGTGCCTAGGTACCATAAAATTACATTAATATTTATGATAACCCAGATACAATTTTGCGTTCCCACTCTGCCAAATTTACTACTACACTACTGGTATACTGATAGTAAGAGCTACGGTGCTCATCCCAACAAGGGGAAGGGGATGGCCTACTATAGTGAGAGTATATAATGCAATGTAGCCCTGCTATGTTAGCAATACTTTAAATTTCACTTATTCTTATAACGATCAGCAGCCAGCAGTATAATTAATATATATAACCATTAATTTTTAACCGTATTGATGAGCAGATTTCTCTCCAATTTCAAGCGCAAGTAGTAGTTAACTTGCCAGAATGTTCCATTGTTAACCGTCTGACAAGGCCCTCCGACCAGCTGTTGAAGACACAACCTAGAAACCGGAGCATTCTGCATTTCTACAGCCACTGCCATCGTGAGCGAATGGTGGGATAGCCAGCTCAGCTGTTTTATGAGCTCCACTAATTCAGATCAAAGAGGCAGTGAAGGGAAGCGTTGGAACAATGGACAATGTAAGTAGTTAGGGATTTGTCACTTAATTTAGCATAGTACAAGTATTTTAGTTAGTACATATTTTAGATTATGCGAAATAAATATAATGTATAAAATTAACTCAGGATTTAGCCAGACTGTGTAGGCCTACAGTATAAAGTACCTAGTCAATATTTGTAGGGAGCGATTATAAAAGTTAATGTTCTGTAACTGTCATAATTGAATGACTTTTATAGTGTCATGTTCGCTTTATAGTGTCATGTTGTGCTCTACGCTCAGTTTCCTTTTTAAACATTAGCCTACATTACTAAAAATTGACATTGCATAAAGTGCTAGAGGCTACTTCTATGTTTTTGTTTTAATATTCATGAGATAAAAGTTATGGCAAAGTCATACTGAAGTTCTTTGTTAACACACTGCTAGTTAACAGGTATGTTTTTAGGTATAACGTGCTTGTTAATTACTACCTTTTATCAACAATTATAGCAAAATGAATATTAACATAAGTTTAAAGAGGTGGTACGTTTTTTGCCATTTAAAATAACCGTTTTCGACTCCAATGTTTCGTAATCTCTCAGAGGTGATAGATAGATTTGTTCAGGCGTGGCTAACAAGGAGGAAATGTTATTGTTAAAAACACCATCGTTAATATTTGTGGCTGTTTAAAATTGAGCTGACACCGGCGCGCTGCTATACAAATCTAATTTACACCAAGACACTTCTTCGTGTAACGTCTTTAGATCTTAGCTGCACCCCCCTCCCAGACCCCGACTCGGCCTGCGGCCTCGTATTTTGGGTGCATTAGGCCTAACTTTTATATGTCTGGGTCGTTGATAAGTACCGTAACTAAGAGCCATTGGTTTTAAATTTTCAAGTTAGATAATTAAAATAAGAGCCCAAACAGAGCGCGAAAAGTTGAATTTTCGACAATTTAACTTTAAACTGATCTAGCAACGAAAGGTGGTAAAAAGGGTCATCAGAATTGAAGGGTCATACAAAAGTTGCAGGAAATTTGTTTCCAAACTAATGATTTTCCAACAGATTAAAGATGCGAGTAACTGTTTTACCGTTATGGCGCAAAATATGGGCTAAGTATAAGGGCAGATTTTAAGACGCCATCTTTTTTGGCCGCCAACTTGTCAGAGCCTTAAAAAAGGGGTTTTAGATTTTCCCCAAAGGTTTCACACCAAGAGGATATGGTCGAGGGGGTAACATGCCGGGAAGTGCCTAAACATATACTCGTTCAGTCAGTCACCTGTACAACCGGCTTTATAATATATTTGTAAATCTTATTTTGACGCAAGAGTTGTATACATATCTGCTGACACCAAATTTTGAATCAGAAACCTTTTAATTTTTTAAAAATTAGTCAACAAAATCAGACCCATAAAATCATCATTTTGTCATCTTCAAAATCAAGTTATATAAAAAGATTGAAGAACATTGTAAGCGTGAAGAGACTTAAGAAAATGTTTGTTTATTGTTGTCCCATTGTTCTTATGGGACAAAAATAAAATGCCCCATCAATACTGCACACTCTTAAATTGATACATTTATGGAGACAACATAATTTTTTATACAGGGCACCACTTTTGACAGGGGGCCTTGACGAAGGCTGTAACCTTGTCCAGTGTTGTACACTGGTACATGTACATCCTATTCTCTGTGGTGTTGAACAGCTGTCAATGCGAAATAGTTTAGGTTTCGTTGTATCTGCAATTTCAACTCGACCTACATACTCTGTGGCATGTTTCAATTCCAAGTTCATTGAACCGCTTACAACTTTACTGCAACCGATTAAATCGCGATACTCTCGTCAATTGAAGACTACACTTGAACCAATTGACGAAAGGGCAAGAGCGTTCTGAGTGCTTCCACCGAAATGCAACACTTCCAGCAGAAATTGCTAAACCAACACGTACCTCATATAGTATAAAGATTATATACTAACCACTTTCGTCATTTTAAATATTTGATTTTAATTTCCCCTAACAAATACAGTTCACAGATATTTGTCATCAAGATTCAATAAATAACTTTCCTATTGTAAAATGTACCTGTACCGTTCTGTGTTGCATTCTAAAGAACCCTGTAATGTTATAGGGGGTTGGTGAAAATAGAAAAATTTGCATCAAACGTATCTGGTAAGTGCGTACATTTTAAATACTGCTAATAATAAATGATTTATTTCTAATTTACTTTTACAGTTATTTTTAAAAAATAGTCATAAATAGAGCCTAAAATCAAATTGTTATAAATTTACTAGCAGGGAAATATCCTCCATCATGGGTAACATTACCTGTGTGAGGGAGGGTTTACATTTTGTATTAAAATATATGCAACTTTGGTTGTTATTGTTTTCAAAGGTATTGGTGTAGTTTATTTTAAATTTGGATTTAACAATAAGGTGATACAGTATATGCAAAGCTATACTTTTATATTTTTTATGATAAGTTTTTGGTTAAGAGTATGAGTATTTTGAATTAATATAATCATTGATTGAATCAAGAATCAAGACGTTTATTATCACATAACGTTCATAAAAAGTTAGGAAAATATACAAGACATTTTGTAAATGAACAGGTGACGAAATACCAGTACCAAGACTAATACCACAATTACATAGAAACAGCCAACACATTGCTTGTAGGTTCACACTACCATTCATAGAAATGTCATTAACAGAAGCTGTGCTCAAAAACACGTGTTGTGATTGATTTTAAGTTATTACGTAATGTGTACATTGTGTATTTTTGCGAACTAAATATTGCTTTTATTGCAAAATAACGTTGAAATAATATCGATCAACACATATTCAGTCAGCCACACCCTGATCAGGTATCGACGAAACCACCCCACCCGATGTTTATTTATAGTTTAGCTACATCAGGGGATGCATTCGCCCACCCTCAGTCTCGGTACACATAGCTCACCTGAAATGCACGTACATGTCAAAAATCCCAGATTAGGGATAGAAATCCCCGCGCAACAGTCCAGAGCAACAGCGACTCTAGCGGCGTTCTTTCGCACTACTTGCAACAACAGCTAGTTCGCCGGACTTTCTCTTAGATGGCGCCACAACAGCGGTATAGTTCTGTTCAAAATGAAATTGGAAAACGGAGGTAAGTTTTGTTTTAAAACTTTATTTATTGTGGAATGTCAAATTGAAACTCCGATACTAGTATTAAACTTTAAAAACAAAGTTTTGATGTATACATTGTAGAGAAACCAGATTAGATACAGCGTTATGTTCGCTTTTAAACTGGTAGGAAATTAAATAGCAAATAAAAGTGTCGTGGAAATTAAGTGGCTGAGGTAGTTTAACGGTAGATAATGTTGCCCACAATAATTAAGTCGCCTTAAAGTCGTGGCGACCAGTGGACCCGTGGCGGGTTGGAATCGCGCGCGAATCCGTAGCTCATCACTCCGCTCATGGTGCGGGTTCGATCCCTACAGTCACCACTTACATTTGCAATGTGACTATACGGCAGGTAAAAGTCGAGGTTGAGTAGAGATAATTTTGAAGTCCTAACTTCACCTCGTTAAACAAGACAAACTTTACTTTTTGTCGTGCTGGCATATCTTGGTTTAACAAATATTAGTAATACTGAATCATCTAAACGGTACAAAACGACAGACTATCTTATAACATTAAAATGTTCTGAAACACCTCAAAACGAGTTTTTTGGTTTTGGGGGTGGGCCCTCGAAGCTAATTACAAAAGCCTGATTAGCTTTGGGTGAATTTAGCGTTAGAGTAGGTAATAGTGGGGTAGGTTTTATTTGAGCAAAACTTCGAGTATTTTGCACTATATTTGAGTGTAGTTTTTAATTTGCGTGAATCCGTAGGACTAATCACACGATCGTTACCCTCTTTCGATCCCCCTACCACTCGCCCACACACGCTATCTTATACCCACAGCCAACGAGAACATCGACAGTTGGCATCTCTGCTCCAATGGACAGTTGGCAGCCTCCCACCAAGAGGATAGCAATTATCTCAGTTTCAGCCAATCAGTGACTGAAAGTGGTACTGCGCAGCGTGACCGCAATATTTCAAGCTAATCAATATGATGTTTTGACGCGATGTGTAAACAGCAAGAACTAGATTATAGTTGTGACACCGGCCGCAAAAGCTTAATTACTGTAGTTTCAGTGTTTCACCTATGTCCACAAGTTCTTTGACTCTTTGTCAACTTGAAAATATATAATTATTCATAATTGCTGGTATTTGTTCTGTTACACCTCATTGAACTTATGCGTTTTCTCAGAGACTCAGTTCATAAAAACTGAAACCACAATTGGGCAGTTAAAGAAAGTGGTTCAGAAGAAACACCAGCCGCCTCGGGCGGTGCGGTGCAGTGTTATGTACAGTTATCTGTGTTGTGGTATTCCAGCTGATTAATACTTAATTCTATACTCTGTGGGCCAGGGTTTGCAATGGGACTTTCTTGAGGCGACATCAACGGTTTTATATACTAGCTCAGTTTCTAGTTCAGTCCATGGACGTAGCCTCAATCGCTAAAAAACACCAGATTTACCAAACAACCATCGACCAGAAAAAATCAAAATACCATACACATTAACTAACCAAACAACCAAATTTCAGAAGAAAGAAAGTAGGTTTCGAAGATGCATATTTATGCGGGAAAAACAAAATGGCGGCTATTTGAATCATAAAGTTTTTATTGAACACAATCAAACCCATTTCCTAAAGTTTGTAACACCATTTTGTCAACACCCTGTATATTTACATTGGAATTGTGTCGGAAACATTTTAGAAAATGACAGACACTTCATGGCTGCTTAACTTTGGAACTAATCAGGAAATTAATGCCAAACCACGGCGTGTGTTTAACAACCAAATATAATGTGACAAGTAAGAAGTATGGGGGAGATATAATATAACCAGGGATTACTGACCTGGGGAAACAGAATGGTAGTTCATGAACGTTTACCACCAAAGGCAGGAACCTTTGTATATTTACTTTTATATAAAGCACTATTGTTTTGTTTTCAGCATAACTGCAAATAACTCCTGATTTTTATCTCTTGTGGGTGGCTTAACGTGGAAACTTCAATGATAAAAGTGTCAGTTAAGTTATGTATGAGCTAGTAAATGTATCCAAGGCTTTCAGCCGGCTGTGACACAAAGTTATGTCTACAATCATGTTATCAACTACGGAGGTCGGGTATTGTATTTATCAGGAGATAGCGATCGAAGCCAATGTCCATGGTTCCTGCCAAACACGTTGCAAGGTTCTTCATTCCCGCATCATGTTTCAGCACTTCACACGCGTTATTAGAGAAACTGAACCGCTATTTATAAAATTGTTTATAATAGTCGTTTCTAGTAAACGAGCGAAAGCGGAGGTCTCTGTTTCAACTAGTGAGGACAGAATTATAAAGAGGCACTATGTCCCATAAGACAACTGTGTGGAGTAAACTGTAAAAGGATACACCAAATCAGCTGGTGTCTAGTGAAATAGAGTGCAATGCGTACGCAAACTTCGTTTCGAATCTCTTACATATCGTGAAGGTAAAACGTATTTAAAATGTTATTGAAATCAAACAGCTAATAACGCTGTTATAGCAAAAATTAATTTTTTGCCACCATTTTGAAACGACTCAATGAATTTTTAATGTTTGATACATTGATTAATATTACCCAAATACATATTTATTTCAAATTTCATCAAACTCTGTATGATTAAATTTACTGTTTTTAGATTTTAGATCATTAAAACCTCGTTTTACAAAACTCCCCAAGGTAACTTCCGGTAGCCCGATTTTGCTGGCTAACGAACTTGTCTGAGATATTTACAAAAGGAACATTTGTACCAAATTTCATGAAAATCGGACAAAACTGTGACCTGTAGAGAGTACACACATATGATTATTCATATGTATAAGTCTTGTAAACATGTTCTGGGGGTCAGGATCGGTGCTCATTTCATGGTCCCAGACCTGAGTCTTACCATGCTATAGCAGCTACCGAACGTACAGTACTTGTGTAAATATATTTTCTTTTGACTGGTTGTTTTTAAGTTTGTGATTCAGTTTTAGCAGTTCGAATTTTACTTGTAACTAAATGAAACTAATTCAGAAATAGAAGAATCTTCGTTACATGGTTTTATTATTTTTAGTGTTTTAACATGGTACTTTTTAATTTTGTTTTTAACGAATTTCCAAAAGAGATGTTAAGAACCCTCCTGTGGAGATTCTCGTAAACCCTTATCAAAAGGTAAGAACTGATACATAACACTCGATAAGTTGAGACAGTCACGAGAAATGATTCTGAATAAAGTATTTCGTGACAAGCGACACAGTGAGTGTATCTCGATCAGCTGCACGTGGTATTTATGTCAAAAACGTGCCGAAACTCCGATAAATTTGTATAAAAAGAGGCAAATCATTGAAATTTTCTAGAAATCTAAACTTTAGGCTATAGTGATGATTTTCGTCGTGAATGCGAAGTTCATCGGAAGTTTGATTTCACTTGAAATGAAAGTTAGTTTCAATTATTCATATGAAAATCTATTTCAATGATTGATTGAGTTGGTACGATTATACAATAGTGATTACCTTCTACCGACCACTATTGCTACGGAAATTTATTATTGGTATTTAGGATACAGTTTTTATATGGAATAAGGGACTTGTATGAGGAGATGAATGATTATTTGATTAATGTCTATGTACGAGTGTCTGAGTGTCAAAATGTTCCATTTGTTTGTGTGTTTTTTAATTTTTGTAAGCGCAATTTTATATTGTTTGCAACAACACATTGGTATTTTGTACGGCCAATATATCAGGAGTTTATTGAACATCTCGTCTTATACAATTTGAGTAAAACTTCTAAATCACTAAATCACTATTTGAGATGCCGACCACTCTCTTGAGGGTATTTTAAGGCAAATATGTGGTGAAGGATGAGTGTGATGAGTGGTAGTAATGAAACCATTTAATAAGTATATAAATCTAAAACTGTAGATAAAGTTCATTATATCAATGCATTCCTAGTGTATTAATTGGGCATCCCCTAGATCCGTTTGGAACTAGATAAACTAATTGAATTAACACATAAAATCTATATTCATAAAGTTTACTCCCTTCTCTGACCATAAGAAAATAAAACCAAAGCACTACAACGAAAAACAACAAAGAGACACAGACAGTTGACTTAATTTTGATTTCTTTGCAAGCAAATCACACATTCCTCTATGCAATGCACTTGGAGTAATATTTCCCGCGCGGGAATTTTAAAATCCCCGTTGTGGGAATACTTGTTGCTCCGTCCCAGCTGTCAGGGAGACGCCTGGGAAAGGATCTGGATCAATAATCAAAACAACTCCGCAATCCTCATCTGTCTACGCGTCCGTGGCATGTCCATCATGATGGGCTATCCAAGTGACAACAATGACGGTTACTATCCTTACACTCTGCTGGGAGACCGGAAGTCCAAGCCGGTCCACTGGTCTTGCATGAAGAGAAGGTAACATTCATATGTGATTATATGTGTCGTTGCTGTCCATTGCCGGTACCTTACCCAACTTATACGCTTCCATATGAAAGCTCTCTCTTGGCTGTGGTTTTACTGAAATGTTGGTCCCACAGCTAGTAATATGAGGTTTGGAGAAATATCTTCGTGGTTTCGTTGTGATTCTTGGAGAATTGGGTTTACGGTTTACCATATGTGAATTGAATTCGGTATCATCACTAAAGTTTATATAATATGTCAACCTGTTGAGTGTATTTATTGTCTTGGGCTCAAAGGAAATCCACGAGGAAAAAATTAAGAAAATCAAGTTTACATTAATTTTGAGTTGTCTTCGTTAAACGCTTAATAAAACTGGAATGGACTTAAATAATTACTCATTGATAAAAGTTTCATTTCATTTAAAAATCGAATTTTTACAAGTAAAATGCACTAAATTTCTTGCCCCACATGTTGACCAAAAATTAACCTGGAAAACTCAATTGGACCAAATATTTTCGAACATTTCTTCAAACCTGTAATATTACAAAATATTACACAACACATGCTCTTTGAACTGCATACTTTGGACTTATCCACCCTATTTTTTTTTACGCAATAATAATAATTTGGAGGAGAAGCCATAAATATCATCAGAAATATCCATTCGCAAGAATCCTGCAGAGAACTATTCAAAATTCTTATTTTTTTAACATTACCCTCTATTTATATGATGGATACCTCGCTCTTTACAAAATTCAAATAAAACCTACTTATTGGAACAGATATTCATAGTTACGGGACAATATTCAACAAAGAATTTAGAAGAAAGCAACACAATACAAAAATTTATAAGTCATTGGCAACCGATTGAGAAAGCAAAATTTTAAATAAACTACCAAATAGTATTAAAAATGAAAACATTAAAAAACAATTTAGATACAAATGAAAGCATATCTAATATCAAAGTCCGTCTACACTATGAAGAATTTTATGAACACATTGAAAACTGGAATATGAAGATTATTAAGAATTAGATGTAAAATTTCAATATACAGCAATATTTTATGATTATTTCCTATAGAAATTCGCTAATGATGTGTATTCCACGCAGTTTTAAGGAATTTAATTTATTTAGTTACTGCCGAGAAGAGCAGTGCCTAAAAATACAGCACATTGAATGCCATTGCAATTATTAAACGTTAAAATATAATGTGCGTTATCGCGCATATTTTGTACGTGATGCCACTTATAAATTATCTATCATATTCCCAGTACAGTTTAGTTTATCTCTTTGCCAATTTCCCAATCCAAAGGATTTTGTTTCAAAGTATGTAATACCACCTATGACTAACAAAATTGAAATGCAACTCTTCTAATCTAATTTTGCTGGTAAAATGGTGCAAAAGGTGAACAAAGATTGCTCCTGAGGTGTAGGTTTATATCATTACTTGATTATGATTCATATCAATTAATAACAACAGATTCTTTGAGAGAATACAGAAAGTATTTCACAATGTGGTTTTGAGTTGCCTCGTTGGACACCTAGAAGCGTCCGGTCCACCCAACAATGGCTCGTCAGGCTCGGGTATATGAAGACTTTGTATGCGCAGACTTACCTATGGGAACTAGCGTTTTAACATTAGTTTTAAAAATAGTTTTAAAATGTATTTGGTTTTTAAAGTACAAAAAGTGTAAAAACAAGTATAAGAGGTATTCATTAATAAGAAAAGAAGAATTTTTGAGGTATTGTTTAGCAATTTTTACTCTTTGGAGTACGTCATTTTTGTGAATCTATGTTATCGGCAGTGTTGTTGTGGTTCTCGCTAGAGCGCGCTCCGTTCTCTAGTTTCCGACAGAGAACCGAATCATGCTGATTCCCCTAGACGGGAACATATTGTCTGTAATCCCCATCATTGATGAATGATTGAATGAACTGATCTAATACTGTAGTAAACAGGGAGTTCACTAATCGTAAATCGGAATATTGAAGTGTGTCGTTAATTCTTCAAAGAGCAGAGATAAGATATTATATTTTGCAAATTACAGTTAGCAGTATGGTTGGACTTAGCGTTTCGCTAAAGAGAGCATTCACCGTTTCATTCAGAACACAACATATACGGAGTTTGATGATACTGTATTTATAAACTTTAATCATTCGTCGTTGTTTATTACTTATAGAAGAATAAAAATATGTTCATTACGTGAACACTTTCTACTCCGAATGTATGACAGTAATCAATATTTGTAAGCTAAAATTTTCCTTTGATATACATCTTCCATCAAAATCTTGTTTAGACATACAGATTTTCCATTAACTCTCTCTTATATTATTAGTTTGAATTATACTCGTACGGCTCTAGTTCCAAATAAGTCAGCCAATGTATAGAGTATTTCAATAGAATGCCATGAACTCGTCCGTGTCCTAGAACATTTGAGAGAGGAGGATAGGTTTTAGACGAATTTTAAGTCTTGGGCACAACGACATTTTTAATCGAACTTGCCTGCAGTCTGTTGGTGAAATGAACGTTCATGAATTACCATTCTGTGCCTCTCAGTCAGGTAGAGAGGTAGTTCTTGCTTCTATTTTCATAAAACTAAAAGTGTGTGTAGTCTTGCTTCTTTTCTTTAAAAAATACATGGCTCCAAATTTAGAGACCCTACCATGCAGTGTCAATAGCTTCAGGTATTGCTGCCTGTACGGTTTTCTTTTACTGCTGGTTTTTGAGGAAAGAAAATTCTGGAAAGTTTGTATTGCAGTATTGGTACAACCTTCCTTTGCGTCAATCCATATGTGTGGGTAGATATGAGTCGAACTGTTTCCTCAAAACACAAATTCCTTCCTTGAATCCTAAGACAGTTTTTAGCGAACATATCCATCGCAAAAGAATGAGGAAAACCAAAGTCTTATCTCTTAAACTCTACAGTTTTTCTCTATTTATTCATTTTTTATAAACATGTATTTTCACAACTCTAACAACCGAGACGAACTTCTTAATAATGTCCTTGGCAACATTTGGAATTTTATACAATTATGATCCTAAAATTCTGGAGAATAATCGCGTTCGTATAAGTAGTACTATATAGCTACATTACTAACAAATCCACTCTCGCCATATCTTATCAGAAAGGTGAGGAATGGTTTATCTACGCAGCAGTTGCGGAAACAGCTGTTCGAGCGACAGGAAGGTGCGCGCGCATGTGCGGGTGAAGGGTTGTATCTTGTATCGACCGACACGTCGCGACTGTTACTACCCTTGTCATGGATAAGCATGGGGTGGGCGCTCCTCAGGCGACCCACGGGCCCCAGGGTGCGTCGTCGTAGGTACAGGAGGATCTCCAGGGAGGCCCAGGTGCAGACATCGCCTCAAGAATGCCGCAGGTACTTTTATATCAGCTGATGAACTATTCACATATGTTTTATCACCGTGTAACGAGGGGGTAGGCCTATTGCTGAGGTTAAGTAGCAAGGGCTGTTTTTAGGGGTTTAAGTTTTTTATTTTAGTTTTTCACAAGACAGCGATAATATACAGAATATGCTCTCACGTTTCGCTTAATTTATCGATTGGAATCTACTGCTACAGCACGTGTCGTGTTTAATAAAGAAATATTTTAACTATTTTGCGTGTTTTTAGAACCTGTTTTTAGTTTAACTCTATAACTATATTTCTACCGCTGAAACTCAAAATAATTTTTAAAATACACCTTCCAATGTTTTCCAACGGCAATATGTCTTTAACCTCTTTGACAGATAATTCCCTTGTCAAAATGAAAGTATATAGGTTTTAACTTTTAATTTTGCTTTTGGTAACCGGCTAACCATTTATTAATTTGAATGTGCCAGGGCCACGAACATATAAACGGAAATCTGTGGAAATGGACAATATATGACGCAAATACTGCCAATACATGTGTTAATAGAACGTGTTTTATCATGTGTGTTATAATTTAATGTACTGGGTGAGCCAAAAAAAACGGACATTTTTAAATGAAAATGCCAGTTTTGAGTCCTTAATACCATGCTTAAGTAGAGGGAGCTTGAGTCTTGTGATATAATTATTCACAATTAATTAATTCCGTTAATCGCGAATAAAATAGCTTTCGTTTATAAGGAGTAGCGGTGATTATGTATTGAGTGTTTTACTCCTTGTATGAGCAAAGGATGTCGATTGGCGAGTTTTAAGATTTTCTGGGAGCGACTTCAACAGACTTAAGCGTTTTGTACTGTCTCTCAAAGGCGATTTCTTTAAATTTTTAGATATAACTATGTCAGATTTTAAAAGGTTTGAGTTAAAAAGTTACTAAACCGTCCTCAGAATTAATTTACACTCTGTATAATGTTAAGCAAATTTCTTTGACACAAATGATATATTTACGTCGTCATCATATGACGGGACTATGAAATCGGCTCCAAACCTGACCTCCAGAACACGTTTGAGCATTTTTCAAAATTGTATATACCGTATCTATGTATTTATACGTGAGCTCTTTCTAAAATTTTGTCAGATTTAAAAAGAAAATATGGAAAAATTACTTGTTTCTTGTGATGGTGTACTCGTATTTCTTCTCGTTACCTGTGGACGTTTGTATTCTCTTACAAGGAAACGCCTGCATTTATCTATCCTTATTAAGTTATTAACTTCTTCACTGTATATGTTATAGCATTTTATGTGTGAAGGAGTTTCTTATTCGACGTAAATTCACTACACTCTAATTAAACTATTGCGTCAAGTAAATTTTAATTTATGTTGTTTACAGCAGAGTACTTAAACAGATTTAGCTTGTGGTTCAGAAGAAATAAAAGGGTTTGAAAAAATTTGAAAGAGTTTTGAAACTTGTTCAGGACCAGAGGTTTAATCATAAGACGGTAATTAATAATCACTTTTTATGTTTTTTATTTACTAAATTATCATTGCAAATTTGTTATGAAAACGGAGCTTTACAAATATAAGTAAGACGTTAGTTTTGTCAAAATTATATTTACAGATAGGTTATTTTCTATAAAAACACTCGCCATTCATCCCATATTCATGTTGAAATACCCCCTAAGAGTGGTCGGTGACGCAAATCAAAATATCAAAAAGTACACTATATTTTGCTACAATTGTTTACTAAAAACACACAGTTTTCGATACCAGCAGATTTATATTTTATATACAGCCCATGAAGAATTTTGAAGACACTTTTGAAAGTTCTTAAATATCTAAATTCCATTTTGGCTGTTCACCATCCTGTTATTTTTCGATTAAATTTCAATGTTCCACAACCTGCTGCCCGTCATGCTCGACCTTGGAACCTGGTCGACCCTCCGAATTCAAAGAGGATGTTACTCAAGTCGACCGGAATATGATTTTTCCCACCTGACAAGATAGCAGTTTAGAAGTATTGCATACTACACAGAGTGTCTGTACTCTGCTGTATTGTTATGCGCAGAAGTTGAGAGGAGAAGAAGAAGATGTAGATGTTTGTTCAGCTGATAAGCCACGTTGCGAGTGGAGACAGCAACAAAGCAAACCTTATCTTAATGACGTTGACACTTCACACTTGACAGCTGATGATGAGTCACAGCTACAGCTGATGATAGATGCGAGATCGTGACAAAGCGGCGACATTCACACAGAATATAACAGTGGTTAGAGAATAGCAGTAGATCGCAGATTGTAGATATCTTCATAATAATACCTCGGACTCCATATAGACTCAGATTTAAGATGGCGCATTCACATTGACCAACTAAGTAAAAAGCTACGCAGGATAAACTGCAACTTTATTCACATCCGAAATTTTTTGACTCCTAAGCTCATGCGCACATTGTACTTAGCATGGTTTGAAGCTACTCTTAAGTATGGAATAGTACATTGGGTAACCTTTTCTACTAATCTGAAACCAGTTGTAACTGTGCAGAAACTAGCGTTAAGAACAATTTGTGGTGTAAGAAAGCATGACTCTTCAGCTCCCTTATTTCCGTTTCTCGATGTTTTAAAGTTTAACCAAATATATCTTTATTGTATTTTAAATTTTCAGAAAAAATTCGATAGTCTTTTCAGAAGTATACAAATATTTAGACCTACTAGAAATTATGAGGAGGGAATGATTGTGAGTCCTGCTTTCATGAAAGACACAAGTAGAAAGCAATGTCACAATAAAGTTGTAGACATTTTCAACCGTAACTTTTGTAAATTAAAAGATATTCGATTTGAAAGAAATGAGTTATTTAAGTCAAGAATAAAAACATTGATAAAACATAATGATATACTGTAATTTTAAAATGATTTGTGTTAGTTTAAGCTTGAAAGAAGGTAGTTTTGAAATGATTTTAATTGTATAAATATAGAAAGCAGTATACGATTAGACTGATAATGGACCTATTACTAAGTGATAATAAATAATTGAGTTGTAACGATAACCGCGCTTGTTGTACAACACATGGTTGTTCATGTACAATTGTAAACCCAGAATCTTTTGTAAATAAAGAATTTTGAACTTGAACTTGAATAATAATAGTACATATTACTGTAATCAAGGTCGATCGAAGGGGCAAAACTCAGGCCTTGCCAAAAACCAGCCCGACACGCAGCTAAGCGCTAAATTGCCACTTGCGTGAGTGAATCGAATTTCCTTTGCAATGGTGTTACTTACTCATATTCGCTTCGTTCCTATAGCCTCGCTTTGCCACGGGCGTTATTAGATTTTAGAAATTAGTAGACTTAACTTACAATAATACAACGTCTTCTGGTTTAACGTCTTCATTTTAATCAGATAAACCCCTGCATTACCCCCTTCGATAGGTAGAGCTCATAAATCAGTGAAGATTTAAACTATTGTTATTTACTCATATTATCCAAGATCACGTACTTATAGAGTCCAGTTGCATGTTTGGCTTGACCCTTAGCATGTAAGCCCATCCTAATTTATGTAATTCTCTAATGAAATTTAAATCTTGGGGCTTGTAGCTCCTTTGAGGATATCACAAGAATTCACCCAAAAAAAGGTGATGACTAGTTTAAATTTAAAAGTGAATAGATAGATAGCAGCATAATAATTAAAAATCCTGAAGGATTTAAATTGACAAAAAATACATCAGCCTTTACAACTGAAAGTAGTACCATCATTTTGAAGAATCAAATTTTCATTTCATGCTCGGAAATTTTTGAGATTTAACTCTTAAAAATCATTGTACTACTACTACTTTCATTTCTAAAGTGTATTGAATTTCTATGCAAATATAATATAATATATATAATGTTTTCCAATAAACCTCTTATCTATCTATAAAACGTGAAGTGTTTAGACGTAGACAGAATGATGTCAATAACCTGTAAACGAGTTGACAGGTGGCAAGCCGCCATTGCCACAACTGACTTGATCACATCGCAGTCGTGCCAACGCTTTGTTTTGCTTACTCTGTGACTATTATTGTTGTCTAGAGAGGAACAAAATGAGACACAACAAGCATATTGCTTTTGCTTACACATCGACAATAGTCAGCCTTTGCCTGGTAATAGAACTTACAATAATTACATAAATGTATATACGTAATTTCATTGAATTCGGATGATAAAGACAGTTGTTCAAGCCTAAACCATCATTTTTGGGGAGAAACGCTCCCCTTTTCCCCAAAGAGGACTGGTTCGATCTATAATCTCTATAACCTAAATATAGACATTTCTGCAAGGAGTCGTTTGAAAAATTATCAGTATACCCGTGTCGTCTCTGCAGATTTTTGAACAACTATGTTCTTTATAGTCAATCATTCGTTAGACGAGAAAAATTATTCATACAATTACAACACTAGATCCAATTAATTAGACCGACTTACCGTTCATTGACTTAATATCTACGATAAACTTCCCATTGTCCGTTGAAGCTACAGACAACTATATAATAAATACCAAATAAATACCTAACTTAATAAAATGCAATTCAAATAATTTTTTTGAGGATAAGTTATGAAGCTGATTAGTGAGCTTTCATCAAAAGTAAACAAACAAATCAAGAGTAACAAAACGAGATCAGAATTTTAGACGCACAAGGAAGCTTATTCACAACACAGAGTATCCTTATTGCTTGTTTTTGTTTTGATTCTGTACTATGTGGTGCTGTAAAGAAACTCGTACTGCCAGTGCCTGAAGGAAGGGCCAAGGACAGCTGTTCTAGAAGGAGAAACTCGTATACTGACTCTACCTTCAACAGTGGCCTTGCCTGCATTCAGTTGGGCAATGCACCTTTACATTCTACTCACATCATATGTACTAGATCCTGTAGGCTACGCTCACAAAATTAACTCAGACCATTCAATACTTGAAACGGTTTTTTGTGCGTAAAAAAACTAACGAAAGATAAAAGTATTACACGTACTATATTTTAGGTTTGAATATTTTTAAACGCATAAAAGGTGTTCTACTTTTTAATAAATTAGACTGCTTAAGAACTTTTCACGATTATACTTTTGAAGGAGCTTGCTAGCTTTTGCCGGCTAAGGAGTAAGGTATCATCAGTTTACAAAGAAAAAAAGGAAGGCATCACCTTTGTTAGTAAACTGATGACACCTTAGCCGGCAAAAGTTAGCCATTTCAAAAGTAAAATTATGACAAGTTCTCAACATGGCTAATTCATTAAAACCAATAACCATTCTATTTTACATCAAGGATTCTCTGAAGAAAAGTCATCTACTTATTCTAACTTCTATTAATGATAAAAACCACAATTTGTTTATTACCTGAGATGTTCTACTGACTCCTTGCAAGCAAATGTCTATATGGCCATGGGCGACAAGGCAGTGCAAGGGTTCTACATTTTGGTACACCCTGTAAAAAACATACAAAGAAAAGTTCTACAATGGTCAAGAAGAATACATATAGCAACAAAGAAGATGCGTTTTTGTTATTAGTAGGCATATAGTAATTGATTTGATCGGGAATTGATATGACTTCAATCATGGTAAAATCTTCTGTTCATGAGTGATTGAATTAGTATTCATATTTTCCCCTTTTTTGGTACTGCCCACGCCTTCAAATGATTTTAAAGAATATTTTTTCTATATTTGTAGAAACTTCTTCGAAGATTTTTATATGAATATAGTCAGGGGGAAGGGGACAACAAATATTGAGCTTTCCTGTATTCCACGGAGCACTTATCCACGGAGCTTGGAATCCCTCCGGATTACGAGACTATCATTTTTTTTAAGATCTTTAAATTGACTTAAAAATACTTCTAAATGTTCAAATTGTCGGTAAACTATACCTAAACCTCCTCCCACTCTTACTAGAGGTGTTGAGTTTTGACTAACCCCCAGGACCACGGTAGAGAACCCCATGGGCCAGTCTTAATAAATAAGAGTGTGTCCCAGCATAGTCGTGACGAGGGGACGTTTACTCCCAAACAACATTATAATTAAAAACGACTCCCCAAATGCATCGTTTCGTCCAAATACTTCTCCCGCTCTTGCTAGGACTATAAAGCCCCCCACACACGGTCTAGCATGCACGGCGTGCGGCTAGGTAGCTAGCCCGATCCTAGCAGCTAGCCTAGCATGCTAGACCGTGTGTGGGCTCCCACCTAGCAAGCACGGCGTGCATGCTGGGCTAGATGCTGGGCACGGCAGCACCGTCCAGCCTAGCAACGTGCCCAGCATGTTGGATCGTGTGTGGTTAACCATCGTGCCGCTCGCCGTGCCTCCACCAGTGTTCACTCTCTTTGCTCGGGAGTAATGCTTGGTATTAATAATAATTTATTGTCAATACTGTATGTACAATGTAATGTTGTTTTTTATTAAAAGCTGATTTGCAGCACACCTTTTATTTGTAATTTTTTTGCTTATCAACTTTTAATAATGAATGAACCACCTTCAACACCATATCGACAAAAACTGAGTAAAGTTGTTTGTTTGATATCAAAATTAATCAATACATATAAATATAAAATAAACCCGATTACCAATGGAAAGACTGTAATAAAAGCTGAGCTAAACGTATCGGTGCTACAATAATTTAGCTGCAAGAAAAATCCCATACCTTGTAAAATGAATTTAGAAGCAAGTAATTTTTAATTTGTGTTTTAAATTTATATCTTTTACGTGGATTTATATATTTTACGGACTTGGATGGGATCCTGATCATTTTACCCCTGCTATTCCAATAGTAACTCCGATTCATATACAACCTGAATGATATTTTTATTCGTTTATTCTATTTTACGTTCTATGAATCTATTCCAAATAAGCTGGGGGCGTATTAGCTTTATTTTTTTTAATTTTAATAATTTTACAAAATTATAGAAGGCCAGCAGCAATCACATCGAAATTCATTGCACAACAGACAGAGCACCCAGCATGCTAGGTGCGAGGCTCGACAGTGTGTGGACAACACCCAGCATGCTGGGCGTGCAGCTAGGCACGCAGCTATGCTAGGTGGTAGGCTGGGCTGGGCACTTTGCACGACCGTGTGTGGCCTGCTTAACATACCTCGCCCCCCGTAAAATACCCCCGACCCCCCTAAAATTAACTAGATTACGCCTATAGGCCCGTAAAGTTCAGATAATTTAGCCCTAAACAACTTATTTACATTTGTCCACAGGGAGGAGAAGAAAGACGTGATAATGGTGACTTGTGGGGCGATGCTGATAGTGGCTGTCCTCACAGGGGTGGTCACCTGGCATCTGGCGCTCTACTATCGCACCCCCACGCCACCATACGAGCCCCCCGACCCATACGAGAAGCTTCCTCCCTCACCATCCTTCCAGCACATATACCGCCGCGCCGCTGTCTGCACGGATGGCACCCCTTGCTCCAGGATCGGAAGGTTCGTACCAACACATGAAAGATAATTTAATAAAGTAATTTGTAACCTGTTTTGTTTTCAGGTCGTTCGACGTTTTTGTCTAGAGACAGTAATTTGAAAACCCGTTCCTGATGTAGCCTAGTATATTTACGCTACGCATTTCTTAAACCCTACATTGACATTCAAGCTGTTGTTGTTATTTTTTCGGAATTAGTTGAGGGTATAGGGATTTTAAAAGTAACTTCTTATACCATTTTATCGGGCTATACTGTAGGTTTTTGACACCCTTCCACCCATGTAATGCTGTACCAATCCCCCTTCCCTCCAAGCAATGCAACGTGAAATAATTCTAATTAAAATGGCGTGTGGATGTTAAATTGATTAGGATTTTCCTACATCTCGAAAACCTTGACTCGCGTAAAGGTAGGCCTATATTATATTTTGTATAACAAAATAAATTGTGTTGAGCTCGCACTGTTGAGGTTTGGTTTGAATGCGGAATATCTATTTATGTTACAGCCATTGACTTTATATATACACATTTAAAGTAAATGTAAATAATATTAAAAGTCAATAGTACAGTATTGAAAGAATTTAGTAATCCAGAAAATAACAAACGAGGTAAATTTGAGGATGCGGAGTTGCGACAGTTGGCTGCACTGTCACGTGTCGTCTTCTCCCGTTGCAAAACAGCTGATGTTATTATCTTTGCTCAGAATTAGCTAGCTCAGCTGTCAGTTGCCAGTGCTCAGCTTGTATTACTAGAGTTCAGAGTGAATTTGTGATCGCATCGTGCTGCATTTTACAAGGTTATTCTTGTAACTCATTTTGGACTTGTTGTAACGAAGTTACCTTCAATAATTAATCAAGAAAAGTGTATTATACGTGAGTATAACTACAACAATCATGTCTGAAAGTCACTTGGACGAATACGAACACTACAACTACGACCAAGACAAGTATGTGAATTCTGGACATAGTGGAAAACAACGCTCGAAGAAAGAAGCAAGTGAGCATACAAACCATTTTGATCCCAGTGGCCATACAAGGAAAATTTCCGAAAAGCTCCACAATACTCAACAGAATAAGAAATGTGACTCTCCAAAACCGAAGCCACCCCAATAAGCCCTATTTTGATTCCACTCTCGTATTTTGATCTTGGACTGGATTTTGTGAGTTATGTTTGACTAAAACTAGTTTATATACCCAAGCAGTTGTTGGGTGTTTGAAGTGGGACTTCTAATGGAATTTATATTTGAGGTTCGTATATCAAAGCAATGGACTAAGCATCGGTTAAAAGTCAAATCTTGTGTTGCTTAAATTAATTGCTAACGAACATCAGGGCGCAAACACCTGCCTGAAGACAGCTTTCCAGAAGTTTCTACCATGCATTTGCTTTAAAACCTTCATGGACTTGTTAATATTTTCTTCAATTGTCTGTGTATTTTTTACGCTAAATAAAAATTAATAAAATAATAACATGTAGCTCTGTGTGCATTTTAGTTACCGACTCACCAAGCGTGAATGTACAACATTTTAAATGGCTGAAGAGTGTAACTTAAGCTTCCTACTTGTAGGCTTAGAATAACAAGTCTAGCTTATCATAAAAATAAATTAAATAGGCTACAGAGTGCAACATAAGTAAAACACAATCACATTTATTTAGAGCTGGGCGGATCTCTGAAGAATAAAATTATATAAAAATTAATTAATAGAACACATAATAAATTTCCGTATGAATAATTGTAAGTCGCCTCAATCAATCACAGTAAGGTGGTTAAAGTTTAGTAAGTGCTTTAAATTTCTATTTTTAGTGATTGAAACAAAACAAAGTACCACAGTGTGATAGGGTTAAGGACAAAACTTTAAAACAACATAATCCTTTGAAGGGAGAAGATGCTCAATATTTTTAAATATTAAACAAAATACAGTAGTGTAAATGTATCTAGGACGAGACTTTATTGTCAGGTCTGTACGAAAACTTACTTTTTGTAATTTTTGTACAGCTAGATTACGACAAAGGCCTTGTCCTGAGCAAATGGCTTCAATGGCTTTTCTGATATTTAATAAGAGTTTTCACTGACATAATTTATTGTTTAAATGTATATCTAATTTGTAATTTGATTGTTCTATTGTAAAAATGTTGGCCTTTTAGAAGTTTGTTTTATCAATCAAACTTCAAATAGAAATGGCTTATAGTTGTTCTAGAAATTTTACCGCTAACAGTATTTGTATATAATTATGTTTGTTGTTACTTATTTTAAAATCTCAGAACATGAGTTTTAAGGCACTGTTAAGTATTTTGTGATAATGTATTTGGTAGTGCTACTTGAAACAGTTCTGATAATATTCAATGATAACAGTATTTTTATTCTTTCATGCTATTTATACACTATTTAACCAGAGTGAGGTATGGCCAAATGTTTTACTGTTAAAAGTTCAGATCTTTACTTGTAGCATAGGCATGTGCCCAGTAGGTTTTATGGGTGCCTATTGACATCTAAATATTTAGAATACCAAAATTATCTGACACATTCCCATACTTCATCTTTAAAAAAAGTATCGTAGCAATTTAATTTTGAAAAGAGGCTGACTACCACAACCTAAACGTTTCCATCAGTCGTGTAAAGGTTCCTTTTACCGATTGTTCTTATCTCGGTTTCTGTTTAAATAACTTACCAGTAACAGACACTACAAATTGTTTTTATGTTCTTCTTTTAACACTATGAAGCCAAAGCCAGAATCCTGCTCGAATTGTCTATTGAAGTAGTCACCATGATTGCTACTAGAGCGCCAGTGTTCCGCACAAGCTTGATCAGTTTGCTGAGACTACTAGGTCTACTAAGTGTGAGAATGGCCGTTAGGTCTAAGGCGTCAACTGACTAGCTGGCATTTCAGGTCACGCGGGTTCGAATCCTGCAGCAGAAGGAATCCATATTAAACTTACTTACTTGAGGTTTAGTGATGGGAGGGCCCACCTTAAATAAATGGTAACGGGTGGAAGTTGTCAAGGGAGTTTAATATAGGTTGCTAATATAAACAATAAATTAATATAAGTCTAATAAACAAAAAGATAGAAAACTGTCATTTAAAAAAAGTTGGGCCAGGCTTCAAAGTGTTAATTTGTTTAAAAGGGTTTGCAGTTTAAAAAAAGCGTTTTTGTCAAGTTGATTTTAAGTTTGATAGTCTTAAGTTTTAAATGTCAATATATTTATATGGTTTTAGTGAATTGAGACATTTTCACACAAGAGCATTTTCACTCAATTTTACTACTGAAAGCTAACTTTTGCCAGCTAAACTGATGATGCCTTAGCGGGCGAAAGCTAGCTCTTTCAAAAGTAAAATTGCGAAACGTTCTTAAATATGTCTAATTCATTCAATCTGAATGTTTGACAAAAAATACTGTTTAGAAAACTGTATCGCAACATTTTTCCGCCCACTCTGCACAGCTTTAAATTTCAAATTCTTCTTTCCAATTATTTAGTCACACAATTGCACCCCTCAACAACAAAAATCTTCAACAACCCAATACACAATCAAACAAATTTACTAAGTAAGTACATGGTTTTGCTCGAACCAGAGACATACTAGCAAAGAACGGATCGGCAGTAGACGCAACTATTGCAGCCTTGTTCTGCAATGGTGTGGTGAACATGCAGAGCATGGGGCTTGGCGGGGGCTTCATCATGACCATCTACCAGCGAGAGACCGAGACTGCGCACTCCCTTATCGCCCGAGAGACTGCCCCCGGCGCTGCCACTAAGGACATGTTCACGAAGAACAACTCTCTCTCCAGAGAAGGTTGGTACAAATGTGGGGTATTATTTTTCATCTGCTGAATAATAGAGTCACTGAAATTATCAACTCTAAAAAATTTATTTAATGAAAATTCTTCAAGAATTGTAGACGTGAGGTCTTCTAAAAAAAAATCATGTTTTAACATTGCTCTTATGGGACAAAATTCAAAGTCATAGCCACTACTGCGCAGCCTTAATAAATCAATAACAAATACTTAAATTGCAGGAATTACCATATTCAGGAAAAATTTCATGTGTCTGGAAAAATCAGGGAATGTTGGCAAAAACTAAATTTGGCAAGGAAAATGTATAAAATATGTTAAGTTCAGCAGTTTTCTTTAGGTATTCTGTTTTTGGTTTATTGAAAATGAATACATGTTCCAGAACAAATTCCAACCATCATGCATTAAATTGGCCTGAACTGTTCTGAATTGGTCAAGGTGTATCACCTTGAACACACCTTGACTGATTGAGAATATTTCAAGCCATTTTCTTGTTTTGTCGTCACCAACAATGTGTAGGAAATGTTAAAGGCAATCATGATTACTGTAAAAAACAACTGGAAAATTTATCCCAAAAATCCTGGAAAGTTGTGTTTTGACAAAGGTTGGCGATCCTGAATTATAATTAATTTGGGCTATACTAAGGTTAACATAAAATTTGACAAAAAGACCATATAATCTTCAGAACATTACGGAAACCAATTTTTTGAACTTTACCGTTCTCCAAAAACACTTAAACATACAGAGAAATTGTCTAATTGGAGAAATTCCCTGGCCTATTAATAAATAATTTTGAAAAGTGTGAAAATTTAAATAAACTACTACATTAAACTTTAAGTTTTAAATTGTATTTACCAGTCAATTACAAAACTGAACAAGTACTTAGTAGTAATCTTGTTCAGTCAATTACCTAATCATTCTTAACAGTAATAAAGCCAAGTACAATACTGAAGATTGTATAAATCTGTTAAATAAAATCGATACAATTAAAAACTTTTTCTAATTTTTTATGAGAGTGTGTCAATTGTATTTGAGAATAGTACCACTATTTTAGATTTCGTCAAGTGAAGTTGAGAACACTGAATTTATTTTGATGAGTCAACAAATGTAGTTGGGAATGATAGATTTTATTTCAGAAAGTATTATTATATTTTAAGAACTTGTTAATTGCATTTGATAACAAACATGTGTATTGACAGCAGTTGGAGCTATATTGCTGAACTTGTAATTCTTATTCAACAGTAGTTTTCCATTTGATTGAGACTTACTCCCGTACAAAGACGCTAAAATATTTTCGTTCTCTTTAGACAGTTTCTCAAATCGTCATATATCTTCTCAAATACAGTTGACTATTATTAAGTACTGTACAATTGTAACGTTCTCAAATTAACAGTGCTCTGTCTCATATACAACTGAAAGTGTGTAGTTATTTGTTACGACAACGTGACAAGAGAGCACTTGACAGAGTTGAGAGAACGTATGCAGATGACAACTGCGTTGTATGCACACAGGTGTTGTGACGATGTTACAGCTTCTCTCTAGTGCTCTGTGCTCCATTATCTGCAACCAACTCGTAACTCGTTAGATATGAATTCATTCCACTCTGCTGCTGTACATGTTGAAGTTTGAACCAAGCTACTGAATGTATCTGTCAATACTCATAGCGTGATGGCTTACGTCCTTATAACGATAGTAGTGAAACCTATGGGTTATCATCTGGTTTGTGTGATATTATATTTTAAATTTTCTGAATTGTCTTGGCAGTTTAAAAGGTTTTTTATAGTCTTAAAACTAAAAACAAACATTAGCATTTCTAAGGATCAAGTACCTGAGAAAAAGATTTAAGACGTACGGTATTATAGACTTAGAATGGATTATTATAATAAATGGTTGGATAGGATTATCTTAGCTGGTGAATTAAACATTAATAAAAATAATAAAATAATATTAATTTCTGTACACAACCTTTAGTTGATATTGGTTTGTCGATGAAAACTTTGTTCTCAAAAGTCCCAACCAGCTATTAAATTGTTTAATTGGATCGATTGTGTTTTGCATCAATTAAATTGTGAATCCAATAAGAATGAGCTCTCCTAGATGTGAATATATACCATAATAAAATAACAATATTTCACCCACATTATATCCTTTTGGGTTTTTAACTTTTTTATAAACTTGTATGGTTCAACTAAACTGAATAATATAAAAATATTTTAATTTAAAAAAAGGGCAATTTGTATTATATTTAATTTATGTAAAAGATGATGACTCAAAAAAAAGGTAGTTGACTGAATAAGATTTCTTTTTCTTGTGTTATCTTGTGCAGCCAGGAATCAATTTAATTTGCCACTTGTTATTAAATCAAAAATTTGAACTTTGGAGGTTTAATCGAATGGTTTGGTCTTGTTCAGCAAAGTAGATGCAAATGTGCTGACCAAGAAGCCGCAAGTTCACAAGTCAAAAGGCAGTTTAGATAAAAGTTTATCTCAACAGTTTTTGCAACAACATTAGCCTTTGTCTACAGAAAGACAAGTTTTGACGTGTTGACCTATTTGACGCTACCTATATGCAATGGACAGTGATAAGTTGTTGACGGAAAAAGTTATGTGCATGTAAATGTACATAAGTATAGTGACAACATACTATTGATTTTGATGCTATTTCCAACAAGAAAGAATTACATCCAGTACACTTTATGTGCAGGGTATTTAAAAAAATGAACAGGAAACATAATTTAATTAAATAATGTTTTAAATACATGAACTACAGCCTTAAATTACGTTATATTGGAATATATAATTTTATTATACTATTCTAGTGAAAAAAATTGAAAAATTATACATAATTAAATTGTTTTGAGTTGAAAATGTGTTTGTTTAGTCTCTGAAACAAGTGAAAAACTCTGGCATAGTACAAAACAAGTAGTTTGACACAACATCATCTAAAAATTTTATACATTAGAAACTTGAGAGTTTGACAATTTGAACGCTTCATATTGAATTTCAACAAGGGCTGTAGACAAGATTTCTGGGCCTCTAGGTAAAGAAGACTCTTCCCCCTTGAAATCGTTGTGTCTTAACGCTTCTACCAGATCAGTCTAGAGAATTTTATAAAAGAGATACCTGTACACCTATTACAATTTCAACTGTCTCAGTTAATATGCCCAAGCTAGCAACTCCCTACCCAAAAATATTTACTGAGAGGATGGTCTTCTAATCTATAAGGGAGTCATTTCCTGGGAAAATTGATAGTTTTTAGGTACAAGTTTGTTATTTTGAAGCATTTTAGGCGCAATAAACAAGTACATATGAGTATTTTCAGATATTTTTTAACAATTTCAAGGGTCAGAAGTTCGGACTTACCTTGGATACAATCCTGAATGCCGGGCTTGAGCCCCAGGTCAACTATTCCCCCTGATTATACGGCCTTGTGGTGCAGGTGCCCTAGCGGCTGGTGTCCCAGGTGAGCTGAAAGGCTACTGGGAGGCACACCAGAGGTTCGGTCGACTGCCGTGGGAGGAGCTAGTGTCCCCCAGCCTGCAACTCTGCCGAGACGGCTATCACATCAGCAAGCATCAGCGAGATGCCCTTCCACTGCACGAGCACCTCATCCGCTCCGACCCTAACCTCAAGTACGCACCTACGTACTTGTACAAGGCTTGCTTTCTGAAGAGATTTTACAGATGCGTCAGTGTTCATTTTATGGTGGACTGGACGGTGTTCGAATCAAGACAGGCTGTAAACGTAACACTGTTTTGATTCCAATGTTAACCTGAATGCGCTACTAAAGGCGCAGCTACTCACTTGACTCACGCAGCTGAATGCACTGCGGGGTATATCTGAGGTGCTAAGTACATAATTATGTATAGAGCAGGATTTAAACCCCCAACCTCAAATTCCGGAGTCCAGTGACATATCCACTAAACCACCAAAACTATTAAATTATATCAAATTTTAAGACATATTAATTAGTTTTTGTATGCCATTGAAATGGTTAATTGATATGAGTAATAACAACTTGTTAAATTTTAAAAGAACAATAAATACAAAAAGTAAAAACCGCTTTCAACAATATTATTAATTTTACAAGCTGGAATGATTTTAAATAGTTATTTGATTATACTTTACCCAATTAATTGGAACCATTAACACATTGCTAAAATATTTGTTATTTCCATTTTTGCTCAGGAACTGGTTTGTGGATCCAAACACAAATGAGTTCTTCCCGACGGGATCTCTGATTCGAGCCAAGCGACTGTGTGACACGCTAGAGGTGGTTGCCAAGGAGGGCGGAGACGCTTTACACAACGGCTCTCTCACCAAGGTGTTCGTGGACGACATCCAAAGCCATGGGTGGCATCATCTCCGAGCAAGACATGCGCAACTACAAGTAAGCTTCCTAAGTTTGTAGACAAGAATTCACATCCAAGTTATCTTCCCCTTAGGAGTTTTTTGGTATGGCAACTTTGCTTTGGGCCATCTTGATTTCATTTTTTACTAAAATATAACTTCTTGAAAAAGATAGTAGCATGCTACATTTACTGCAGTGTAACAACAGGGGCACTTTTGTGAGGAAGTAGTCAGTAAGTAAAACGCTTTATTTTGCTTGTAGTTTGTAGTAAAACTGGTGCTAATTTTCTCCGCTACTTTTATTTCATAGCAAGTTATTATTAGATATTTTTTTACTTTATTATAAAAGACAGAAACTAAAGAAAATTCTAGTATTTTGAAGAATAATTACATTTATCTGTGACCAACGTCCACAGTGGCCGCAATGACAATCTCTTATTTCATGATGAAAACAACAGTACATGACTGGGACTCGTGGCGTGGTCCTGTAATCCAGCTTCATGGAGGTCAGGTTTTGAGGATGATATGGGTCTAAAGCGGCTCAGATAGTCTCAGCAATCATCTGATGATACCCGCATCAACTCCCACCACCGTTTAGACTTATCAGACCATCACCTGCGTGGTTCGGAAGTCACGTTAAGCCAAGGGTCCTTGTATATTCATTGGTCATTGGGCAATTAATTAATGACCCATTCTAAGGAAGAGTCGGCCTTAGTTTATAACAAGACTACACCTCATAAGTCATAACTCATTACTATCACTCATCACACTCATCCCTCACCACATATTTGCCTTAAAATGCCCTCATGAGAGTGATCGGCATCTCAAGTAGTGATTTAGTAATCACAGTCATCTCAACTTGAGCATCTGTGGCAATCTATGATACAAATGGTTCTATTGAATTCATAACAACTGTATTGAATACAGTGTACAATTAGCAGATCAACTAATACCTGACGGAACAGTAACGAAAGCTAAAACTAATTGTTATGAAAAATAGTATTGCTATTTCCTCAACCAAAAAAAAAAAACAAAATAGCATGCTACTAACCAAAAATTGTTTTTATAAAGTAGTTTATTTTTACAATACCTTTGACAACCCATGAAAAAAATTTGCTCACCAGGGTTGAATGGTCGAAGCCAGTAAGTATACAACTGCACAACAACACTCTGCACACGTCACCGTTGCCCGGCAGCGGCGCTCTGCTTGCCTTCATCCTCAACGTGTTGGACGGCTACAACATGAGCAAGGAGAGCATCGAGGATCTGGACAATGAGACACTGACGATACATCGCATGGTTGAGACCTTCAAGTACGCATACGCCAAGCGTAGTGCCATGGGTGACCCTGCTTTCGAGAACATGACACAGGTAAGACGTTGTACCTTTCATGGTTTCTAGTTTGATTTTAGGTTTCTGAAGGTTGTTAAATTTTGTAAACTCTGCTTACATGTTCTTTAAATTTTATATATTGGAGAACAGAAACATTGTCAATTATTATTTCACAGTATTTTAAAGAGTCTTGAAAGCTGAGCTCTAATATCGGCTAATTAGTGAAACATATTTGTAACCAATAAACCAATTTTAAAAATTTTAATATGAAGCCGTTTTTGACCAGAAAGTTGCCGTCGTCAGATAACCTAAATGGTTAAGTTGTATTCCACCCATGACAGATATCCTTCAGCTTTTGCCAAGGAAATTAAGGTACAGAATTGATGAGGAGGGAAAAATACAGCAAGAAAAAGGTTAGGTACAGTATTTAATATATTTTCATGGTTAAAAAAATATTCCATGTTTTGTTCTTTACACCGTTGTATATGCCTGAAAATTAGACTGTCCCTCGAATTCAATGATTACACACTTATAGTGAACAATGTTTGTGTGCAGATGATGGAGGACCTGTTATCGGAGAAGTACGCAAACGATGTGAGGTTGAGGATTAAAGATGACGAGACGTTCAATGACCCGGAGCATTACGGAGCCAAGTTCTACAATCAGGAAGACCACGGCACAGCTCACATCTCCGTGTTGGACGAGAATGGGGACGCCGTCTCTGTGACAAGTACAATCAACTTATAGTGAGTTTCCACGGATGTCTAGCCACCTGGCAGTAATTTCCAAACTAAAACTCAATTTTTGGGTTTTAACAAATATTTTTATAGTAGGGTACTTGATTGAAAAGATTGATTTTTCCTATTGTCGGACCTTCTCTTACTCTTAGTTCCGTGAATAGTAGACCTTGGCTCTCTTTGAACGATTGGGTGATCCAGGAGTTGAATGACACAGAAAATAACATTGGGGCATTAAATTAACCACCTACCTACCATATGATAGTGAAGCAAAACTTATGGGAGCAACAATTGTACAATGAGGAGGAAAATTATGAAAACTTCTTTATAACCTTGAACAATACAAGTTAAAATCGCCAAATTTGCTAGAAGCTTCAAAAAGTGGTCTGTTTTTTTGAGGAATTTTACTACAAAATTAGTGTCATATGACCTAAGCTCTCATTATAGATTTTCTTCTGACTCCTTGCAGACCTTACCCCAGAGATGACTTATGGTCAGTAATTTCCTTGAAGTCACAAAGAAATTTCCATATGTTACTGTTTAGAAAGAAATAAAAATGAAAGTGGAGATATTTTACAGTTTCGGGGGAGGAGTAACTTCAAAGCACACCGGTATCATCTTGAACTCTGGCATGGACGACTTCTCACTCCCTGGCGTGATCAACCACTACGGCATCTCGCCGTCCCCTACCAACTTCATCGAACCTGGCAAGCGTTCCATGTCTTCTGTCAGCCCCACCATCATTGTGGACCAGGAGGGAGATGTCGTCATGGTAGTCGGTGCCTCAGGAGGCCCGAAAATCCCAACGGCTGTTACTTATGTAAGAGTTTTCCTGACAATTATGAATAAACTATTATGATGTAAACTATGTGTTTTACCAAAAAATATAGTTGTCAACGAATTTCTATACAATGAGGAAGAAGGCTAATCCACTTTGTGGGCAGGTTTGATGGTGCGAGCATTGCTCTTGAAAGATGTCACCAAACCTAATATTATTGGAGTGTTTGTTTTCATACCAAATTATTTAGGCAAATCCAGGTAAAATGTTAAAACTGAATTATGTTCATTAGTTGTACTGTCCCAATGAGTTATTTTAAGTTCCAAATTGGGGCTGAGCTCAAAAATGTTTCTCGGTTATAAGGGCAAGACAACAAAAACCCCTACTTAGTTTGAGATGTATAAATTCATAATGTTAAGTTTTAGGCCTTTGATTTGAAAGTTTAATACTCAAACAGTTTTTATCTTATTTTCAGGTTATAATGAGATTCCTTTGGATGGAAAATTCCATAAAACAAGCTGTGGATGCAAGCAGGATCCATCATCAACTTAGTCCAATGGAGCTCAGCTATGAATTTGGAGTCATAGAGGTGAGATTTATTCTAACAAATTTTTATATCCAAATGTTTTGAAGGTGGTTTACCAAACAGCTTTTTCATTGTCATATCAAGCCATGAAAGTTTAAAACAATTTGAAAGCTTATTTTTTACTGAACAATTTTGTATTGGCAATATATATTACTAGAAGAAACAATACAAAATAATAAAGACACCTCACAGCCACTGATTTCAAGAAGTTGATATTAAGAACGAATGGACATAAATTTGATTACTAATCAAGTTACATGTTCCAATAATGTAACCACCGTCCTCTTTAAATGCTAGGTCTTTTAAACTGTGCACAACAATAATGTGAATATTTGAATGTTTTCAGACAAGCCAGTTCCTGAAAATTAATCATTTTTCCTATCACTTTATATTCGATAAAACCAACTAATATTCGCTTTGGGCTTTCAGCCTATCTTGCAAAAGCTGAGGGCTCTTGGCCACCACACCAACCGGTACAGGGACAGGGGTTCCATCGTCTGTGCTATCGGCATGAAGAAGAACAAGATCTTCGCCAACGCAGATTTCCGCAAGGGCGGCGAGGTTTACGGGATCGACTGATCCTTGGGTAGGTGGAGCACTCGCTACCGCTTGGTCAACACGGCCATCGGAATCTGGGCCATGACATACTTCAACATAAAACGTCAAGCTTGCAGACCCGTTCACCCCATTGGATATCACTTAGACTGAGCAAATTCATGGCTCGCTTTGAGGGTTCTGATTTGCTTTTTTTTTCAAAATTATCAGGTAATCCCTAAAGCTATGGTTTCCTAGAAAGTGGTGACCGCTACATTACGGCCGTAATATGACGGTGAGTTTTGTTTTCAATGTAATCAAGTGAGAGTGGTTTCCTAGAGAGCGGTGGACGTTAAGTAGCAGTGAAAACTAGTTAAGATTTTTCTCACTAGGTGACACATTTTGTTTTGTAAAGAAAAGTCTAGTTTGTCCATTACAACACACATAAATAAACTTTGACAACTAAAATAAACAACATGTCAAAAGTTGTTTTTGTCTACATCTGTTCAAATATTGTGTTACGTCCACCGTCATCGTTACGTTGACCGCTATATTACGGCCGTAATATAGCGGTACCGCTTTCCTAGGAAACCATAGCTTTATAGATACAGTTATGATCAAAATATTCTTTACACCTGTTTAATTTGTCTTAAAGTGTCTTTATTGGAAAATGTAAACGTTTATTGTAGGAGTTAAAAACACTCGACTAAATAAACCTGCTAATTTATTGGAGTGTTTGTAATTTAAAGTGACCGATTTGGATTTTAGAGTTTAATACATGTTTCCTTCAAAACGTGTTGTTTTACCTCATGTGATAAATCTTTAACCTTACTTTAGTCAAAGTCAGATGCACATGAAATATGTTCAATAGTTAAATTCATATAAATTGTTATATTTACATTACACTGTAATAAAATGAACTTTCTATGAACTTTAAATAATTTGAAATATCTTCAAAACAATAGTAAAACTAAACAGATTATGTAACATAGAACTGAAAGAGATCCAAACAAGTTGTTTTAAAAATATACAAGTATTGAAATTGACTTATCATGGCTTATCCATCGTTTTTGAGTAAACAAAAATAACACCCTTGGTTTTTGTGTCCTTTTTAATTTTTGTTAATTAAAAAAAGATGGAAAACGTCAATCATATATTTCAACCTCAGAAATTGTACCATCCTCAACCACAAACATCAAACTAAAGATTTGTAAAGTGTTGGACCCCTCGATTCTACTTATAAAAATAATTCATACTTTTTAAGGAATTGGTTATGAATGAAATAATCTACACGTACCCTGAAAAGGTAATTGTAGTGAAACTATGAAAGTGTCGTCAAATTAAGTGATCAGTTTAATCATTATCAGTTGGACCATGAGTAAAATGCATTATAATTCAATTCTTGATCATAACACATTCACTACAAAGTGTCCAGGGCACCTGATACATAGACAGAGTTAAAGAGTTTGATGTTAAAAAGCCAATTCCACTTTTTCTTAAAATAACTAACCAAGGCTTAAGTAGTTCACAGCACAAAGTTAACGAGATCGGTCCACATTGTAAAACTGTAAAAGACCGGACGGTTTGACATTCACACTGTACATGATGTAAGATTAAATTAAGTGTCTAATAGCTTACTGTAGAGATGAAACCGTACACAATTCAGGATCTACAAACAAAACTCAAACTGTTGAAAAATATAACTTTATTCTTAATCGAAATGTGTCAATGTTACAGATTAGGTGTTGTTATATGTGATGTAATTCTGTCCTCGTTGAAAACTGTGACCCTCTGATCGTTATTACACTTGTAAGCTGCCTAAATATGTGTGCTCAATGTTTTAAATGTGGTTATTTACCCAAGTCCTAGGCGATGTGTAGGAAAGCGTACGGCGAGATTGATATTGTTGTAACGACGACTAGTTTTAGAGCTATGGAGCCTTTCAACTTACAATGTAAAAGTAAAATAATGATGCACTTTTTTTTAAGTTTGAAGAAGTAATTTTTGTTCTTGAATACAATTACGTGTCATTAATGGTTGATGCACATTCGGGGTGATTTTATTGACTCTACGTTGATAGCGCTGCGCATTTCCCTAAGTTTTTCAGCTGTGAGTGGTTTTACTATAGTGATGTGGTTTCCATGCTCTACTTATTGCGACTCATTAGTTTTAAAGATATAAAAAGAGGATCATGTACATGAATATATCAAGATAGTAAGATTCTCATTAAAACAAAGTCATTTTCTGTCTTCACACTAGCTCCATACTAAAAAGGATCAATGTTTCTGATTGTAGAACTATCATTTCCCAAACATAGAAAGGGGTGGACTGTAGAATGTTAAAAAAATGGATTCAAACTAGACAGAGTAATCATTTTCAGGTTTATTACGGCTCTTAAATTTAAAACCGACAATACAAAATGGATTCCTTTTATTTATGTTTGAAGGACTTTTTAAAAATATTGTGCCACTCTCCAGCAAATTTTTAGTCTACAAGATGTGATTTATTCTTATTACTATTTATCGATATTTTCAAATGTGCAACATATCTCGTAGTTTGGTACTGAAATGAAACTGCTGGAACTGGAATTTGATGTTGTAATCACACTTAAATATCAATGTACTGTACTATTATAAATTCTGGGCTGAATGCAGACGTTGCTAAACTGAAGATTCCTTAGTTTTGTTTTCCTTCTTGGACTTTCCATTTTTAAAAAGGTTGCAAACAATTCTTGTAGATTATATATTATACAGTGTTCAAAATTTGTAACACAGTCTATCCAAAGTGATGTGGTCAGCAACAAAGTAGCAGAAGCAAGGTAACGTGTGAGTTATATCATCTTCAATAAGGAACAACCAACTTCTCTGCATTCAACCCTGATGAAAATTGTTTGATGTAAGTAGTCAACTTGTATCAACTTAAAAGTCAGATGTTGTTATAAGTGTTCTCTTCAATGTGTCTTTTCAGAAAGTGAGTTCTGAAATGTTTGCTGAATTGACCTTTGTCTGATACGAGTATGTACATAGTCTGACGATGTCTTAACTAAGTGTAGGTGTACGGGCATTATCTATCAATCTGTGTGCAACATTATTGATGTAAACGATGTTGTTGTAAAACCTCTTTAGTTTATGGTATTTGTTTCAAGCTTAACACACTGAAAATGAGGATTAGGTTCAACTTCTCCGTAGAGTTTCACTGATGTATCTCTCAATTAATCAAATTAATCTCAATTAAAACTTCAATAGTTAAGTAGAGCAGGGTGGCCACAAGAATAGCTGAATGAAATTCACCCATAACTCCCAGGTTTATCCGCAACTCCCAGTCATAGTTACGCTCGGCCTTTTAAGTCGATTTTAGTTTATTGTGTTGATTTATTTCCACATTCAAAGTCTTGTGGCGTTGAAGACAATGACTTTTCCCGTGATACGTAACAGACATACTTCCGTAATATGGTCCGAGGGCCATTTATCTTCTGCAAGGATTTCCAAGTACCATTTCCCACCACAAACCCCATTTTAATTACATGTCACGCCATTTTACTCCCACAACAGGATCCATGGACCAACCATGATAAGTTCTGAGGGCTGTTTAACACCCGTGATCTCACGATCTGTTCCGAGGACCCTTTTACTTACAGCCAAGGTAGTAGTTAAGGTTCTGATGACACTTGCTGAACACCTTCGGAGGCAGTCCAGTGTGGACCCGGCTGTGGTCGGCCACAGGATGTGAGACAACATGCAGGTTGGAACACTCGCTGGAAAGTCTGGGCATCTACACCAAAGCTAATGTTGGTGCTAGTCCCCATACAAAGCAGTATAAGGATCTTAGACAAACATCTTAATCACAAGTAAATTGGTGGGGAGCACTTCCAAACGAGTGTCTTTAATTCCAAAGTGCTACGCTCTGAGGGGTAATATGCATTGAACAAACACAACTCGCCCTAAAACCTGTAATTTGACCACTTTCCTACCATCTCATTGAGGCTCCTCCAGCCAGCAAGTAAGCAATCATAAAAAGTCAAAAATCGTAACTTTTCCTGGTTCTGTGGCCTCCTTGAAAAAGTCTTCACAAATAATTTTTATTTAATTGTTCCGTATTCTTTAACTTTACTTGCTGTGTAAGTACTTTAACTTTCTGTGTCATCTCCCTGATAGTTTTAAATTATTCCAGAACTTTCCAAGAATAAAAAATTGCACGAATCCCAGCTTTATTTCTGAGGTTAAAACCATACTGTTTGTACTGAAATAATTACATTCCTATTTTATAATTCAGCGAAAACTTTTTAACATTTTTCACTTCTTACAATTGACTGTGATCTGTTTTTAAGTAACTCTTGGTTTAATATTAAAAATATATACTTATTTTTGTAAAAAGAGCTTTTACATTACATTTTGTATAATAATTAGTGCCTGTTGTATGTTATATTGGAGTTTTTAAGGTAGTTAAATTACCTAAAACTATGTGATGCATATTGTGATTCTATACTTAGGTGAGGATTATCTGTGGCAAAGCTGTTGATAAATATACATATTCTTAGATGTTATTCACCGTATTAATGTTTCTACAGAATAAATTGCTTTAAAAATGATATAGTTATTTTCAATTTCCCTTTACCTTAGGGACCAGTACTGTTTTGGTTGAGCACAAACAAAATAAACATTGTAAGTGGAAAAAAATCACAGTAGCCAAGACAACCCCTTAATCTATTTGACAAATATTTACTTCACCTATCTCTTAGTAGTTATTTGTATAAATAAAAATAATAGTTCTGCAAGCACTAACTGCTCAAACCAAATTCAAAGCTAGGGTTGAACATTGATATCCCACTGCTTTAACTTAAATAAAGCAAAATTTTACTGCAGTGATTTTATTACCTTCTAAAACATGTCCCGTGTTACAACTAATATTCATCAAGTATCAACACTCTTTCTTGTTTTTTCCGGTGTCACCATCGTTTGGTTTGTTTTCAATCAAATTGTTCAAGCAAACAAAATCGTCTTCCACTTTACCCTTTTTAGGTGCTTTCTTTTGTCCGAAAACTTCGTTCAAGCAGAAAGGTTCTTTAAGGCTTATGCTCAGTTTTTGAGTTTGCGCTTTCAATTCCGCATGGTCTTGATTCAAACTCACCAATTCTTCTTTTCCGTCACAATGTTTTTTGCGAGGAGGGCAGACCAAGTTGGAATTCTGGGATTGAAAATGACCGTATGTAGGTTCACAGCAGTCCTTACACAAATCTTTCTTGGGAACAGTTTGTATCTCACACTCGGGTAGTAAGTAGCTGTAGTAACTCCACTCCCAGATCTTCGGCTTATACACTACTTCCTTGTGGCGGTTAGTAAGCTCATCTTCCGCCGTCTTCTTCTTCTTCAACAACTTGGCGAAGAAACCCTTTTTTTTCCTCTTCAACAGGTGACACGAAGTGCACGGAGATTCTCGCACCTCCCACTGCCATTTTATATCCTCGTCTCCTTTGCTGACGGCATACGACTTTCGACCGACAGCCAAATGTGTTTCCTGAAATTGATAAATTGTGTAATGGTGATTTTTTTGTGGACCAGAATGTCTCCACACGATGTCAAGAAAAACAGCTGGTGGTGGATTCTTCTGTTAGTTCATTGGAGTATCTACCACCACTAGCTTTAGTTTGCCATTGTGTGAACAGACCTTAATATTTTAAATCAAGCTTAAAATAAAAATTAATAGTGTTTAAAAGTGTTACTAAGCAGAGCAAACCATTATATGGCAATTTTTATTGACTGCTAAATGAGTTAAAACTAAAATTAACCTTAATTATTCATTGGTATTTAATACCAATTCACAATATTATTGCCTACAGTAGTTATCGCAATGTGGTGATTAAATGATACGTTTCACGAAACTTTCAATCCTAAATAGTATTTGTTTTTATTTACGTAATTTGTAGATAGAGTATCTAAGGTTGGGCTTAAGTCGGGTTGAACCCGTGCCATTTGAGGGATGAGCCCCAGAGTAATCGCGTCCGATAACAAATCGGCAGGGGTCCGCTAGTAGGCGTTTACCTTTATATGCCTAGCAAAATTAAAACTGAAAAGTTATGTTTTTTTGTCTCTGATGAAAACAAGAGTGAAACCATTAGCAAACTTGGTCAGAAAATCTAAGAACCTTACGGCGCAGTTAAAGTTTAAAAATCAAAGTGATTTCTCAGATTTCACAAACTGAATATTCAATAATAGCCTGGCACTTAACCGGGGTTGAGCATGCACTTCCAGTTATACCGCAAAAAAGTAAAACGGCACAGCTAACCGCTCAAAACTCTAGACCGGAAGTAGGTAGAAGGTTCTAACAAACGTTATTATACTAATATTATTGAGTGTTTCAAAATAGGTTACTGCAACACATTTTGTATCAAACTTAGTTTTTAAATCAATGGATTATAATTTATAGGCGTAAAAATTGAATACAAATGCATGCATTTATGTTATAATTAGAAAGAAAATACGTTCTTACTCAAAAACAAAGGGTAGTGTGACTTTTTTTGAAGAATGTACTTTTGTTGATGTAATACAGTTTGTTGGAACCTTTCATCTACTTCCGTTGTTGAGTTATGAGTGGTTCATTGCGGCAAACAATGTTTTATAATGTAAATAATAAGATAAGTAAATAATGTACCTGAATAAGTGATTTTGAAAGTGTCCGCAGTAGATTTGATGGTTTTTGCAAATTAATCATGTTACCAAAACACTTTGTATAATGTTGTGTCCAACATAAATGAGTAAACACTAAAAATTTTGGAAATAAAAATAATGGAAAAGCATTTTAGGTTAACACCTGATTTATTTTTTGGTAACTTCAGTTACAACAATAATAACAACTTTGCAACAGCTGCTGCAAAGTTGCAAACAAGAAAAACTAATAATAATTGAATAACACAATATAAAAAAACCCAACTGGGATAAGTACATAATTAATTATATAAATACAGTAATACTACACTAAATGTATCACAAATATTTAAAGTACTTAAAACAATATCAATAGATTTAAAACTAATAATACCCATAAACTGTATGTTGAAGAATAGAATCTTATGAATAATCATATTCGAACCTAGTATCAGAAAAAACAGTGTGATGGATACGATAACTTGGTAGAGCAGTATTTTGAGTTGTGGTTTGAAACTGTAACGTTAAAACTTACAAGAAATCCAGAAGGGCACTTAAAACCATTATAATAACAATAATAAACCATAATAATGATAAAACATATTAACACACATAAAATCATAATAGGTAATGGACAGCAGAGCAAAAGGGTCAAAGAAAAATTTCAAACTATGATATGGAAAAACCTTGATTTTTGTATACAATATTAAATAAAATTTTATCCAGTCAAAATAAATTAAACAGCCTAAAAGGAAAGAAAACACCAATACGTTTTGATTACATCAGTTAGTTTTCAAATTATTTTAAATTAAATAATAAGTGAATCAGTTGATACATTCAGCACCATAGTATAAAACCAGAAACAAGTTTTTTTCATAAAGTAATTTTTTAACATTCAAACTTATGTTTATTCCATAAGTAACATACCAGCTTTGTTTGTTATCTATCCTGAATTTAAATTTGCAACCTAACTGTAACTTGTCATTTGTTTTGCATCCATCATCTAGCTTTGAATGGGGTAAATTTTATAACTGTTTACTAATTGACTATTTAAAAATAATTCAAAATTAACTTGTATTTTAAATTTGCAACATTTATTTTAATAAGTCTCCCCCTCCTTTCTATATGACCGCTGACCCCCTGTAGTAGATATACCCTGCTGTCCTAAAATAAATTAATAAATAATAGCTTAAAGGTACAAAAGCCTACTATAGCACAACTTAAAAACAATGGTAAACAAGTACAAAGGAAAAGATATCATTGCAATAAGTAAGATAAAAGTACTGACGACAACTAATAATATCCACTATAACCCCATCAAGTCCCACACTTACATACAGTCTCATATTGGAAAGTAGTGTTCTCAAATGTTATTTCAAGCGGTGCACCAAAAATGTATTTAATTTGGTCTTACTGTTAACATTATAATTATTTGTATTTTTGGCACTCTCATGAAAGGCACTTTAAAAGCGTCCGTACTGGATAATACAATTTATCTACAGTCACTACTGAACTTATTCTAGAAATAAGCAGAGCGGCTTGTAGATAAACACCTTTGATGTAGAGCAAAAGTAGGTCAATATTTAAAAAAAAAACAAAGTGTTTAAAATGATGACTAATGGAAATATAACCTTCCAACTACATAAAACTGTGGTTTTCTAGAGGCAGTGACCGCTATATTACGGCTGTAACATGACAGTGAAGTTTTGTCTGAATATCAGGTTGTTTTCGAATATGGTTTTTAAAAAACAGCCGTAAAAAAGCAGTCATTGCTTTTCTAAGATACCACCATTTTATTACTTGGTTCTCAATAAAATTGATCGTAAATGCACACACATTACAATATAAAATGTTCTTAAGTTAAATATATAAAAACAAAATGCTTGAACTTCTTACTGATTGAAATAACAAGTTAGCATTTTTAAAGTATATAGGGTTTGAGGATTTAACATTTTTTCTAGAAATAACAAATAGATAATGTCTCTTAAACTTAATGTTCCTAAGCTAACCAAAAACTACAAAGTGTTTTTAGGAATAACTCATTCCCAATGCTCTAACACATTTTGAAAGAAATTAGAAACAACAAACAACTAAGATCCAAATACTGGAAAAAACCTGTAATTTAATACATTAAAACAGTTTGAAGTGAATAATATACAGCTTAAATGTTTCGATAACTTGTAAGTGAATACACATGGTTTTGGCCTATACTTAACTTAGGAAGACTGTAACTTCAGGAATAGTTGTAATACAGTAGAACTCCAATTATCCGAACTCCGATCATCCGAATCGCCAATTATCCGAATCGCTTTTAGAGAAAAGAAATTACTAGAAGTTTTGTTACGTAATTATTACGAGGATTATTAGGAGCCGCTCACTACGTTGTTTCTTCAAACTACGATTCAAGTGACAGTACAAGACACTACTAGTATTGGCAGTGACTGTACTAGGTGCAAGACACTTGACTTTGGCCCTGTCTGTCTGTCTGTCTATCTACTCTGCACCTGCTTTTGTTTGTTTACTCTGTCAGTCTATTGGGGTCGTAGCGGAGACTTGCATCTGTCTGTGCCGGTGTCTTGTGTTGCTTTCGTATTTCTTTACATATCTATGCTTGCGTTGTACTGTATCATCATATCATATGGTTTCTAAGAGGAAACGTGTGGTTTGGGGTTATCAGACAAAATTAAAATTTTAGAATAGTTAGATAAAGGAGTGACGGGCAAAGTTTTGGCGGATAAATACGGACTAGGACAAGCTACGATTTTGGACATTAAAAAGAATAAGTTATCTATTTTAAATTTTGTCTCTGTGCTTGAGAATGAAGACGGGAGTTCGTCAAGAAAATCAATGAAAATGGCTGAAGATAAAGAGTTGGAGGACGTTGTTTTTAAGTGGTTTTTGCAGCAGCGGTATTATGGGAAATCCTATTTCAGGTCCCATTTTGTGTGAAAAGGCTAAGCTCTTAGCTGAAAAACTGAACTGTTCCTCTTCTTTCAAAGCTAGCAACGGATGGTTGAGAAATTTCAAGTTCAGGCACGGTATCCGTGAGTTAGATTTAAGTGGCGAGAAACTTTCAGCAGATCCTAAAGCAGCAGAACACTTTATTGACAAGTTTAAAGATTTAGCTGACTCCTATGATCCGGACTTTTTGTACAATGCCGATGAGACTGGCCTAGTTTGGAAGGCTTTACCTAAATCGACTTTAGCTTCTAAACGAGAATGTAATGCTCCAGGACATAAAATTAGCAAAGACCGCGTCACCGTTCTGAACTGTGCCAACTCAACAGGAACCCATAAAATTCCCCTTCTGCTGATAGGCAAATCAAAAAACCCAAGGGCCTTTAAAAATGTGAAGAACCTTCCCCTCTGTTACAAGAGTCAGCCTAAGGCTTATATGACAGCTGGTTTGTTCCTAGAGTGGTATGACGAGATTTTCATCCCGGAAGTTAAAAAACATCAGAAATCATTAGGAAAAGAAGACAGCAAAGTGCTTTTGATTCTTGACAATGCACCCACCCACCCTACGGAAGTATTGCTTGAGAGAGAAAATGGGCAATTTAAAACAATTTTTGCCGCTAATGTGACAAGCTTATTACAGCCCATGGACCAGTCCGTTATCGAAACAATGAAGCGTCATTATAGAAGACAGCTGCTGAGAAAACCTTTACTGAGTTCTGAAGATGAGGAAGGCGTTGTAGCTCAACACAAAAAAATAAATTTGAAAGAATGCTCTTGCATGGTGGCAGAAGCATGGAACTTGGTGAAGACAGAAACATTGAGGCGAGCTTGGAACAAGTTGAAAGGTATTTTGACGGATGAGGAGAGGGCAAAAGAAAAATGTGACAGGAAATCATCAAAATATGAACAGGATTTTGACAATAAAGACGAACTTTCACTTGAAGAATTAAGAAAATTCATTGTAAAATTCCGGGGTGTTCTGAAGTTAGTAAGGAAGATGTAGGCGAGTACGCTTGAAAGTGATTCATCAGACCCGGGGTTCCAACTTCTTAATGATGACGAACTCGTTGAAAGTGTAAGAAAAGAGGAAGACGTTGAAGAGGAAGATGACATCAGTGACATCACGGACGAACCAGAGGCAGGACCGACAGCCAGTGAAGCGTTTGCCTGCTTTGACACAGCGTTAAAATGGATGGAGCAGCAACCTGAGTGTGACCATATCCAGCTCCTCACCATCAAGCGGATGAGGGACTTGGCAGCTCGAAAACGTGTCAAGACAGCAAAACAACTTACACTTACAGATATGTTCAAAAATTAAAAAGCAATAAGACCCTTTAGTAAGTAAAGTCTGATCTGTGTATTTTACTTTTGTAATTAAAGTCAATAATACAGTACTATTATATTGTGAAAAGAGTATTTTTTCATAATCCCTATTTTTTTGGTGAAAACTCCAATTATCCGAATATTTGATTAACCGAATAAGGTCCGGTCCCAATCAATTCGGATAATTGGAGTTCTACTGTACATACAAACAGCAAAAAGATGGTAAATTGTTCAGGGTTTTAGGAGTTGCGGAGTATTGATGAGCCAGGTTTAAAATGGAGAAAAATCGTCTTTGAATGATGTTTAGTTGAAAAAGATTGCTGATGATTATTGACTCCTGGGATCGTTAAGGCTCATTAACGAAGAGTGTAATCAAAATATTAACTTTCCTTACAAACTGATTAGGAAATAATCTAAACTTGATTGCACTTGCAGAATTACTGTAAAGAGTTCACGAAACCACCATACAGTTAACCAATGACAACATGGGAAAGGTTTAGCTTGTACTGGCAGAATCAAGTAGTCACTTTGTGCTCTGTAATATTACATAAAACCCGAACATTTATAAAGTTAGAACAGAAAATATAAAGAAAAACTACAGTGAAGTCAAATGAAATTTCAAATTAAACTACTTTTGGCTTTACTTATGGGGGCCTTTTTAACCCCACCCTAAACTTCCTGTAATCGCACACCTTAACTTGCTGACTTGTAGATTGACGGGTGGAATGTTTAGGTCTTGAGGCCCAACACCATGTGGAGGAACTGCTCGTAGTGGATAGTGATGACTCCGTCCATGTCCGTGTCGTGCAGCTTGAACGCAGAGGTCAGCGTCTGAACACACAACAGTTTACACTCGGGGGTTATAGGCAATCTAGAGTAGAGGGAAATTTAGGGTTCTACCAACACCTCAAAACAACACACATTATAAACTTGCTTTTTGAACAACTATTTTTTTTGTGAACAACATGTTTTTTTTATGCAACAAATTGATTTTGCTTTTAATTTAAAATATTATTCCTTAAGTACACCTAAAAATACAGTCAGCCATAACGGAGGACGGTGAGAGCTACACCCAAACCAATTATTGGTAGATCTTGACATTTTACTGCTTTGAGATGGCTGAATAAGAGTCAAAATATCCTAATAGATAAAATTAATAAATTTACCTACAACAAAACAATATTTGCATTCACACATTCCTAATATGCTATCATATAACATTGAGAAACAAAAATAATTTTATTACTTTTGACTGACAAAGATATCAAATTTGGTATTGAAATTTAAATTGTACTACAGTATTAACAAATGAGAAGCAAACTAATGCCTTTTCATAAAATGACGCTGAAAAATCAACCTACGGAGGCGGACGGGGCCAGGGACCTACCATTGTGGCGGGCCAGGGGCCTACCCTCGAGACAATAGGCGGCCGCTACAATGACCTGCGTGAATTTGGAGACCCAATTGACTGTCAGATATATTGCCTTTGACGTTAGTTACGGTTGAGTGCAGCGCATCACCACGAAGCTTCACCGACTTCAATCCTATTGGCTGAAAGCCTAGTCGCGTGGTAGTCGAGGCCTTTGAGAAGCTTCCAGCACTTTCTGCGGGGATATATAAGCCCGCACTCAGGACGGGCAGTTCAGTTCTGTGCAGAGCAAGTCTGTGTAATAGGGGCCGCGTACCCTCGTGAAAGTGTAAGTGCTGTGTGAACATACAGGGTCACAACCCTTGTGCGTGAACAGTGTCAGTGTGAATTCGGTGTCAGTGATCTTCATTGTGCCCGCTCGAACGTCGGCTGCAAGTGATCTTCGAGGGCGTCACCCATCGTTGGATTCCGACTGAAGAGTGCTACGAGACTGCGTGAGTGAACGGACTTGGCCAGTGTGAATAGACTGTGTGAAGTGCAAATAGTGAAATAAGGAACTGTACTTTATGTAATAGTTTGTAGCCATTAAGTGAATTAATAATTGCGTTTAATATTAGTGTAATTACAACTAGATTGTGTAAATAAATAGTGAGTTAACAAAGACTGCCTTATTATTAGTACCGTGAAAAACATTACATTTGGTGTCAGAAGTGGGATAAAGCGATTCAGTTTGTGAAACTTTGTTTATTTGCATAAAAATGGCTACAACTAAGTTTGTGAAATTAAGTGAACTCAAAGTAGTGGAGCTAAAAAGTGAATTAGAAGCGAGAACTGGATACATCAGGAAACAAGTCGCAGCTACAAGAGATTAAGAGCGGGTCTTAGAGGAGGAGAAGCGATCCAGAGTCCATGCTTTGAAATACACTGCGGCTCGGCTGATCTCGGTAAGTTATTAGAGAGCTTAAGGAGAGCTCAAAGGCTTTAGAAGAAAAATTATTAGAAAAGTTAAATGATAATTCTAAAGACTTAGAAGAGTTGAATGAAAATTCAAACACTTTAAAAATAAATTGAGTCAGACATTGGAAGAAAAGTTCTGTGAAAATTCAAAAGCTTTAGACAAAAATTGAGTGAAAATTCAAACACTTTAGAAAATAAATTGAGTCAGACATTGGAAGAAAAGTTCTGTGAAATTCAAAAGCTTTAGACAGAACTAAAGAAAACTCAAAACATTGGAAGAAAAGCTCTTAACAAATTCCAAAATACTTGAAGAAAAGATTTTAGAAAATTCAAATTGCTGGAGCATAAATTTTATGAGAAACTCAAAGAAAGCTCAAAACACCTGGAAGACAAATTTCAACAAAATGTAGAACAATGTCAAAATTAAGCTAGAAGAGGCTACCAAGCGTCGAGTTTTAGAAGCATGTAAGAAAAGTGGTGAGGAATCTGGACATAATTTTCATGCGAGCCAGGTTCCAGAATATTCAACAGAGATCACCGATCGGTAAAGTGTCGCCTTCAATTCCTGGGCACGAGCCTGCTGCACTGCTGACAAGACACCCTGGGAGGAGTATTTTACTCTATTGAAACTGCGGCACGAGTACACAGTGGACAGCTGCTGCTAAGGCGTCTGTGTTGAGCCTTTATCTACCGAGGCTTTACTGGTCCTTCATTCGATCCCAGTTGCGGACCGCCTGAACTATAGCGAGCTTATCAGGAGACTGGAGATGCGGTTCGGACATGGCACATGGAGCAGGTTTACCGCTCCCAGTTGAAGGCCGCTATCAGAAGCGAGCGAAACCTGCAAGAGTTTGAAGCGGATATTGCTCGACTAGTGAGGCGCTACCCCATACGGACGAGGTATGTGAGAGCTTGTCAATTGACAAATTCTTAGATGGTTCGGAGTCTGAGACACAACAGGCAGTGAAACTGCCCGCCAGCGTTGGCGGCCTCACACAAGCTCAGTTTGAGGCTATAAAACAGACTATAAGGGGCAAGCGAGTAAAGTGCGCCAGCGTGGAGGGGGAGCCAGAGTGGAACATGGAAGAACTTGTCCAGAAGGTTATAGAAGCGCTAAAACAAAGAGGAAAGAGCTACGTTGTTGGAGTTGTGGCGAGCTGGGACACCGAGGAGCCGGTGTAAATCAAAGGAGCTACGCAGTCTCGGCCGCTGCAGGAAAACTAAAAGGGTTGATGGGAGGGGCAGCTGTCAACCCGTACCAAGGAGGCCCCAAGACGAAGTGTGACCGTGGCATCGCTGGCTGGAAAGAGCGAGCAGTTTCTTGTAGACGGGATGGTTAACGGAGCTCAGGAGCCTACTGCTGACACCGGTGCTACAATGACCATCCTGAGTGAGTGCAGCTGCAGGTGGAGCAACGGTGCAGCCAACATCATGGTCACTGAAGACAGCCACGGGCGCCAGGAGGTTTACGGGGAGGCGGTTGCCACCTTCCTCATAGGGAGCACCGATTTCGACACCGTGTGCTTGTGGCCAATATTAGCGAAGATGTTATCCTGGGAGCGGACGGCGTGATGACTAGGCTCGGGATCACTTTGGACTTGAAGAGGGAATCATCGCCATCGGGGAGGAAGAAGTTGCGGGACATGGGGAAGAACTGACCGCCTGTGTAGTTCTGGCGAAGACACGACACTTCCGGACAACAGCCAGACTGTAGCGAGGGCTCGATTGGACAAGGATGTTGCCGAGGACAGGCGTTCTGTTGGAGCCAGCTACGGATGATGGGAAGCGGGGACGTGGGTTGCTCGTCGCCAGGACACTGTTTGTGACCGGGAAAGATGTTCCGGTACGTAATGAACGTCAACGGCTACCCATAAAATTGAAGGGCAGCATACTACTAGGTAGTTGTTGGTTTCTTCAATTGTGCATCGGCGAAAATCTAGTCTCGGCGACAACAGTGCTCGGAATCCTTAAAGCCATTAGTCAGGATGCCTGTAGAGAATTGCCTCCGGTTACAAAGAAAGAAGTTAAGCGTTTAATCGCCAGTTACCAAGATGTATTTGAAACTGGAGATGGGGCGAAGGAAGGACAAGCGTAGTGGAGCGGATAGATACAGGAGAGCGCTAGACCTATCGCCAGGTCCCAGGAGGCTGCCATTGGCGAGAGGAGGCTGAAAATCGTGAAGGATATGGGCGCGATGGTGTAATCGAGCCAACCCTGGATCTGCCGGTTGTGCTTGTGAAGAAGAAGGATGGTACTTCGGCTTTTGTGTGGATTACGGCTGCTCAACAACGTGACGAAAGGACAGTTATCCCCTACCCGGATTGGCGACACACTAGACACTTTGGTTGGCTGCGAACTCTTCTCTACTCTTGACCTCAAGAGCGGGTATTGGCAGGTGGGACTTGCCCGTGGCGACCGTGAAGACTGCGTTCTCCATTGGATCGGGCTTTGGCAGTTTACAGTTATGCCTTTTGGCCTGTAACGCCCAGCAACATTCGAGCGACTGATGGAGACTGTCCTTGAGGCCTTTCCTGGGAAGCGTGTTTAGTCTACTTGGATGACGTCATTGTCCTTGGGAAATCCATGAAAGACCATCTGAAAAATCTGGAGCAGGTTTTCCAGCGACTCCGAGAGGCTAACCTGAAGCTCAACCCTAAGTGTAGCCTTTTAGAAGGAAAGTAAGGTTCCTCGGCCATGTGGTTTCCAGTGAAGGAGTTTCGGTGGACCCGGAAAAGGTAACTGCTATCCAGAAGTGGCCAGCCTAAAGACAAACAAGTGAGGAGCTTCTTGGGGCTATGCACGTATTACCCGCGATCGTCCTGGGGTTGCCAACATAGCCAAGCCCTAACAAAGTTGACCGAGGATAAGAGGAGCTTTGTATGGGACTCGGACTGTCAGCAAGCGTTTCAGGAGCTAAATCCGCTTTAAGCAGTGCTCCCATATTGAGCTACCCCGGCCAGCTGAGGAGTACCGAACACGGATGCTAGTGACCGGGTATTGGTGGCGTCCTCTCTCAATTACAGGATGGACACGAACGGGTGATCGGGTACTTCAGTAAAGTTTATCGAAGCCAGAACGGAACTACTGTGTAACCAGAAAGGAGCTGTTAGCTGTCGTGAAGTCTGTGGAGCATTTCCATAAATATTTGTGCGGAAAAGTTTCTCCTAAGAACAGATCATGCGGCATTAATATGGCTCTTGCGGTTTAAAAACCGGAAGGACAGGTTGCCAGATGGATCGGCGGCTCAAGAGTATGACTTCACTTCTGAACATCGATCTGGTGCAAAACATAGGAATGCTGATGCCCTGTCAGAAGACCCTGCCCAGACGACTGTAAACATTGTTCAAAGAGTGGAAGAAATCGTCTGTGCGAAGAACCACCGTTACCGGCGACCACTGGCAGGAAGAAGAACTGCGGAAGGACCAAGAGAATGGCGTCGACTTGGGTAAAGTGTTGGAATGGAGCGGGCCGGCCAAAGGCCTACCTGGAGCGAGGTTTCCAACCTTTCAATCTGAAGACGTACTGGGCGAGTGAAGTCGATCACGTTGGAGGATGGGATACTGAGGAGAGTCTTGGAGTCGGTGGATGGGACGGAGAACTGCAGCTACTGGTCCCGAAGAAGTTCCAGAGGTACTCAGACAGCTTCACGACGGTGTGTCTGGTGGACATTTTGGGGTGCACAAGACGCTGGAGAAGGTCCGGGAGCGATTCTACTGGGTCAACTTACGGGAAGACGTTAAGGAGTGGTGCAGGAAATGTACTACGTGTGCTCTGACGGGCCACAAAGCGTAGAGTAGCTCCAATGCGTCAGTACAACGTAGGGGCTCCCTTGAAAGGATCGCGATTGATGTAGCTGGACCATTCCCTACGACTGAAGGAGGAAATAAGTATATTCTAGTGGCAATGGATTATTTTAGTAAGTGGGTCGAGGCTACATGCATTCCAAACCAGGAGGCTGCCACTATAGCGAAGTGCTAACTAAAGAAATGTTCAGCCGTTTGGAGTTCCCCTGGAACTACATTGTGATCAAGGCAGGAATTTCGAGTCGTTATTGTTCACAGAACTATGTCGACTACTGGGAATCCGGAAGACCAGGACCACGGCTTTACATCCCCAGTCTGATGGAATGGTAGAGCGAATGAACAGGACTATGGGAAAGTACTTGTCCAAATTGTCTCCGACCACCAACGTGATTGGGACCAATACATTCACTTATTTTCACTCGCCTACGAAGTTCTATCCATGAAACGACGGGCAGACACCAGCAAGCATAGTCTTCGGACGAGAACTTCGGCTGCCATGTGACCTGCAGTTTGGAAGAAAGCCTGATGAAGATTTGGCAGGAGAGGATTACGTGTCGCGTCTTCGGGCGTATGGACGACATCCACGGCGTGTCAGGACTAACATGCAACATGCGATAGGATGAAGGAACGCTATGACGTCAGAGCGGAAAAGGGCGTTCTGACGCTGGAGACCTGTATGGTTGTACAACCCAGAAGACGTCAAGGATACTCTCGAAGCTTCAGCGAGCGTGGGGCGGGCCTTATGAAGTTGTCACCGGATAAATGATTTGATATACAGGATTAAAAGCCGCCACATGGAAAACCTCGGATCGTCCCACAAATCGGCTGGCGCCTACAAAGGAGACGAGGTTCACGAGGAAGCGGTCAGCGCCTGTATACCGAAGAAGCATCGGCCAACAAGGACGAGGAAGCTCGAGGAAAGGGCAACATCTTGGGTAAGCAGGATCGTTACAAGATCTCTTCAAGGCTCCAGAGGACTATGCTTCGCCCACTGTGTAGCTCAGGATTTGAGCATGTCGGGAGAATCGCCCGGTATTCAGGACAAGTTCGGGCGTGTGGAAGAACTAAAGTCCCAGGACCCAGCTGTAGGAAAGACTCTGCATTTAAGGAATGGTGAGCGACATCTTTTCTACCTGGTGACGAAGATGGTCGCATGGGAAGCCAACATACGAGTCGGTGGAGAGGAGTCTGATCTGCGCCAAAACTTGATTCGATTGGGCATCCGAAAACTTGCCATACCAAAGCTGGCATGTGGTCTCGATGGACTTGAGTGGTGGAGAGTCAGAAGAATTATTGAAAACACCTTCAGGAACATGGCCATGGAGATCTAGTGTGTATATTTGACCCCAGAGACTTCAAGAAAGGAAGATGTCCCTGCATCCGATCAACCAGAATCTGGACACCCGGAGATCTCTGTTCTGGGACAGAACAGTCTTAGAGGGGTAATGTGGCGGACGCCAGGACCTACCCATTGTGGCGGACGCCAGGGCCTACCCTCGAGACAATAGGCCGGCCGCTACAATGACCTGCGTGAATTTGGAGACCCAATTGACTGTCAGATATATTTGCCTTTGACGTTAGTTACGGTTGAGTGCGCGCCATCACCACGGAAGCTTCTCGACTTCAATCCTATTGGCTGAAAGCCTAGTCACGTGGTAGTCGAGGCCTTTCGAGCTTCCAACTTTCTGCGGGGATATATAAGCCGCGCTCAGGAGCCCGGGCAGTTCAGTTCTGTGCAGAGCAAGTCTGTGTAATAGGGGCGTACCCTCGTGAAAGTGTAAGTGCTGTGTGAACATACAGGGTCACAACCCTTGTGCGTGAACAGTGTCAGTGTGAATTCTCGGTGTCAGTGATCTTCATTGTGCCCGCTGCGAACGTCGGCTGCAAGTGATCTTCGAGGGACGTCACCCATCGTTGGATTCCCGACTGAAGAGTGCTACAGAACATTGAGTGAACGGACTTCGCGCGAGTGTGAATAGACTGTGTGAAGTGCAAATAGTGAAATAAGGAACTGTACTTTATGTAATAGTTTGTAGCCATTAAGTGAATTAATAATTGCGTTTAATATTAGTGTAATTACAACTAGACTGTGTAAATAAATAGTGAGTTAACAAAGACTGACGCCTTATTATTCGTACCCGTGAAAAACATTACACTACGGAAGCTCAACTAGATAGGAGAAGTCTAAATATAGGGAACCAGACGAAAAGGTTTATGAAAAACCACAAAACCACGAGGCTACAGCAAGGTGTTTTCAAACAAAGGCTGATACAGTGCTCCAGCTACTCTGGCGTTCCAAGACTTGGGGCCGGGAGAAATTTTAACACAATTAAATGAGAATCCTGCAGTAATAAGCAGAACATCTCAAGAGAAACTATTTTAAAAACTAAATAAAACACACACAAATTTTTTAAACTTACGCAGAGTACAATACAGCACTGAATAAAGTCATCGAAGAGAATGGTGCCACGTCCTAAGCGGTCGAACCTGCGCATCATCATCTCAATGACGTGGTCGCTCAGTCGGAAGCCGAAAGAAGTGAGAGCCGCACTCAGTTCCGCCTTGTCAATGTTGCCTGAATTGTCTCGATCAAAGGAACGGAAACAGTGCTGCCAGTCTTGAACGTATTTCCACAAGGCGCCAAAGTCTTGGAATGACACCACTCCTCGGTTTTCTTTGTCAAACATCCCTGGAAGAAAAATAAATGTGTCTTTTTAAAAGTGGTGATTGAAAAAGGATTTCTTTACTACCTGTGAAAATATTGAAAGCCAATTCAATCACTTGCTATTAAATGTTAATGTGTAGAAGATAAAAAAATGTTGCTTCAAATTGAAAATATTTTGTTCACTCATAGCATTCTATATAAAGAAATCACAAAACAAGATCAAAAAACGGTAGTTCAACTACCTAGACATAAAAAATAATGCACTAGTTACACAAATTGAAAAGGTTAGTTCGTTAGGGTAGGCCCAAGTCAATTTAAATCGGAATTGTAATCAAAAAGTATATCAGATATCTTGAACAACTTAATCAGATATCTTGAACAACTTACCAATCATAAGCCTGACAGTTTCCGGGTTGAACGGTGTCCAAGTTCCATTAGACAAAGCACTCTGAAGTTCATCCGCAGATATGTAACCACTTCGGTCTTTGTCTACTCTGAAATATTCAATGGAAATCAAAATATTTTAACAGATTATTTCCAATCAACAGACATGGTTTGGTAGCGTAGCCATGATTGGGGAGTGGGGTTCAGGGGGACTTTTTTATCCTATAACTAAAATATTGAATACACTTGTTTTATTTTGTAACAGCACAGTTGTAGTGTTGGGATAATCTGGACATTTTATTGGCAATTTTCATCTGTATGCAACCGACGGCTTGTCCTGTACGCAGATGACTCTGTTTTGATGCAAAATCAATCCCAGATCTGGAAACAATGGCTTTTTTAGCTCATTAGTTCAATTCAACGCCTATCTTTCATGTTTGGTTGAGCTCAATCTCAAACCATTAAATTAAGCCTGTGAAAGTCAACCTTAATATTTTTTAGTCCAATAGTCCAGTTCGATGAGACTGGGATTGAAGAAGTCTACACAAATAAATTCCTTGCAATACGCCTTGACCGAGGATTGACTTGGGATTATTACGTAGACAGTGTTTGCTCTAAGTTAGCTTCATACATTTTCATTTTGAGGAAGCTGTCCCAAAATTGCCCAGCTCACTTACTGATGACTGCATATTAAGTTTATAGACTATTCTACTTGCACCTTTCCTTCAAGTGGTATTTTAGATGTACACGAATCTAAAACTTAAGCTTTAATAAAAAAAGTGACAGTTGATTGAAATACATGAAATTTTGTATACTCAATAGGCCTAAATGATTTATTTACTTACAACAAATGATCCACTGCTGCTGATAAGAGTAGCCCTTTTGGCTTTTGTCAAATGTAACATATTTCTCTGAATATGATTTTTAACTCACCTCTGAAACACATCCCACAAAAACTCATGAGACGCAGGTGGAGTTGAAAATGCCATCATCAAAATTTAATAGTTTGTTTGACCGTATCAAAATTATTTAATATAACACTTTAAATAACAAAAGGCACTTCAGACTCCGGGCTAAACTTTTTGGTTTTAATAATTAAGGCCACAAAATCCTTTAGTGTTGTTTGTTTAAATTTGTGTACAAGTAGTAGAACAACAGGTAAATTACGAAGGTTATGTTTGCATTTGGTTTTCTTGTTGATAACAAAAAAACTCAGTTCACATGTCTCCCGGTCTCGTGGGATGGCGCCATTTTACACGGTGGCAACAGCTGGCAAGTCAAGCCAGTACCACCATTGACTTTAAATATACATTTAAAATCAATGGTACCACTTAGCGAACAATAGTGAGTGTGACTTGGCTATCACAAAATAAGGGGGAGACGAATAGCAGGCTATTGTTTCCAATATCTGCGATCTTCGTACACGGGATGAGCAGGTGCGCTCTAAGTGCACCGCGCTCTTCGTGCACGTAATCGTCGGATCAAGCGAGGTACGTTAACAATGTCTCAAAAGTTGGCTTTTACTTGTGCCCAGGCATGCTTCATTCTTTTGGAATGAGCTTTTTTTCTTTCACCAATAAAGGGTACTCCCATTGCCTTTGCTACTCCATCCTTTAGCTTTTAAGCAACTTTCCTCTGACCGATCTTTCTACTAAAACACTTTTTATTTAAATATAGTTCTATCATAAATGTCCGTTTGTGTGATACATGCCACTTTTAAAACTTTCTTAACTGCCGTGAGCAATTTAATTGTTTTTACTTCCGTAACGAACAAGTAAATTCTCACTAACCTGCCAACTGCCTTAACACAGTGTAAATCGGCTCTAAGTGAAAAAGGAAAGAAAACAAACGTCAGTCAGACAGTCATAGATGACAGTAAAGACATAAAATGGCGAAAGCTTGTGCTGTTATCAAAACATTGTCCTAAGTCCATTTTATGAAATATATCTTTTCGTTTTTCATTTTAGATTTTTAATATTTTAAGAGGAAATTTATTACAACATGGAGATTAATATGATTGATATATCATCTATCCCTTTTGAGTTAATTGAACACATTTTGGAAAGAGAAGAGTTGACCTTCAGTGATGTGTGTAACTTTAGCAAAACCTCAAACAAATTTTACCAATTAATACATAAGTTTGGGAATCAAATCTGGAAAGCCAAATTCAGACAAACGTAAGTTTAACAAAATACCCATGTCATGCATTTTTATTAGTAAGTGTGACCCTTCCCTAGTCTGTAAAATATCTCTTACCTCAAAACATTGATCACTTGATTTTTTTAACCAATCCCTTCAGTTGTGAGATATTGAGCCATTGAGGTACTAGTCATATAATAGGGCTTATCAAGAGTCAAACCCCGACTATCTACTGGACCATTACTTACTGCACGCACCCGGCTTAGCGTGAGTGTCCGGGTTACAATATATGTATTCAGCGCCACCACAAACTTAGCGTGTTGGTAATGAACTTACAAATCAGTACAAAAACTGGCTTGAGAGTGGGACTCTTGTCAAGTTATTATAGTAATAATAGGATGACTTTTTATAAAATATGGAGATAGATTTCAGGGGGTGAAGGCCACTCACACTAGTCATTGAGCCACTTGCCTTTCCCATTCTGTAAACCGGTTTGCATTTCATTGATTGTCAGCTGTTTTGAATGGTGAAACAGGTGCTTGGATGACACTTTTAAATAGACCTAATTTAGGACTACAGTATAAATAAAGAGCTGCACTCCCCCCTTCCCCACTTGATGATTATCGCTGGTAGAGGGGACAAATTAGGTCTTTGGCTTGGAGCGTTAAAAGATGCTAGTCCAGACTTGTCAAGAGTTATAAATTGGTAAGATCAGCTGGGATCATAGTGTGTTTTTATTTTGTAGATGGCCTGAACTGGCAAACCATCAAGACTTCAAGCAGTACAAGGTATTGGACTGGCTTAAGGAGTTCCAGACAAGATTAGAGATTGGGAGGAAGACAATGACTCTCATATCGGTAATGTCGCCTAGACATTTCAAACAAGAGGAACTGTCGCCCACGGACTTTGTGCAGTTTGACCAACTAGCTGTTGATTCAAGTCATGAAATGGCCATTCGTTTCATGATTGATGAGCTGATGAAATACGTCAAACATCCTGACAAGTTAGTAACTCGATAACATTTTCTGTAGTCACAATTATAGTAGACTTAGTCAGCAAGAAAGTTTTAAATTAAACAAAAATTTAAATATATATATACAGTAGAGTCTCGATAATTCGAGCCTCGGTAATCCGAGCCTCCGTGTAATCCGAGGTACTTTTAAAAAAACTTATTACTGTGCTGTACTCAGAAATTTTTAACGTTTTTATGAGTTCGATAACGCCTTCAATTTACGTAGCGCCTGCATATTTGTTAGTGGCACGCTGTTTACAAGACAGCTGTTTGAGTGAGTACAGTATTGATTTTTCTGAGCCAAGGTCAATGGAACCGGTCTCACGCTCTTCACTAATAATAGATGATACAGTATCGCTCTTCCTGTCACTGTCTCGGTAAGATCTCCAGAGTAGTAAAGAGCGTCCGAAAAGTTTCGCGGGTAATAAACGGCTCTCGGAATGTATCGCGGTAAAAGGCGATCGGGACAAACCGGGTCTAACAAGGGTCTGAAAACGCATACCCTGGTAAAACCGCTCGATCGGGAAGGGTCGCGGACTTTAAATGAGGATTGGTGCAGACCGAGGGTAAAACGGCCCTCTGCTACAGTGGAAGTACACCGGGAAAATGTGTATATTGCCGGGAAAAACCGGTAAACATGCGTGAATTTTATCAGGCTACCTCGGTGGCCACCCTGTATTATGTATACATACTTGTAATACTTATGTAAATTAAATATGACTTATTAATACATTGAAAACTCTTTCTGTCTCTGTTTTCCGTGTAATCCGAGTTTCTCGAAATCCGAGGTACCATCAGCCCCAATTACCTCGGATTATCGAGACTCTACTGTATATGACAAGTATGTTTCAGGAACAAAAATCTAACCAACAAGTTCTACAGTGAAAAAGTGCTAAGGCATCTTCGTCAGAAAACAGTGCAAAAGCAGTGGGAACAATTCAAGAAACTGGATCCAGAAGAACAGACGATGGAAAAAGGAGCCGTCATAGTCGCTCAATGGTCTCAGCCCACAGAAGAAATCACTGATGAATCCATCGGTAAGAAAGTAATCATCAGACACTGTTGTAATCTTTTAGAGAGAATACTTTATTTTGAGATCTACAATTCTGAGAAGGCGTCAATTACATCCACAGTTAGCAAATTTTATAACGACATGACCAATCTTACTTCTTGCTTGATTTACATACATTGTTTGGCAGGTTCAGGAATTCCTCTATTTGTAAAATGGATTATCCCCCATTTATGGTCGCTAGTGATGGTTGTATCACCACTGTCTCTCCAGAATCCTGCCAGCCAGAGTCTAAGTGACATAGATGACCAGAGGAGTGAGATGTTCCCTTTTTCCTCTTGGGAAAGGAACCACTACCTTTGAATTCGATTGTATGTGAGACAAACTGCCTTGCACCAGCGTTCAACCGGTTTTAAAGATCGGCACTACAGCATTACGTTTAAATGTAGCGTACAATCGAGGCTGCAGTCAACAGTTAATTTCTGATTTTACATTCAAAATTTACCCCTTCTTATTATTACAAATTGACAGGTTCCGAGTTTGACCAGATCGCCGAGCAGGTGTTGAGCCTCTTGCTGGAGGAACACGGGGAGAAGCATGCGTCGCAGACGGTGGTGCCTGAGGTGCGCCGACGCTGGCGCACACACAACATCACAGACAACCACTACACACCGTATGTGTCGAGGCAGGTACTGGCCGCCGTGTCCACCGTGCTGTTTCAGCAGATCGGCTTCTACGGGAACAGCGAGCTGTACTACTGTCAGGAGAACTCATGCATCAACAAGGTAAGCAGTTGAGCGTTTAGGTGTAAGTTTCCAACATTTTTTTCAGATGTTGACGTTTTTTACTTGTAAAATACAGCTAAATTTGAACTTGCCAATGAAAATTTCAGAAATCTTCAACTGAGAGGCTGATAATGTTTGTGTGTAGTGAATGAATAATTCTCTTTACTGGTTAGCAAAGTAAAACAACATTTATATTAATTTTGTAAAGTATTAAAATTTATAAACTTTGTTTTGTTCAGTGATTAGTTATAAAAAACAACCTGGGCCACAAATCAGTTTGGTTAGAACTTTTCTGTTTAAAAATATATATTTTATAGCAAGGCCTAGTTAAAAAGTAACTAGAAACAACTTTCACATTATATTGAACTTTTAAAATCAATAGGCAAAAAAATATGGGCCTTAAAGTGTTACAAAACATACAAAGAAGACCTAGAGTTTAATTTCAAAACAAAGAGTAACATAATACAACATTGTCATGCCTCTCGGGCCTTTTGCTAGCGGCAATTTGATTTAGGACTAGCGGAACTTTTGGTTACTGTCAAGCTGGTGAGTTGGCAGTTTTGTGTAGGTGCTGGAGATGCGGAAAGGGATCCCGATCACGTTGGCTATCCTGTTCGAGAGCATAGCTCGCAGAGTGGGGATCAAGTGCGAGGCTGTCGGCTTCCCCGGTCATTTCCTCCTGCGCTGGCGAGACACCTACAAGTCTGTATTCAAATAGTTTTCCACTCCAAGTATCTAATATACAGAACATTATTCATGACGCCCACTGATTGCACAAGTATATATGTATAAAATTTGAAAATGAAACAACTGAATTGGCATTTACACACTTTTGATTGCCAATTCAGTTGTTTCATTTTCAAATTTTATACATCTAATATACAGGGTGTTTCAAATCTCTATTAGTGTGTTTTAAGTTCTGCTCCTGGGACTAAATGCAGCTAAATATATTATTATTGGATTAATCCAAAGCCTCTTCGCTATTTATGCAGCCGCCTTTTTGTGTGTTATGTTTTATTTTTAATTGAAAGACAATTTGAGGTTCTTAATTAAAGATAAGTTAGTTTAGTCTCAACAGTTTGTCTACTGTAACCGTCTTGTCGGTGTATCCCAACCAAATACCCAATATTAATTAGCTTTTCTTGTATTATACCAGGGAGAATTTGCCAGGCCAGTCGTACTACATAGATGTGTTCAACAAAGGCATGTTCTTGACGAGGGACAGCTGTCCGAAGTTCGCCAATTCAGCGGGAAGGTGTCCTATGTCTCACGAGACGTTTAAGTATGATCCTTCAGATGCGATTGCGGTAAGTCATAAAGTCTCAAACGATAATAAAATTACCCAACTACCAACAAACCACAAAAGGTATTCAATTCATATTAAAATGTGTGATTTTATTTACATTTTATTGCTAATTTGTATTATATTTCTTGTCCCTGTTTGTACGGAAATAACAATCTTTCCATAATTAGATTCAACCACTGCTCTGTTTCAAACATTATATTTATTTTCACATAGGGTTTACACCATTTACAAACAAAAAGTACAAATAGAGAAGTATTCATAAAAATATATTTGACAAAAGAAATAATAGGCCCTAATTGCTATGCGAACAAATTGAACACATATGGTAAAAAGCTTCTTTTTATATTATAAATCATTATTTTGTTTTGGCCCATTCCAAAATCAACCTGAGTCTAAAAGGCCTGAAGAAAAATCAACCCACCGTGATCTGAAATCAATAATGCTGGCTTAAGAAACCCTAGTGTATCTCTTTGTAGAGCATTGCACTAAAGAGAGGTCGTAGCGGTTTTGCGTGGGCTGAACTAGAAGAATAAATAAGCATTCAAACTGTCAAATGTTTTTTCTAAATAAAGAGAAACGGTTTTTTATTGACGAAAAATGACCAAAGTCAAGCGGTGCTTAAAATTCTTGCGGTATGTTTGCTGAAAGTTGAAGAGTTGTGTTGCCGGGCAGGTGGTGGAGAGGATAGCCAACAACCTGGAGGTGGCCGGGAGACAGCGAGACTTGCTGAACGGCAGATCAGCTCGATTGAGGAGTGCACTGGAGCTGTTGTACATGATCAGACCCACCAACCTCAACTGTCTGCTGCTGCTGGCTAGGTTCTACATGCAGCACAACCTGGACGTCAAGCTACTCAGGCAAGCTGTCGAACAGGAGATGCAGGTGAGAACAGTCTTGTAAAAACAAGTAATAACATGATGAAGTCAGGATCACAAAGTCCTCTCTACCCTGACCTTTACCTAGCGTAACTGCATAGTCACTTAACAAATAAGAGTGGCGACTGCGGGAATCGAACCTGCGTCAGCTGAGTGATGAGCTCTGGAGTTAAGTGTGATTCCAACCTGGCACGAGTTACTTGAATCTGCTAGTTAAGGCCGACTCTTGTTTCCACTGAGGAGTCGGCTACAGAGAAGGCAACTTGCATTGTGTCCGTAACAGCTGCTTCACCTCAGCTTGCATTGCTCGCCTCTCAACACTGCTAACAAGGCTTATTATTTCACACTTTGTTTCTGGTTTTTTGCTCGCTGTCCTTTCCTACTCGGAAGTAATTATTATAAGTTGGGAGTTTTCTTGGTCAACCAGCCTTGGGTGCATCCAATAACAACTTGAACTAGCAAGCCTAAGCTTCTGCTTTGGGACATTCAACAAAATATTAACTATGTGGTAAATAAGAAAAGTTACTCACTACTAATGCCTCCTTTACACTCGTAGTTCACACACAAAAGGGTGGCGGCAGAAGTAGTTTAAGAAATTATGCATATTTCCTAGTTTTTCTTTGAATACTAGAAATTAAGATAATTTGTATTTGTTACAGTTTGATTTGAGAGATCTCGGCCAGGCTTCATACATCTTGCGTATGTTATCAGACTACGATGTTAACTACATGCAACAAAACAAAGAAAACGAGGTTAGTTCGAAGAGTTGGTATTCATAACTCTTCAAAGATAGCGAAACATATTTAGTCGTAGTTGCTCCCAACTTTCCTACCCAGGAAAATAAAATTTCCCGAAAGCTTCAAATCTTGCCTGCTTCTTATTCAGTCGAGCAGACTTTCACTGTCCAATCATTGAAATAAATAGTCTCCTCAGTTGCACACGTTGCTTTTCAGGCGTCTGTGAGGCGGAGAGAGGGTGTGAGCGTGGAGTGGGGCGTGGGTCTGGTGATGAGACACAAGCGCTACGACTACTCATGCGTCATCGTGGGCTGGGACCCGGTGTGCGTGGCGAGCGCAGAGTGGATCAACAACATGAATGTGAACGGACTGCGCCGGCAAGCTAACCAACCGTTCTATCATGTCCTGGTTCACGACGGCACCAACAGATACGCTGCTGAAGGTTGGTGCATAGAAAGTAATTCTGCATGAAAGGGGTTTTGCACAAATTTAGGCATAATTGCTGGTATTTAAGTTACTTCATAAAACACACGTAGTGGAGAGTAAACACCTGTGATGAAAATTTGTAAATAAGTAAATTGAAAGTAAGAGGATCATTAGTTCATTGGTGATACCAGAAAAAAACTCCAAATGAACCGAAAGGTTAAGAAAATAGTAGATTCATTTCATAAAATTAATATGTACAATGAATCTACATAGGGTGTGTGACTGATTATTAGAAACTAGTTTCAACAAAGAAGGAATAGGATTTTAGAGACTAAAAGCAATATTTTGTTTTTGATATATTCTGCCCTAGGATTGTGCTAAAATAATAACAAAAAAAAACACGTCTTGATGATGTAGTCCTCCTTCAAAGACCAACTACTCTGAAAGAATTGTTAATACAGAGCGCCTTTCCTTGGCAAACCTCTTTAATTAACAATTAAGAACCACAGAGAACAAACAATAAAATAGGGGCTTCATTTAGCTCAAAAATAGGGACTTGTAACAAAAATATGTAATAGACAGAATTTTGATTAGCCTACTTTCTACAGAAAACTTGATGCTCGAACCGTCAGCAAACCGATGCTACGTGAACCACTGTGAAGTCGGCAGGTATTTTGACGAGTTCTGCGGAGTGTACTTCCGTCCCAACGCGGAACTGTTGAAAACCTTCCCCGATGACCCGGCCGTCGTCTCCAGGCTGCTTGATCTCCAGTAGCACATCGCCAAGTCCATCTTCTGTTACCTCGATAGATTCTTTGTCTTTATCTACGTTGTTATAAACCTGTTAGTGTTACTTACTTGTATTTACTCTAATGATTAGTTATCTTCAAGTAGTAATGTCCGTTTATTTTAGCGATTCTTTTCACCTTTGACAGAAATACGGAATAAGTTTTAAATTCCAATAAATCCACTAAAACAAACAAAAATTTTCAAAAAAATATACCTGACCTTTTAACATATTTTGCACACTTGGCTTTGACAGCGTTTAGTTCCTCCAACAGTATTCTTATCAAACTATCTTTATTTCTTTTCAGTATTATCACTCACTTGCTGAATCCTTCAGCAAATTGTTAGATAAGAACTATTTAAAAATATTAATGTTTATTTAAGCATGGCTTGCTTTTTTATAATAAACATTTTCTCAGGCCTAGTCATAACCCTTTTTAGTGAATAGTTTGTATATAGTGTAAAAAGCTTATTTAATTTTCTAGTTTAAGAATATTTTTTATTTAGTTTAAATTGGCAATTGCCTAATTTATTTCAGAAATTTATGTTGGCGTTTTTGTAAGTGGTAACTTTAAAAAGATTCATTTTTAACCAAGTTCTACTGAATTTTGTATCTCGTCAATTTTAAATTCCTAGGGCCGTTTTTTCAATTCAGCCTTAACCGGCGGTTAAAATTAGGACAGGTATTCAACCAATAGGAAAGTTGGATATTTTTTAGGTTAAGTTTTACTTTGTCTGTTTTGATTTTGCATTTTGGTGTTACAGTTTGTATTTATCTATATTAGCATAATATGTACATGTTAAATTCAATAAAAAGGGTAAAACTATACCTTTATTGCATAAATGATCATCAAATAATTCATTTAAGTACTTTGAACGTTGAGTGAAAATGTAAACATTGCAGAATGTAAACAACTTAACCGGCGGTTAGTTAACCAGCTGCTAACCAGGCAATTGAAACAACGGCCCCTAGTGTTCATCTGTGTGATACATGGAATTTTAATAGTTCAAGGTTTAAAAATAAATCCATTTGAGTTCATGTCAATTATGTGCATGCTTAGTATCAATTTAAAAGATTATGATACTTATATTGGTTAATATCCAATCTTAACACATTCACTGCTACTAACATGTTTTAACATGAAAGTTTGTATTTTATTCAATGTTATGACCTTGGCAAGGTTCCGTGTCACTAGCAGCGAATATGTTAAGATGCTTTGAAAGTCAGCTTCATCATTAATACGAGCAACATTTTTGAAACTGATGTAACAATTATAAAAACAGCTATTACGGATGACATTCCCAAGGAATTGCTAGAAATGGTTGTATTACCAAATGTTGAGGGATGAAAAACCTTCAAAATCCTAACAGGAAAGACTTTTAGCGAAAGGCTATGTTGTGAAAGGTTGGAAGTAGTCTTATTTAAATTTTGTAAAATAATAATTTCCATATTAATGAATGTGATATTTGTGTGATCATTGCTTGTTTTCTACTTAAATGTACAATTGGTAGTCTTTCAAGTTTTATATTCAAAAACTGAATTACAAAATGTATTTATTAATGGTTTCACCTAATTATATGTGCAGAGTATTTAAAGAATTCATTATTTTCCTTGGTAACCTGCTAAAAATAATACCACTTAATTGCATTTGTTTGTTAAGACATGGTTTCCTACAAAGCGGCCGTGATATGACAGTGAACTTTGGTTTTCTAATTGTAATTTAGGAGTGTTTTCCAAGAGAGAATTTACCTTTTCCATATGATTCCATCAAATACAAAACCCACCGTAATTTTACAGCTGTAAAAAAACTATCACCACTTTATTAGGAGACCAAAGCTTAAAGGGACAATGGGACAGAAAATAAACACAGATGATTTTGCTGTCTACAATAAATGTATGCATTTATTTACGATAGAAAATGGAACAACATTTAAGTTGTGATGAGTAATGCATTTTTACAGCGGAATAGATAATCAGGCTTATCTGATAACTTGGAAGTAACGTAGGCTTCAGGTGACCCAGAAATATGATTCAGTTTGGTACATTTTCAATGGAGGAATTTCATAATCCGTACAATCCATCTTATCACCAATAACTGCAGTACCAAGTCCTCAGTTCTTAGTTTCAGTAATAAATAAGGTCCTGTATATTATCAATTTAATTAAAACACAAATAACTCTTTTGCTATTTATTTTTCTCATTAGCTTTCCCTACAAACACTAAAATTTTGTGGTCATACTTCAGTTAACCTTTGTGTTGAGTTTATTAATTTCAAACAATAATTGCTATTGTTTAAAGTTTGTTGTTATGATGGGAGAACTTCTGAGTTTACGTCTGCAATAATATTTCGAACTCTGATATTACTACTGATCTAATATTAACAGTTACAGAAGCACCTAAACCTTTTGGGTAACTAACGTTCGTAAGAATCCAGTTAACACTGGGCAGACCAAAAGCTTTTTTATATACCCACAATACTGTGTGAACAGTTTGTCAATATTGACAAGACATCATATCTGGGCCACCATAGAACGGAACAGAATTTAGTCTTGTTGTTGTGATTTTCTCTCCTCAGTTGTTGTGTACAGGTTCGGTTTCACACTTACTAAATGACAATGGCGTGCGCAACACAAACGACTAAGCCGTCCACATACAAAAGCTAACTTACGAAAATATGCTACTGACGGTGAATTTAGTAGCAATAAGGCGCACATTCTATATACATACTTTTCTTCAAGTGTATTATAGCAAGAGAAAGAATGAATGTTTCATACACGTATCTTTCATATTGCATTATGTTTTCAAGACTGGAGTATAATATATTATATCTACTTAAAGCATATTCTAGAATTCAAAACAATGTAGATTTCTGAGGACAAGGTGTCTTAATACAGGATCTGTGCCGTTTAGATACTTAGGTGAATTTTTAAGCCTACAGGGAGTTTTCAGTCAAACCTTACACGGCTTGTGTACATAGTCATTTTCAAACAGGCCTGCATTTAAACTATTTAATCTTAAAATTCTAGTAATCATTTGTCTGTTTTACAATTTTTGGCAAAGATATTGCATAGTTTTTATAGATCTAAATTAATAATCCAAAGAAAACTTAACTCCTAGAAAAATAAATGATCTACAAAATAAAAGAGAATTTTACTAAACTATCACAGAACAACAAAAACATATTTTTACAAATAGCACATACAATCTTTTACAAACAAAGTAAAAATGTCTCTACAACTTACTTTTCTAGTAAGAATATGACATTTCGAACATAAAAGCTTCGATTAAGATTGAGTGGTTGCGTCAAATATTAACGTTAAATAATACCAATTTCAAAGTTTATTTTTGCCTAACAATTTGAACCACTAAATTAAAAACAAATATATCAAACCATACATTTTATTTTTGAATATCTTCAAAGCTACTCAAGAAATCATAGTTTGTGTACACATTTTGATTAATTTTGAGATGAATAAATATCACATGCCATTTTTTTTGCTGCGAGCGAACAATAAAAAAAACTCTACACTAGGGGATGTATTCGATGAGACACTGATCAAGCTTTTCAATCTGCGTTAGAGTTGAAAAGTTGCGAGTTGCAAGCCGATCCCAGAGCTGCGGGGAGGGGGAGGGGGGAGTTAGCGGCACTCCCAGATCTTCACTGACTGGTCCACACTGCCCGTCGCGACAAACGGCTGTGACTTGTGGAAATCTGTAATCAAACACCACCAGAATAGTTCAATAGTTGCTTCAAAAATATACAACAGGTAAAACTGTCTCCATAAGAATATACTTGATTTTTCTTTTAGAAGGTTTTCCATCGTGACAAGAATTCTTGTGGTTTAACCCTTTGAGGTCGCGTGTCGACTATAGGTCGACAAACGCTATTTTCTTTTGAACGCTTGGATGTGCAGTATAGGAGACGGTTTAAACCGTCTCTGATATGCGAGGACTACACAACACTAACGGCGCCTAGCAGAGAAGAGCGAAACTACCACTCCCTCCCCCCTCCACGGCAACTCAAGTGTGAGTTTGACAGCCTACGACAAACAGCCCGGTGGTTTAGTGGTTATAGTGACGGACAGATGGCCCCTGTCTGTCACAGCGTGGGTTCGAATCCCACCCGGGTGCGCTCTGGTACGGTGCAATGCTAGTTATTGGATCATGCCGGGTGCGGGGGCCACAATGACCCGCTGAAGATCACTGAAGAGAAAATGGCTCATCAAATCCAGTGAGGCGGAGGGTGGCACTTTTTGAGCTTAGGGAGGCACTAAATCCCCGTGCTTAGAGGTGTGGTTCAATGACTGGTAATGCACCGTACCAGAGAGGGGGTTTGCTGAAATTTTGCTTATAGGGGACTGGGAAAACCCATACGGGAGGCTTTTTACGAAAATTTAAAAATAAAATGAGACCGCAAAGGGTTAAAGTGATGACAATAGTGACAACATAACAAGTTAATTTTTTAAAATCTTCTTGCAAACAAACCTAAACTGTTATTCCAGGATGTCTAAGGTTTAGAAACAGTCAAATTCCCGTATATATCCTGGTTTATTCAGTTGGCTGATTCCCTGGTAATGTTGTACTTTGCTACAACTTACAACAAATATTAAAATATTATCTTAACAGTCATACCAAACCAACCCATAATAATTCAGTCAGCTGTTACTCCTACCAATGTTCGACGTGGGAGACTAGAACAAACGTTAAACTTTGTTGACAACCACAACAAAATCATAATTTTTGTGACAATTTTTAGACTACTTTCAAGGTTGCAATGTTTTCTGAACTCCCTCATGCGGATATCATATTGAGAGCAGTGACTAAATTGTTCCTGAAATTTTCATGGATTCTGGATGAAATTCAGGTTTTATTCCCATGAAAATCTCAATTTTTCCCAAAATCTCAACATCTTACAACTTGCTTTTATTCTACATTTTCGTTACTATTTATGTAACACTGCTAATTCTTGTTGTTGCAAAGGAAAGTTAAGCTGGATTTTGCGAGAACCCAAATGCGGTCCAAACGTATTTTACTGCACCAGAATTTAAATTTGTGACCCTCAAAACTGGAATTGGAAGTTTAAACCTACCACTGAGCTATGGACACAGTCAATTAATTATGTCCCAGTAACTACTCCTGCATCAAATAGCTATTAAGGAAAATCCTACCTGTTAGCCATTGAAATGGCGTTAGGTTGAGTCTAAATATTATTGTAGAATTGCCAACATTGGCCTATTTGTATAATAGGCTATAATTTGGCCCAATGCTTGTCTAGTTAACTAATAGTTCTGAAAAAATTCTAAATGACTCAGGCCAAGTAAATTTGTCAGTACCCGACATTTACCTGAAGGAAGAGTTTAAAAATTGCCCAGCCTTAACAAAAATAATAACGCTCGACCTTCACCAACGCGACTTAAAAAAAATTATAGATGGGGTTGGAAAAATTATGCATGCACATTAAAAATCCATATAAAATAGAGCCTTACTTCAACACAATCCATACCTTGGAACAGTGCTAATACACTATAAAAATAAAACCCTACAGACACTTATGATGAGGAAGGGACATGTGTTACTGACCGAGGGAGGTGCAGAAGTGGAGGTGGGCCTCTAACGTCTTGAAGCAGCGTTTGTTGCGCAGATCCCACACGCGGATAGTCTTGTCGTCACTGGCGGAGAGCAGGTACTTGCCGCCTGGGTGGAACACCACGCCGCGCACCCAGTTGTCATGACCGATCAGCGAGAACAGGCACAGACCCGTGCCTACATCCCACACCTGTACACATGGCAAATGTATTAAATATATCCAGGTTTCAATGGTAACCCAGTGTATTGATTCGTAAAATACAGTAGATTCCCTCTCGATCGGCCACCTCAGTACTAGACCCTTGGCCGCACTAAAAAATGGCCAGACTATCCGAAAATACGAGGAAAAAACATTATGGGGCCTTTTAAAGCTCCAAAACTGATATAGTTTACCTTTAGGCCTACGTTAAATGAACTAATATGGTCCAAAATGCAAATTTCATTCAGCAAAACCTTGGAATTTGAGACTAATTTAGAAAGAAACCACTGAAATTATCAACAAATTGTAAATGTAGCCTATGTCTAGGCCTCAGGTGGCTAGCCGGACTATATAGCGGTCGAACGAGAGGGAGTCTACTGTTTATCAGATTAAATACATCAATCACGACTATCGTTACCGTTAACAACAATCTCTGTACTCCCGCTAGCGCCTGCGGTGAAATAAGGACTGCAATACCATTTGTGGCAATCTCCCGACTCCCGCACCAAAATCACGACTTTCGTTACTGTTAACAAAAATTTCTTGACATCCGCTAGCACCTGCAGAAAAATAACGACTACAATACCGTTCACGGCAATCTCCCGACGAAATTGCGACTTGCGTTATCGTTAATGACAATTAAATTACTTCCACTAGCGCCTGCGACGAAATCACGACTTTCATTACCGTTAACGTCAAGCTCTTCCGCTAGCACCTGCGGTGAAAAAACGACTACAATACCGTTTGCGGCAATCTCCCGACTCCCGCTAGCGCCCCAACGAAATTACGACTTTCGTTACTGTTAAAGACAATTTCTTGACTTCCGCTAGCGCCTGCGGCGATGTAATGACTACAATATGGTTCGCAGCCATGACCCGCTAGTGCCGCAACAAAATCTTGACTTTCGTTACCGTTAACGACAATTTCTTGACTTCCGCTAGAGCCTGCGGTGCAATAACGACTTTGATATTGTTTGTGAAGATAGCTAGACCCATGACATAATCACCACTTTGACGATCCCTTTTGAAAAATATCCCGGTTTAGGGACGAAATTCCCGTATATAGAAAATTCCCGTATGCTGGACACCCTGATCCATACATCGGGTGTCCAATGTACAAATTTTTCAGTACCAAGCCTTGAGCTGAAGCAATAACAAGCAACATACCTTGATGGTTTTGTCCCTGGAACCTGAGACAAGGAAGGGTCCTTCGTCGAGGCGCCCTTCTTGTTGTCACCGCCCGCCGCCTCGTTGATGGCTGAGTGGTTTGCTTCTGGCGCCCAAGCGATGCACTCAACCACGTGGTCATGTCCCCTCAGCTCCATCTACACACACACAGAAATATATCAGACATCTTTCTCGTAAGACAACTTTTTAAAGTTCAGTTAGGTAGACACTTACAAGACAAAATGCTGGGAGGTAAAAAAAAGCTCAATTAGTTCATTAAGTGGGATAACTCCAACTGCACGAGTTAAGATTCCGAGATTGACCATCAATCGGTGTTTAATAATTAGTGTGTGCACAACTGTCAATTGGCATATTTTGTGATCGCTAATAATTGAGTGAACGACTGTATTTTCTCATTAGCAATCAATCATTCTCATTTTTCAGACTGTTGAAATATGTTGATTCCAAAAATGGCGGGAGTGACTCCCATCAGTAAAACTAAATCATTTGTTAAAAATTCCTGAAATAATTTTTTTTCTGTCTCCTTTGCTAAAAAATAGATTTTCTCAAAATATTCTGAACTTTTTAGGATTTGTTTGGCTTTGGTTTGTACAATTGACAAACACAGTTTTCCCCAACACTCTCTGACCTCTGTACTCTCATTCGAATCTCTGTGACTTCCACCACACCATAGCAACACTGCTAGAGACCCAGCTCATGTGATGTGATGTGGTTACCTTGCAGTCCTTGCTGGCAGTGAGCCAGACGCGCACCGTGTGGTCGTTGGAGCACGAGGCAATGTACGCGCCGTCCGGGGAGACCCTCACCATTCTCACCCACTCCCTGTGTCCCGTCAGCGTCTTCACACAGTACCTGCAAGCACCAGTCCACCCTTTAAACTTTAACCCTCCTCAGTGTTTTGCGACTCTTGTTTGAATGGTTCCAACAAGTCCGCAAAAAAAGTTTGCACTCTCCTGTTTACCTTTTTTTTATTTATGGTTGTTACAAGAGGTAGAAAAACAAAGAAAATAAGTAAGTTAATATTATCTTTGTATAGCTTAAAATTCATAACGGTCACAAGATAAAAACAAATAAAAGTGAAAGCGAATAGTGAGGAAAGCAAACCCAACTGAATACAAAGATTACAGATGTCCTTTTGTACACAGATGATTTAACTTTCTCTACCCTCTTAATTTAATATTTTTAAATCCCCATTAACCTTCCAGAGGGCGCATGGGTTTTCAGAACGTAAGAGGGCGCACCCAGATGTTACTTCCAGGTGAGTTAAAACATGACTGAAAATTGCCAAACATCAATGTTCTCACAATAAGACCTTTTTATCAACTTTTGTACTAGATTAAAATGCAGTAGATCAAGTGAAACAAAACTATATAAATACCAAAACAGCACAGAATACACCTGCTCCTGGCAGGGTCGCACACGGAAGGAAGTTAGCTCCAGGTTGACCTATAACGCGGGGAGGCGCATCACGGAAGTTACCTCCAGGCTCTAATGAAGTATAAAACTAATTACACCGAAGCTGTAAGTGGCTAAATTATATTTTATCGTGTTCTGAGACAGAAAAAAGGAAGGTACACGGATTCACAGGCTTTTGGCCTGTGTGTAGGCGATTTTATTAACGATCGGAGATACACCCAGAGGTAACCTCCGTGATGCGACCTCTGGACGGTTAAGTATTATCATGGGAAAATGGTTTTCAACAATAATGAACTTAAACTATATTGTTTAAATAAACTATCTTCAAGTGCATCATCAGACATCGCTAAAAGCCTAAACCTTGTTCTGGAAATAGGTAGTACCAATGCTCTTTGTTAGAAGGAAATGAGAGTTTTTGACAAGAGAGTAATAATTTAAACAATTTGAATATACCGTAGACTGCACATGACTTGGTAACCTATGATATTTTTTGCCACTGCTTGTTTTAATATAAACCAACCCTCACTCACAAAACAGATGAGAGTGGAAGTACAGTAGTACCCGTGTGCAACACTCACCCGGTGGCCACCTCCCACACCTTGATGCTCTTGTCCCTGGAGGAGGACACCACAAAGTCGCCACTGGGCACGAAGGTGACACTGCTGACGTTGTGGTCGTGGCCGTGCATCGTCTTCACACACTGGTACGTCTGCTGGAAGTCCCACAGCTTGATGGAGAGGTCTGCGCTGCACGAAACTGTCAACAACGTACCGTAAGTCAGCTTCATGTTTTAGGAGTCAATCAAAACGATCAGTAAAATATATATATATTTGAAAATTTAAAGTGCATTAAAAATTGTACAGGAAAATTGGCTCTAATCGGCTGACGGGAAGTCACGGCAATTCCGCTACAAGGTGGGCGTCGCCAGCGCACAAAAGACTCCTTTCAGCCAATGAGAAGCCAAGGCGGCGGCCATTATTACAGTTTTTTAGGTGGAGCAGTAGGTGTCTATGCCCTGTAACTATTAGAACTATCTAGTGACAAAATAGTTTACTATCACTGCAGCTACAAAATGAAAAACTTGAAAACGCGGACTCACTGCGATAACGCCCAAAAGTTTAATAGATCTTAATTTCTATAAACACTAAATAGCTAACTTATTACTAAAGAAATTTGAAGACAAAAATGTTTGGACAAAGGTTTAATATTTACAGTAGAATCTCGATTATCCGAGTCTCGGTCAACCGAAATAGTAGTTAGAAAAAATGCTATTACAGGGTGGCCACAGACTGGCAAAACAAATATGAATTCTGGATGTAAAAAAATCGGTCCTTATAAATCGTATAGGTCCTCGGAGCCTACCCGGTATGAAGCCAAAACGTTAATATGGTGGTTGTAACGCATCTGAAACATCTCGGATAAAAGCGATCGGAAAGTGTAGCGGTAATAAACGGCTCGGAAAGTATTGTGGGTTTAAAAAACGATGGAATATAAAAGCGATCGACATGTATCGTTGGACGATCCTAACGTTAAAACCGATCGGACAAACCGGGTCTAAAACGACTCTCGGAACGTACCGCGGGCGTAAAACAACGATCGGGAAGAGTCGCGGACTTTAAACAAAGATTGGTACTGACTGTGGGCATAAAACTGTCCTCTGGAGTGGAAGTGAACTGGGACGAAAACCCGGAAATATGCTTGAATTTTACCAAGCTACTTTTGTGGCCACCCTGTAGGCCTAATATTAATTTATGAGTTATACGATATGAAGATCTCTGTCATTGCTGTACCTGCACAAGTGATTGCAATGCTATCTGACAGCTTCTAAATTGACCAAATCAAACTACAGACTCATACTGCGCACTTGTCACCTGCATTTAGCGAGTATTGTCTCTCTATCGCTGGCCGCTACGTCGAGCCAACATCACTCATAAGTTTGTGTACAACTCTTTTTGTTCGGTTTTGTTAGTCTTAGGTTTGGTACGGTACTGTGTTGCTTGGTTGTTTGTATACTCCAGGTGCACATGTGCTTTTGACCTACTTGTACTGTATTTCAATGTTTTACGGCGTAGATTGTGTTGCATTTTTGCTGGAATGTCTGGGAAACGAAAAATAGCTGTTGTTCTCTTTTAGGTACAGTACTCATAACAGTATGAAAATGTGTTTAAATTGTTTGTTTTACTTTTCACATAGTAAACAATACGTTTTTTTTAACTGTTATCACTTTTTCTGGTAGTAGCACTTAACCTCCGTATATCCGGTGAGGTGGTCTTGGTCCCAATTACCTCGGATAATCGAGATTCTACTGTATATAGTACAAATACTTTAGTTACAGAAAAAACGTGTTTTTACTATGATTGCAAATTATAAAATTTGTTCACAACTTGTAGAAGGAGTTACTAATAGAACTTAATCAACTGACCCAGCAGCTTTCCGGAGTGGTCGAACGCAAGGTCCTGCACGGAGTCTGTGTGTCCCTTCAGTGACCTCTCGTACTCTCCTCCCTCAAAGTCCCACACTTTGATGGAAGCGTCTTCACTCGCCGACACTGCCAGGTTGTAGATCGGGTGGAAGATCACCTGTCACACAAACATCGGTCGCTAAGTCTCGTTAACTAATTTCATCAACAATTTTCTCTTATGATACTCATCTGCATAGAATTTATTTTACTTGGAATTAAAATAATTCATGTAAGTAATCCAAATGTTCACTGACTAACGTTTCCAACTATTATTGACTTAAATAGCTAATATCTTCAAATTTCAACCTTTGGTTCAACGAACTCTTAGAAGACATTTGACTGTAAACTATTAAAAACTCAAAAATCCTGTTTTAAGTGTTTAACAGCTATAATCATCCAAGTATTGCACTAAAGCTCCATTGGCGACTGTAGGTAGTTCTCAATGTCTAAAAACTTAATATCTAACCGAAACATTCTCTGTGACTAGCAGTTGCGTTTGCAAGCCAATCACAATGGCATGTTAGCCACCATAGCTCTTTGGCCAATTTTCAAGTTACAACGAAGAGAATAAATTTCGTAATTAGGTTCACAGAGAAAACATACGTGATAAATGACAAACAAACTGAATAGTATACATGTAATTACGAGGGCTATTCAGAAATTTAACTTAAGTTGCCGTATATAGCTTGTATATGTGCAAATTATACGTCTGCTCAGCTTGACTCACTATGAATGCCTGACATTTTGTTTCACCGTTTTATGCTCTCTAAATGTCAAAACAAAACTACTTCTTTATGTAATATTTCTACCAGTCAATAGTAGGAAGGGAATACAGTGGACTCCTGTAGGTTCAGCCCCTGTTAGTTTGGTATCCGCTTAGTGCGGCCGGCTCTCTGAGCATGACTGAGTCACGCACTTGCCAGACGCGGGCAGGCAGTAAGTTGGTTCGGTTTCTTTCAGGTTCGCCTAGCCATAATTAAGGGAGTCTACTGTATTACAGAAAGATTATAAACTAAATTCAGACAGACGGTTTGTTACCTTTGTGACAGGGCCTCGATGGCCAGACAGGCAGAACTTCTCCGGAGGTCTCGGGATCCATTCTGAGGGAGATCGTTTCGCGCGTGTCGGAGCTCCTTCAATGTACTCCTTCTCTGCTTCCGATAGTTTCGATTCTAATTCCAGTACCTGAAATCCGTATTGACGGTTTTGGTATGATTACAAACAATAAAATAGGTTACACCTTGTATTTTGCAATTAACATCTTGTACTGGAGCAACTATAATAGGTATAAAAACCTTTGGTTGAATCAAAATACAACAAAACCCCCCTCTAAATCGCTCCAAAACTTGTCATTTTGCATTAAAGTGTAATTAATTTCAAATTCCTAGCCCACAAGTGTTAACAATTTACGTGGATTTTAAGAGAGGTCCCTCAAGGTACTACTTTCCGTAAGCATTGCGCACTAGTACATCAATACGCTAATGTATGCGGATACGGCTAAACTTAGGCAGCTTTGTGAATGTAAATACAGGGTGTTTGAAAAAGAACTCCCTAGTATTAGGTATAAATTTAATGTGTAAATTAATGAAAAACTACATCAACAAGTACATACAGTGAAAGAGAGAACCTTCGAGTTTTGTTTAGCATCAGTACACTTCAATGGGATCCATTTGTTGCCCTGCACACGTCGAGACGATATTCAAATTCTTGAAATGTATTCACCAACATATCAGGTGTAACTGTACCAACCGCCGTGACGATTATTTCCCGTAAATGGTTTATGTCTCGGATTTATTCACTGTACACAACATTTTTTATGTGTCCCCCAAAAGAAAAAGTCCAGAGGGGTTAAGTCCGGGCTTCGTGGTGGCCAAGCAATTGGGCCAGCTCTCCCTAGCCACCTTCCCGGAAAACGAGTGTCTAGAGCTGTGTGCACATGGTTACTGTAATGAGGAGGGTTACTGTAATGAGGAGGGGCGCCATCTTGTTGGAAAAACACAAGCCCTTTTTCCGCCTCAATATCTTCCATTTGGGGAAAGACATACTCTGTCAACATGTCGTAATAAATGTTTCCATTTATTGTTCGTTCTACAAAAATGAAAGGACCAATCACACGATCAACCATCAAGCCGCACCAAACATTAACTTTGGGAGAGTCACGTTGATGCTGAATAACTTCATGTGGATGCTCTGTCCTCCAAGCTCTACAGTTATGACGATTAACTGTCCCACTAACATGAAATGTAGCCTTATCAAAAAAAATTTATTGCGCCGTCTCAAGGTCAAGCAGGTCTGCCAACTGCAGGGCGGCAAAACTTAGATAGTTGCTGAATCAATCACCACGAACTAGAATAGTGTATATCAATTTTTACAGATTCTATGACACATTAAAACTAGGGAGTTCTTTTTCAAACACCCTGTATAGAAATAAATACTGTCACTACGTCTTTAGTGACTGAAAGCGGAATATCTACCTTCTTCTGCAGCCGAATGACGGAGGTCCACTTCTTCTCGAGGAGGCCGCCGTACTTGCGCTCCACCTCGCCCGGTATGTCAGCGTCCTTCTTCAGTCCTTCCAATGCCGTCAAGTAGCCGTTACTGCTCAGGTAGTCGGCCACCGCCTTGTTCCTGCAAACACAACAACACACGTCTTCAACAACTTGCGATATTCAAAGTCAGTCTCACACAGAGTATCTCAGGGATTGGTGCTTGGACCAGCACTGTTTAGCTCAATACCACCGATCCACCGTGCTGAATTGGTTTGTCAACTACGTATATTTGTGGGACACACAATCCAAATACAAGAAAGGACACTATAGATGTAGAGAGACTGCACTATCTCTGTATCATGCAATAACCATAAACTGGCAAAATCGTCCAGTATTTTTGAGAATGATAAAAAATACTGCTACAGTACTATTTTAATCATCCTTTTCCCTTTGTAATGCAAACATATGTTGAAACACTGAGTGCTTTTCTGCGAACTGCTCTAACTCAATTTCACTATTATTTTTTTAATTTTGTTTGTGAACTTTTAGTTAAAGTTTGAATAACTAGATTAATAACTAGAGTTGTAATTTTAGACTACCGAATTTTGAAGATAGGTTGCACTACAAGGTCCCGTACGGAATGTAAGGACTAATTTTTGAAGGGGTTCTTAAAGGAAAGAAAATACTATTCAATGATCACATGGCTAGTGATATTGTAAGGGGTAACTTCTACAGCTTCAATTTAACTCCACCAGGCTTCGCTCGCCATTATCAGGATCAGGGTTTATTGTAGTCTCCATCACTGCAAATCGAATATTGCCCAGACAGAAACAGTAACTCGACTATAAAAGATATAATTTATGAACATCAGTTTACAGGAGGTTTCAAATTTTAAATGTTTTGGCAATATTAATTAAAAGGACATAAACTTTTTCTGACACAAAATTTGCCAATTTTTAAACCCGGTATTTTGGTGTATAGGAAATAATACATTATCAATTATTATTGAGAACCAATTGGTTTATCGATGTAAATTCAAATAAAGATACCAGCCGTGTTTGTTTAAAATTTTCCGTTGTTAAAACACCCAACATTACAACAAATCTCAGTCCACAGAAAAGGTTTTTTCTTTAATTTTAAAATTGAAATTATAGTAATTGGAAAAGTTAACTAACAGGCTTTCAACGCCCAACCGATGTTTTTGCGAAGAGCAGTCGATGTTTTTGAGGCTGGCAATGGACGGGCTGATGTTTTCAGAAAGTCAGTAGCGGTCGCCATGGCAACGCGCGGTGTGAGGAATCAATAAATGGCGGCCGGTGACGTCACGCTCAGCTGATGAACTTGAAAACAAAACTTGTGTCGTCTGCTAGACGGCCGCCATCCTGCCGCGCCTCGCCTTCCTCCCTGACACTGCACACTGTTGTCTACAGTGTGACTTTGGCCTACTTGGAAGTTCTGTCTGATTTTAATGAGTCCGATTTCCTAAAAGTACGTCCAAAACACTTCCACGGAATCTGAGCTACCCTATCTACCTCCAACTTCCCAAGTCAGGGAAGATGAAATCTGAATGGGTCCTTAGCACTTCTTAGATTAAAAGGGCTAAAATAATGTTAAAGGCGCGGCTATACTACACCGTCACGTCACGTCCCGTCACTGCCGGAATTCTACGCATTTTGAGGCATGGAATGACGGAGGTGGACGGGACGTGACGGTGTAGTATAGCCCAGGAGTATAGCCACCCTCTCCGTCAAGCAACGTCCAGCGTATCATAGAATTGGTGAAACTCGCCAAAATCGATGCAACTAGGACTTTTCGAGAGGGGTAGTAACCTAGTTTATTCTTCCAAGCCTTTTTCGGTGTAATTTTTGTTAATCGTGTTCAAACTTGTGATTACATTTTTTTAATCCATTAGTTTATTTTTCCTAGTCTTTTTCGTTGTAATTATTGTTAATCGTGTTCAATCTTGTGATTTAATGGTTTTAATCCATTAGTTTATTTTTCCTAGTCTACTTCGTTGTAATTATTGTTAATCGTGTTCAATCTTGTGATTTAATTGTTTTAATCCATTAGTTTATTTTTCCTAGTATACTTCGTAGTAATTATTGTTAATCGTGTTCAAACTTATGATTTAATTGTTTTAATCCATTAACTCATTTTTCTTAGTCTATTTTGTTGTAATTTTTTATAATGGTGTTCTAACTTGTAATGTAATGGTTATTAATATATTAGTTTAATATTTCTTATTCTACTTCGGTGTAAGTTTTGATCATACTTTGTGTTATAACTTGTGATATAATTTTTTTTATTCATTAGTTTGTTTAATCTAGTCTATTTTGTTATTACCTACTAAACAATTTGTCATGCGCATGCGCGCCGTCTTTGTACTTGACTGGACGTGACGTGACGGCGCAGTATAGCCACACCTCTGGAATTGACGGTGGTAGACGGAGGTCGACGGAACGTGACGTGACGGTTTAGTATAGCCGCGCCTTAAGGGTTTATGGTGTTGTAAAATTTGTTAGAAGGTACTTTATCTGTTAAAGTGACAATATATAGAACTTAATAAATTAAAGAATAATACGAGGTTGTTATTATTGCATTTGAAATAGAATCCACTCTTTGAAATAAAAAAATGAAATCGGCTCCCAGAGGCGTTTACGGAATATATTGATTTTTTCAAGCTTAAACCCTTGATAGCATCGTCGTGTTGAAAACTGCAAACCCTTGTAAAAGAAATAAAAGACGTGTGTACAGAGTTGACGCGAGGCATACCCTTTTTTGGGGTGCCACAAAGAGAAGTTTATATTTAAAATTTGGGGCCCTCCCCCCGGTTCTCCTTTTTCAAAAGTTAAGGTGGGAGGGGGGACATTTAAAACTAACCCTTGGCCCTATGGCTTGTTTCGTGGTTTAACACCAATACAACCAGCAGTTTCAATAAATAACAGGCTAACTAAAATTTAGGCAGTAGTTACGGTGACCCCACTCCTCTTACAAAGCACTACAGTTAAATTTTTGTAACTTATAGAATTTTAAAATTGTAAACCTTTCACTCCGGACCACATGGCTAATGCTGAGTAGTACAACCACTGCCCACTGCTGTCGCCAGAAGGAAGGAAACGGTGACTTTGAACCGGTCCGGTCGACCTTGCTCAATATGGGGACATCAGCGCATAAATATCAATCACGTCACTTTTCTAAATACGTCAGTCACTTTCCATGACACCTCTTCTATACTTGCGATTAATTAGCTAGGCCGACACGCAGCTAAGCGCTAAAGCGCCGCTGACATGAGTGCATTGAATTTCCTTTGAAATTTGTTAATCTAATTCGCTCCGCTCACAGCTTCGCTTCGGCCTCAGATTTTCATGTTCTATTTTTCGGCCTCAGGCATTTATTATTTAGTTTTTACTTTTTTACTGGAGGTTATACAATAATGGAGAATAAATTATTATTATTATTATACTATGTACTTATCATGAAAGGAAAACACGTTTTAAATTTCAATAACATCGGACCACTCATACCGCTGTTAATAACAAAAAATCAGTTTTATAGCCGCCACCTTGAAACGACTTAATTTACTTTCATAATTTTTTATAATTATATTGATGCATGATTACAAACTACATATTTTATCAATATTCATCAAGTTCGTACGAAATGTACTGTTTTTCAGTAATTAAACCCCATTTTTTTTTGTTAAAAGTCCCTAGAAAAAAGGGGTCCCCGTAGTCCGATTTTTCTGGTTAACGAACTCTACAGAGATATTTACCACAGGAATTATTTGCGACTTGTAGAGATGATACACAAAATGAAAAAATCTCAAAACATGTTCGCGGTCGGTGCTTATTTCATGGTCTCAGACATGGGACTAACAATGCTGACAAAAAAATGAATATCTCATTTTTCCAAAGGAAATTTGATAATAATTCGTTTGACAACTTTACTTGCTGTTTAGTTACAATTGTCCTCCGGGTACATACTCGTACATTGAGCGATGCAGTTTACATTAGACTCATTTGCCGCTAGAGGGAGGCTCGGTGCTTTCAATTACAGACTGTAGTGTCATAAAAGCTAGCAACGCGATGTAGTTTTTACGCGAGGCAGTAAAATAGTGAATCTTAACACAGCTCGTCGGCGAAACACAATACAGTTGAACTCATCCATGCAGCAGTACTGCAGTGTTGACTAACATTTATGCAGGAAACACTATTTTTAACCGACTTCAGAGAAACGAGGAGGTTTTACTAGTTGACCGATTTTTTATAATGGTTAGTTTTAGATGCTAAATCGCCCTTCGGGCTCGCTGGGGACCCACTCGTGCTGGGGGCCTGCGGCTTCGTGCTTTGAGGACATTAAATTTTATGTCTGGGTGGTTGTAAGTATGCTTACCCGTAACTAAGAGCCCAAACACGGCGAAACGTTGAACTTTCGACAATTAGACTTCAAACTGATCTAGCCACGAAACCGTCAGAGGTGGGAAAAAGTGTTATCGGTAGAAAAATGTGAGACCCTGACAGAGAACGTATAAACTCAATAGTTGGACACTCTCTATAGTTCTACCCGTGGTTCGGAAGTCACGTTAAGCCGTTGGTCGTTGGGCTGACAATCAATGACCCAACCTGGGGAACAGTCGGCCCTAGTTTGTAAAAAGACCACACTTCATAATCCATCAAAAACCCTCAACACTCACCCTTCATCCCATATTCATCTTAAAATAATAGGTGGTCGGTGTCTAGAAGTGTCGGTGTCACAAATCAAAGTATCAACGTATTCCGAGGTGACTTGATAATAACAAAATTTACAGACAAAAAACGATTCAAACCTATTTTGTACTGCAGTAAGTAAGCAAGCTATGTGATACAGTAAAATAGGGGTTTCTTACTTCGAAACACTTTACTAGTTAAATAAACCGAACTTAGTGCTATTTTAATACCTCTCTGTGATAAAGCCTCATTACTGTATATAGGATAATTCGACATTTTGAAATTTGGACACTGTTTCCAGCCACAAATTATCGAACTGTCGAGTTTCTACTGTAATTAAATATTTAAGTAATTCCAGCAATTCTCCTTATACGGTTGCAAAGACCGTCACTTCTTCCGATGAGACAGGTGCATTCTTCGCAGACCACAGAGAATAGACAGTCTACAGAGATCCAATAGTATGGGGAAAATGTTCTGTCATCTAATCATCATCGAGCGTGGTTGCCAGATCGTGCGCAGTGCAGAATGGGACGGTGATGGATATATCTCTGCACGTCTGTAAAGAGTGTGTATTGTCTGTAATGAGATGGATGCACTCGCGTTGTCTCTGCCTTGTTTACCGACACGATGACTAATGTGATGATGATTAGCTGGAGGAGGTGGGAGTTGTGTGATTGCGAGATTATATTGTGTAGGAGGCACGCGCCTTGACACTTCGCTGACGTCATCACCCCCTCTCACCACCAACACCTCACCTGTCCTACTGCATGCTGGCTTCTGTTGACATATGGCAGAGATGCTGTCCGGGAATCTGTCTCGTCTCTGTCTCCTTTATGTTTTCAATTTCATTTTCAAATCTCTTTATTCGCTCTTTTTATACACATTTTTAACGGGCGTGGATGCTAGTATGTGTTTTAGGAGTGCACAGTACCTGGTGGCCATTTTATTTTTTTGTCCCATAAAAACAATGTAAATTAAAAACAAACAGTTTCTTGGGACTCCTCACGCCTATAATTTGCATTGGATCTTTTTAAAATAGAAGTTTAAAAATATTCTGCAATGACTCCGATGACCACTTTTTGATCAAATTTTATTATTTTACTAGTAAAATAAAGAAATTTAAATACAAAGATTCTTTAACTTTTTAATTAATGTCACCAAAATCACGATTTCATTAAATGAAAATTCGGCTCAGAGGAGCCACTAAAAAATTTAATTCACTTTAACACAAAGTATATTTCATACAAATCCGATGAAAACTGTAGGCGTAAGGTGTCTCAAGAAAACGCATGTTTTTACATTGCTCTTATGGGACAAAATTCAAGGTCACAATCACTACTGCGCACTCTTAAGCCATCGTTCTCATCTGTTTATCTACGAATTTTTCCAAAAAAGTAGTTCATTAACTCTAAAGTTTCGAAGCCTCTAGATTAGTCCCTTAACGGACACCCGCAACAGTGAACAAACCACCAATGCGTGTACACGAGCACGAGGGGTGAGTACAGACGGGGGTTGGGGTACAGAGAGAATGTTCTACTGTGGACAAGGTTCGTATAACTTGGTTGTGCCGCGTGCACGTGTTTATCGCTTCCATCACGCCACTCCGCCCTCCTTCAACTCTTCAAGTACGCATTCAACCCTTAATCCACTCTGTTACCCAACTTAGCACATTCAAACACGGAGTGAGACTATGTAGAATTCCAAAAATATTTTGAAAACTCTTCAAGTTGACAAGAGATCTTATTAGCAATGTTTCAATAGTCATAGTTACTCCTGCTGCACGAGTTTGGGCCATCGTCCGGTGTCTGAACGTCAATCAGTGTTTGTACGACTGGGACTCGTGGCGTGGTCCTGTAATCCAGCTTCATGGAGGTCAGGTTTTGAGGATGATATAGGTCTAAAGCGGCTCAGAGAGTCTCAGTGATCATCTGATGATACCCGCATCAACTCCCACCATCGTTTAGACATATCAGACCATCACCTGCGTGGTCCGGAAGTCACGTTAAGCCGTTGGTCCTTGTATTTCCATTGGTCATTGGGCTATTAATTAATGACCCATTCTAAGGAAGAGTCAGCCTTAGTTTGTAACAAGACTACACCTCATAACTCATTACTACCACTCATCACACTCATCCTTCACCACATATTTGCCTTAAAATACCCTCATGAGAGTGGTCGGCATCTCAAATAGTGATATAGTTTAAAGTTATTCTTACATCGATAGTCTCACTACTGTCCCACTACGAGTTTCCCTTGACATTGATCCCAAACTTGAAACATTTACTGTTATCCCAACCACAAGCATTTACACACCGAACCGTTCCACTGGCGACCACAATGAGTTGCTGTCGGAGAATGGATTTGACAGGAAACCAGAATAAACCACAGAATAATCATGTACACTTAAATCAGCAGGATTAATGGCAATGTAACTAGCGGCCGGGGGCTACTTCAACAGTTAGTCAGACAATTTACAAAATATAATCACGCTTCACTGGTGGTCGCTCCGTGCTGAGATGTTCATTACTGAACGCACGTCCAAACATGACAACTCCTACTGACGAACGAAGTCATGAAACACAACTATGACGCGGAAAGCGAAAGGAAAGGTAAAGTTTGTCTTGTTTAATGAGGCAAAGTTAGAACTACAAAATCCTCTCTACCACTCAACCTATAGCGTTACCGTATAGTCATATTACAAAATTATGTAAGTGGTGACTGCGGGGATCGAACCCGCGCCAGCTGAGTGATCAGCTCCGGAGTCGCGCGCGATTCCTACCCGCCACGGGTCCGCTCTAAAGAGGAACCCCTCATAAAAGGAACCCCTTGTATGCAGAGTAAAACCTTTCAGTATAGAGGCTAAACAAGTGGCCAGACCAGGCTTAGGCTCAAAAAAGTCGATATTTATGATTTCTTTTTCGATTTTTGTACTATAACCGATGATCATTTAGTATCGGTTATGGTATTTTTAAGAGTTTAAGTGTTCCCTGCCCAAGAGACTCTTGTGGTGTAACTGTCTTTCTAACTTGAAGTTCTAAGGGGAAACACTATCCTCCCGAATGGCATTTCCGGTATAAATTACACCCCGTTATAAGAAATTCACAAGGATTCACGGGAGTGCTCCTGGCTTTGCGTCGGATTTATTATTTATAATTCTTGTTCTGCTGCAAGTATTACCTACAGTTTTGAAGTCAACATGTTCAGAATTATCTTTTGATTAAGAAAATCAACTTAAAATAAAAATTTTAGACAAACTGTCCTTTTCCGAATCACAGTTAAAATATTTAATGGAGCCTATTAAACACCTTGATTTGTCAAATGGACAAAACTCAAATGGATTACCTGTCCAACGTACATAATGCACCACTGTACCACTGACGTAACTATTGATAACAATATTTATGTATTGTCTTGCTGAATGAAATGACTGACTAGTGATTACTAGGTAAGTATTGGCAGATGCAGACAGACGGCAGGAAATTAAGACTGAGTGCTTCAAGAGTTCAATTTCCCAAAGTCTGTCTGCACGCGAACCTGTTGTTATCCAGGCTACAGTCTAGAGTCTGCTAATTGAAATCTTGTTCAACGATTTTAAACTTGGTTCCCATGTTGCGCAGGTCTTTGCTTTGAGGAAAGGATGAATGTAAAACCAAGGGTTTCCTCTATAGCGTATTTTCCAAAAGATAGGCAGTACTCTATGCCATTTTAATATATTTTGACCATCCCTGAGGATGGAATCTGTGCCTATATCAAATGTAGTGACGCAAATACACTTCCCACGTTCAAAAATACAATTTCTACATTCAATAGAATTTTACCAATATAGTACCTCGCCAATCTTTGGGTCTCCCAATAGAAGGCCACGAACTCGTCTGTGCCATAGAACGCTTGAGAGATCATGCTGATTTGATTTGTGACTATTTTTGAATACCTCGGACACAAGGGCATCCTTGAATGAATCTGGAAATGTATGATCAGAGGAAGCTGCTTCAGCACATGTTTAGTGTGGTTACTACTGGTGTTGGGGTCGGGATGAATCTGTTCACAGACACTCTGGGGGGTTCATTTTCCGAGCTAGTGGGCCGCGGAGAGGCGAGCGCTGTTAGATCAACCGTTGCCTACACCTCCACCTCCATTATTATCCAGACCCTGGCATTCCCAAGCCATTCATTGTACCAGTGTCATACCCGTTCACCGTATTATGCATTTCCGATACTACAGTTATGGTTATGAGTAGCTTTGGTAAAATCCAGCCTGAAAGTCATCAGGGGTGCGTTCTACTAAGTCGCGTATACAGAGTATCCCATAAGTTAAGTGCCAGACTCTGGGAGAAGGTTATATGGGTCAAAATAAAAATAAAATCAAGAATAAAAATGTTTCCAAAAATGCTTAGATAACCAGATATTCGCCATTTTTTATTTCCACTAATTATATATCATTTCCCACACCATTTATGGGATTTGACTCAAACTTAACATAAATTTATATCTAAGTAATACCATTTAGGGGAAAAACTAAAGTCCGATAGTAGTTTTTTTCACACGCTGGCAAATACAGCGCGTTAAGGTAGACAGTTGTGTGACGACAACCACTGTAGACAGTAGACAGCTAGAGATGAGATACTTTATCTACATCCACGTCACTTATAGATCAGCTGAGCCTATAAATATGTTTGTCTGAAGAGGATTCGCGTTTGTTGACAAGCCTCACAGGCAAACAAGTTTGGCCCCGGTTCAAAATCAAACACTATTTGCGTCTCGACAATAACGCAGGCCTACTCTTCTACTCAAGGCCCCTTTCTCTTTGCTAAGTATTGAGTACGCGTGTTATTGCTGTTAATTACTGAAGGCTCTTCTTCGCTACGCTTAGAGCTTCGGCCTCAGACTTGTGGTCCATTATCACGGGCGCTACGAGGCTGTTTGCTCCGCTCAAAGCCTCGCTCGGCCTCAGACTTGTGGTCCATTATCACGGGCGCTACGAGGCTGTTTGCTCCGCTCAAAGCCTCGCTTCGGCCTCAGACTTGTGGTCCATTATCACGGGCGCTACGAGGCTGTTTGCTCCGCTCAAAGCCTCGTTTGCTCCGCTCAAAGCCTCGTGGTCCATTATCGACGGGCTACAGGCTTTTGTGGTTCATTATCCGGGCGCTCAGGCTGTTTGCTCCGCTCAAGCCTCGCTTCGGCCTCAGACTTGTGGTTCATTATCACGGGCGCTACGAGGCTGTTTGCTCCACTTCAATCGCTCAACTTGTGTTCATTATCACGCCGCTCGGGCTTTTGCTCCGCTCAAAGCCTCGCTTCGGCCTCAGACTTGTGGTCCATTATCACGGGCGCTACGAGGCTGTTTGCTCCGCTCAAAGCCTCGCTTCGGCCTCAGACTTGTGGTTCATTATCACGGGCTACAGCTGTTTGCTCCGCTCAAAGCTTCGGGGCTCCTCAAAGCCTCGTGGTCCATTATCACGGGCGCTACGAGGCTTTTGTGGTATTATCACGGGCGCTCGAGGCGTTTGCTCGCTCAAAGCCTCGCTTCGGCCTCAGACTTGTGGTTCATTATCACGGGCGCTACGGGGCTGTTTGCTCGCTCAAAGCCTCGCTTCGGCCTCAGACTTGTGGTTCCATTATCACGGGCGCTACGGGCTGTTTTCGCTCAAAGCCTCGCTTCGGCCTCAGACTTGTGGTCCATTATCCGGGCGCTCGGGGCTGTTTGCTCCGCTCAAAGCCTCGCTTCGGCCTCAGACTTGTGGTTCATTATCACGGGCGCTGGGCTGTTTGCTCCGCTCAAAGCCTCGCTTCGGCCTCAGACTTGTGGTTCTTATCACGGGCGCTACGAGGCTTTTGCTCCTCAAAGCCTTTCGGCCTCAACTTGTGGTTCATTATCACGGGCCTCGCTTCGTTTGTCCCGCTCAAAGCCTCGGCCTCAGACTTGTGGTTCATTATCACGGGCGCTACGAGGCTGTTTGCTCCGCTCAAAGCCTCGCTTCGGCCTCAGACTTGTGGTCCATTATCCACGGGCTACGAGGCTGTTTGCTCAAAAGCCTCGCTTCGGCCTCAGACTTGGGTTCATTATCACGGGCGCTACGAGGCTGTTTGTCGCCCGCTTCGGCCTCAGACTTGTGGTTCATTATCACGGGCGCTACGAGGGCTGTTTGCTCCGCTCAAGCCTCGCTTCGGCCTCAGACTTGTGGTCCATTATCACGGGCGCTACGAGGCTGTTTGCTCCGCTCAAAGCCTCGCTTCGGCCTCAGACTTGTGTTCATTATCACGGGCGCTACGAGGCTGTTTGCTCCGCTCCGTCAAAGCCTCGCTTCGGCCTCAGACTTGTGGTTCATTATCACGGGCGCTACGAGGCTGTTTGCTCCGCTCAAAGCCTCGCTTCGGCCTCAGACTTGTGGTCCATTATCACGGGCGCTACGAGGCTGTTTGCTCCGCTCAAAGCCTCGCTTCGGCCTCAGACTTGTGGTCCATTATCACGGGCGCTACGAGGCTGTTTGCTCCTCTCAAAGCCTCGCTTCGGCCTCAGACTTGTGGTTCATTATCACGGGCGCTACGAGGCTGTTTGCTCCGCTCAAAGCCTCGCTCGGCCTCAGACTTGTGGTTCATTATCACGGGCGCTACGAGGCTGTTTGCTCCGCTCAAAGCCTCGCTTCGGCCTCAGACTTGTGGTCATTATCACGGGCGCTACGAGGCTGTTTGCTCCGCTCGCCTCGCCGGCCTCAGACTTGTAGTTATCATCGGGCGCTACAGGGCTGTTTGCTCCTCAAAACTCTTCTCCTCAGACTTGTGGTCCATTATCACTTGGGCGCTACGAGGCTGTTTGCTCCGCTCAAAGCCTCGCTTCGGCCTCAGACTTGTGGTCCATTATCACGCGGCTACGAGGCTGTTTGCTCCGCTCAAGGCCTCGCTTGTAGCTTCAAGGCCTGCCTCAGACTTGTGGTCCATTACACGGGCGCTACGGGCTGTTTGCTCCGCTCAAAGCCTCGCTTTGGCCTCAGACTTGTGGTCCATTATCACGGGCGCTACGTTTGCTCCACTCAAGCTTGTGCCAGCTTAGAGTTCGCACGGGCGCTACGAGTGTTTGCTCCGCTCAAAGCCTCGCTTCGGCCTCAGACTTGTGGTCCATTATCACGGGCGCTACGAGGCTGTTTGCTCCGCTCAAAGCCTCGCTTTGGCCTTCAGCCTCAGAGTTGTGTGTTCTTTTACTGCAAGTTTTTTTACATATCGTGAAAGTAAAGCGTATTTCAAAGTTTATTAAAATCGGACTAATCATAACTCGGACTTTGTTATAGCGAAAAGTTACTTTTTGGCCGCCATTATGAAACGACTCCGTGAACTTTTGTAATTTTTGGTACATTGATAGATATTGTCGTACATATTTACATCAAATTTCATCAAAATCGGATAAAAACTGTTTCTAGAACCACTTTTCGACCAACTCTCTCCCCTCCCACCAAGGGAACTTCCGGTAGCCCGAATTTGCTGCTTAACAAACTTGACCGTGATATTTAAAAAAAGGAACATTTGTACCAAATATGTCGAGAATTAAAATCGGAAAAATACGACCTAACTTAGCGGTTTAGAATAAATTCATAAATCGAGCGGACGCGTGGCGGTTTGGTATCGCGCGCGACTCCTGAGCTCATCACTGTGGTGGCGCTAGTCGATCCCCGCAGTCAACACTTTTTTTTTTTTAAAAGTGACTATACGGTGCCGAGGTAGTGGTCGAGTAGTAGAGAGGACTTCGCAGTCCTAACTTCACCTTAAACAAGACACAATTTACTTTCACCATTTAGGCTTTAACGTTGAATTTGCCTAGAATTTAACTTATTACAAATGTGGCTGAGAGCTATGAACCCGGGTCCTATAGGATGGCTTCTGGTAGTTGCCAGGCCCCAGAGCTCAACCATACCTCTATAATACACAAAATAAGCAGGGACACGGAAATCATACCCCATTATGTTTGTAACTAGCCTACGTCACGACAAAACAGACGTTTTTCGTATGTGCAAAAACTGCACATATTCAAGGTGAGCGGTTGCTGTATGTATTGTGTACAGTATACAGAGTGCAATCTGCGGACGGGCAGTGGCAGATCAGAAGAAGAACAAAGATCAAGGCCGCGCTGTGCGATGTGCCTGTGTTTGAGATGACGTAACGTGAATTGAGTCGATGTCAGCTGAAGCCAGACAATGCGACATTATCCATCTCGCGCACGCACATTCACACACTATCACTTTCCGTACAACTTCACTGTGTACACCTTACATTGTACTACTTAACTCTGAAAAAATACCCTTAAAATTTAGAACTAAGCCTTTGCGTTAGATTTGGAGTTAAGAGACTTCACTCCAAGCGTATAAAGAGCACTACGTTACGTTAGTTTTAGAGTTAAGAGACTTCACTCCACGCGTATAAAGAGCACTACGTTACGTTTTAGAGTTAAGAGACTTCACTCCACGCGTATAAAGAGCACTACGTTACGTTCGTTTTAGAGTTAAGAGACTTCACTCCACGCGTATAAAGAGCACTACGTTACGTTCGTTTTAGAGTTAAGAGACTTCACTCCACGCGTATAAAGGGCACTACGTTACGTTCGTTTTAGAGTTAAGAGACTTCACTCCACGCGTATAAAGAGCACTACGTTACGTTCGTTTTAGAGTTAAGAGACTTCACTCCACGCGTATAAAGAGCACTACGTTACGTTAGTTTTAGAGTTAAGACACTTCACTACACGCGTATTTTTTCGAAGTTTTGCGTATTAAGTACAAAACGGTGTTGAAAATCACTAAACTTGGACTGCTTCAAAGTTTATTTGTGCAACTATTAAACCACTGATAAGAAATCATGATCTATACACGTGTCGGAAATCTCATCTAGTTTTCAAATATATCATGTTTATTAATGTAAAAATTATTTTGAAATTCGAAAAATATACCCGCGTAAAAACTTGCAAGCAGTTGGTTTGACAGTTAGGCCGCATCAGTTGAAAGAAGACCCGTCTTTTAGCTAGTTGTTACGTACGCGGTGTCGTGTGTTCCTTGTGCGGACTTCCTTAAGTGACCACTGAGGCGGACCCTTGACTTATTCTAAAATTGTGGTTGATTCCTTTAACGGTTGATAACTCAATCATTCTACAAGTGTCAACACCAACTCTCTCTCTCTCTCTCTACAGTGGGTTACCTTGGTTGAATTCGGTCACTGGTTTATTTATAACCTTAGTGCGCATCCCAAATATCCGGAGAGAAATATAAACAGTAAACACACAATTGTATTTACCCGTAGTATCGATGTAAACAAATCTACTTTGTACGTTGTTGGTTGGAAAAATTACCCATAAAAACCAGGCCGACACGCAGCTAAGCGCTAAAGCACCAATTTCCCTATTACCATATAGAGGTTACGAGGCTGTTCACCATGTTCACAGCCTCGCTTCGGCCTGCAGCCTCTGACTTACGTGGTCCTTTATTGCACGTTTTGCTACGTATTATAAATGGAAAATGTGTTTAAAATTTTATTAAAATTGGACAACTTATAACGTTGTTGGAGCGAAAAATCACTTTTGTGGCCGCCATTTTGAAACGACTCAATTTTTATGGATTTTCATAATTTTTAGTACACTGACAGATAGTGTGCTACTATCAAAATAGATTAATACTTTAAATGTTCTCCAAATCTAATGAAATTAGCTGTTTTAAGAACATTAAAACCACCTTATTGATAAAAACTTCCCCTTAAAAGGATACTTCCGCGGTAGTCAGATTTTCCTGGCTGACGAACTTGACCGAGGTATTTACAAAAGGAACAAATTTACCAAATTTCATGAAAATCAGACACAAAATTTGATTTGTAGAGAGTACACACACATATACATACACACATATATAAATATGCATATGCAGTGTTAAAAAATGCTCAAAACGTGTTCTGGGGGGTCAGGATCCTTTCTTGTTCCCGGGTCTGGGTCTTACCATGAGGACGGCATGAATATCTCATTTTCCAAAGGTAATTCGATAACAATGTCTTAAAACCTAACATTTCTGAGAATTTGCGTCAAGTTTATCGAGGTATAATTAAAGCTATAAACTAATGGAAAGTCTTATCCTAAAACTAGAAAACTTTGCAGATTTGCAGATTTTGCGAACACATTTGTATGAAGAAAAAGTCCAAACGTGCGCTAAATGAATGAGTTCCTCTACACGAGTCAACCTTTAAAATATAAATTAGGTATATTTTGTACAGTCTTTAATACTATTTCATGTAGTTGGATCTCCCAGTAAAGTTGTATATAAATATTTCCCTCTGAATTTTAGAAGTTTCCTGGGGTTTCAAGGCTCGTGTCCTGGATGTCCAGGTTTGAGATAGATGACAACACAAACACGAGTGTGGTCACTAATACGAGTAGATACCGATATATTCGACATAAACTCATCTGCTGATAGCGATGTGGATGTGGTCGAAAGCTGGACTGGCTTGTTGTGCTCCAGATGAGATTGCTGAGGAGGAAGAAAGTTAGACAAGTTCAAGTGAGGCGGAGAAAGGTCTCACACTCACGAGCACGCCGTGCTACAGTCCGCTCACTACCATCCACACCACACCACATTGTCAATCTATAGAAATAAAATAAGACTTTTGTCTGTACATTGCAAGAAATCAGTCGGTTTTCAGTTATTTGGTGTCTGCAAAAACCGAAACTGGCGTCAAAACGTTTTTAAGGCAACTTGGACCGCTTATAACTCAAAATCGGCTGAAGCTATGGTAGTGAAAACTTTGTTTAAGGGTTTAACCTCATACGCAGTGTGTCTTTAGCTGTATTTTATACCCATAAAGCATCCACAAAATAAATGGCGAGGGACCAAAGTGGGCACTACGTTTTTAAGCCATATTGGACCGCTTATAACTGAAAATCAGCCGAAGCTAGGGTAGTGAAACTTTGCTTTCGTTAGCATTTTTAGTTATGTTATTGTAGTGTAGTTACTGTGTAATACTAACGCCTAACTAACAAATCCAAACGCGCTAAAACAATAATAATAAAAATGTATTAATATTTAGTAACAGCTATGCATGTGAGAATAAAAGTTCACATGCTTATTAGTAACGTATGCAGGAGAATTAAGTTAAGAAGTGAAGTAAAAATGCGTCAATTTAACTCCAGGTTAACTCCTTGGAACACCCCCCCCCCCTGGCGTAACTGCCAGTGACACTAACTACAGCGGCTGTGTGTCGGCGACTAGTGAGTTACAAGAGAGACCTCGCTTCGCTCACTGCTGGTATGTGTTATACCGTGTACGACCTCGTGACTTGAGAGTTACAAGAGAGACCTCGCTTCGCTCACTGCTGGTATGTGTTGTACCGTGTACGACCTCGTGACTTGTGAGTTACAAGAGAGACCTCGCTTCGCTCACTGCTGGTATGTGTTGTACCGTGACGACCTCGCTGACTTGTTACAAGAGAGACCTCGCTGCTCTGGTATGTGTTGTACCGTGTACGACCTCGTGACTTTACAGAGAGACCTCGCTTCGCTCACTGCTGGTATGTGTTGTACCGACTTGAGTCCATGCTGGTGTTGTATGACCTCGAACTGCAGACTCCAGTCCTCCACTCTATCAACGCCCACACTCGCTCTCGCTTTCTCCGTTTCCGCTCACAACAGACAGATTGCTGTTATTTCTACTTGTTTATCACTATCAGACAACTTGCGCACTTTCTGTCCCATGATATGTACGAGGACACAACGTGTGTTTCCTGTAGATGTGACACTGCAAGGGCGCCCTAGAGTATCTTCTTCTAACATACCGGGGGGTCTGGGGAGGGGAGGGCGCTCTCCCCCGGAACAAATGTCAAAATATAACCTTTGAAACGCGTTTTTTGAGGGTTCTGGAAGAGAAATTTACAATAAATAAAGACTACAATTTTCTATCGTTATTTTGTTAAAGTTGCTTGAAAATCAAGATATTTAATAATTCAATATTAAACCTTTCCTTGCGATGGTTCTCGTCTTGATCTTTAAACTATAACATTAACCACAAGATTTAAATACAAAAGTTTCATTATACAATTTCAAAAACTTTAGTATTTTAAGGTACTCACGAGATGAGTAGAGAGTTTTGAATGGTTTTTTTTGAATGAGGCGTAGTCTTCTTACTAGAGTCTACCGTTCCCCAGATTAGGTCATTAATAGTAACAGCCTAACGACTGACATCAATTTAACCATCAAAAGAAAAACTTGGACAAAATAAAAATAGAAGCTCAACGTAGTCAGGACCCAACATCAAGGACAAACAAGACGAAGACGATGCTGAATAATTGAATGTCGTGTGTGGGTGGGGTAGATGGGGATGGGAATGCAGTAGGGGGGAAGGGGGGATAGTGTCCAATAATAGTACAGACAGTGCAGCAGTACAGTACAGGTGTCTCAGTCTCGGTCAATACAAGCAGTCGAGTCAAGGGCAACTGTGGGAGTTCTGTATTCAAAATGCATTCCTGAAGGAAGAATGTTCCCAAACAGTGGGAAATTGGTTTAAAAATTGAGTAGCCCTGCTTTCAGGGTGTTCCTTCACTATTTCTCAATGTTAGTTTGAAAGTTCATAATAGTGGCGGAAAGCAATTTAGTAAAAAAGAAGAAACGGACTTTTTTTGCCACTTCTGGAGAAAAACTACTCCCAACGTTTCGGGCAGTTAAAAACTCCACCCCGCTTTCAGAGGACAACACTAATATATGAACTACATTTAATTATACGATCTAACCTAAGACTTTACGAGACAATATTTAAAAATACCGCTACATCTTAAGAAATTGATAGCCTGTCAAAACACAAATTAGAAAGAGAAACAAGTAACATGAAGTAACGTTAATACAAAATAAACTACATGCTAGTCTTTTAAACTTTGCAAATATTTCAATATTGGTTTACAATTATTAACCAATATTTCTCAATTTTACATCACTGTTATAGTTTATTGTGCATATTTTGATATGAGGCCTGTAGGGTGAAAAATAGCGACTGCATCCTAAAATATCACTGACAATATGGTATCAAACACTTCTAACTCCTGAACTATAAACCAGATCCTTTTCTCAAATATTATCGTTAGCCTACCTCTCAAATGAACACGCAAAAGGCGTGGTGCAATGAGAACCTAAAAGGCACAAATCTAAAACTGCACCAACTATCAGTCAAAAGCCAGATGGAAAAACTACTCATATCTAACTAAGTCTCTTTAAAACAAATGTCTCAGGTTCAGTTAATTAAATATGGACAGATGGGACACAAGTATAATGAGACGAGACTCAGTTTATCCCCGGGCTAGAGTTTGTAGAGACTGAGAACCAGTCAGAGATTTATGAACGAGATGAAAGCATGGCGGAGCAGCAGTGCTTCAGGCGAGTCAAGTACAGCAAAGCCAAGCATACCTTCAGCATACTGTTATGCTTATTCTATGCCTTGAGTCAGCTCCTACCTTAAATACAAATGGCAGTGAAAATCATCGAGTCTGCTCAGTGCAGGCGGAAAAAGGGACGATGCAGCTTTTCGAAACGTTCAATTCTTGTTTCAAAGTCTTAAATGATAGGTTAGTATATTCTACGACGCGATTGAAGGCGGACTTTCAAAGTTATTTTTTTCAATGTGCCCAAAATTTAAAAATACTGTATTTTAGGAGCTCTAGTATTAGCGATTTACATTAGTATTAGCATCATCGCGGCTTACACGCATCACAAGATTTTAATTCCATTCAATAAATATTGAAACATTAAAGGAATTTCTCATATGTCTGCGTAGTTTTAAAAACTAATTAATGGCCTGAAGGCACGTGTAAAAAGTTGCCGCGAGGTTTATAGTTACTAGCTACTAAAAATTTGCCCGTGGACTACAATGATTGGAGACTTCATCGTCACGTTCTTCTGCCCGCGATAATTGCGAAGTAAAATCTAATCAAAGGAGTGGTCTATATAGAGTTCTGTCACTGGTATTCTTGTGAAGAATGACTAACCTTCATCAGGAATTCTGGACCAGCCATTCGTCAGGCTTAGTATATAAAAGCCTTCTTGCAGATACTCTGATTCAATAACTTGTTCTGACCGTTAAAATTAAAAAATACAAGGTGCTTTTTATACTCTTTACACAATTGTCCGTCCCATTTATTAATTATTAGAGCTATGGACGTTTCTGGTTTATTTATTCAGAAATGTTCAATATCAAAATGAGAAGACAGCGTTAAACTTCTGAATGAAAGCTTCTTTTTTATAGACACCATAGACATCAACGTAGCAAAACAGTACACAATACTTAAATTGCTATGAAACTTTTAAAAAATCGGCAAAACACATTTGAGGGCTGGTTTTCTTTTCAACATAAATAAAATGATCGCGAATTAAAATCCACTTTTTTATTAAAATATACGTCACTTACTACGAGTCACATAGACGTTTAAAAATCTTCATTTCCTCGTTCAAAACTCTCGTATTAAAACTTGAAACAGCAGTAGCTCACAACAGCTGTTATTAACAGAGATTTTCAGTTTATCAAAACCAATTTCAGCCAAGAGATTAGAGAAACAGAAGTGTTGGTTATCTTGGTTCTACACTATAAAACTGAAGATAAACCCGAACACTGCGACTTCAGTAGATCAACCGTGTTATCAACACTAGTAACAACACGTTGATAACATTGTTGCCTACGATAATCAATCTGGGCGTGCCAGCAACAACAATAGAAACTGTAAACTTAACTACTTAACTGTTAGGCTTTCGCGGCCGGTGTCACAGCTATAATCTAGTTCTCCCTGTTCTCACCGCGTCCAAACTTCATAATTAGGTTGAGATATTTCAGCCTCCCTACGGAGTACCATATTCAGTCACTGATTGGCCAATAACTGTACTTCATATATCTTAAAGACGGTTGCAATTATTGAATAAAACAAACGGTACTTACAACTCCTCCCGCTGACGTTGCGACAAGACCATTTTCATTTCTCCTGCCTGTGTCTGCGTCGTAGAGGCGGGAATCTACAGCCGGCCGGCCATCACTGCAACACACACACAATCAATATTACTCATCAGATAAGTATGTATTCCAAAGAGTGCACAGTACCTGTCCGCAATTTTGTTTTTATCCCACAAGAACACTGTAAAAACATGCGTTTCCTTTAGACACCGTACGTCTACAAGTGTTGTTAGATCTTTTTGAAATAAGTTTTATTAGAAAGACGACGATGTAAGTCAAAGTCAAATCGTTTATTGCCATTAAATACTATGGTACATGGCACACGTCAAAATGTATACACTATTCAAATAGATGATACTGAGTTTTTCTGGCTTACTCAGTCTCTACCTTTCATGCTCCAGAAACTCACTGACTTTATAGAAGGCATGGTACAACCTTTTTAGTTGCCTTTTGAATGAGTTGTTGTTAGGTTCTTGTTTAAGAGAGACAGGAAGAGCGTTAAAAAGTCGCACTCCACACTGCAAAAGATGGAGTTTAGAAAATGTTGTCCGGTGTCTTGGTATTTGGAGATTGCTTCTGTTACGTAAATTGAGATTGGGATTTACTGAGGGTATAGGAAACAGGGAAGGGGTTTTTTGACGAAAGTTATAGTGTTTCTAGGATGTAAATTGACGGAAGTGTTAGGATTTTGTAACTTCGGAAAAGCTCTCTACAACGATCACGACTCTTTAAATGGAAAATTGTTCGTATTGGTCTTTTTTGAAGGAAAAAGATGATCTGTCCTGGACGAACTGAAACCCCAAAGAGGAATGCCGTACGACAGATGTGGAACGACAATACCATAGTAAACTTTGAGGAGATTTTCGGTATTGAGTTGATCTGACAATCTTCTCAGAACGAAAATTGCTGAGCTAACAGATCTCGCTAGTTTTTCTACATGGTCTGAAAATCTAAGGTGTTTGTCGATGACAAGGCCAAGATACTTCGTGGAATCCTCACAGTTGACCTCCGCCTCTCCAAGAAGACTTGACAAACCATCATTTCCTCTGTTATTTATAGAAAAAACAACCAAGCTAGTCTTCTCCGCGTTTACTTTTAATTCGTACTGCAGTGACTACACTGACCACTTTTTCGAAGTAGCCTATAGTATACAATTTCAGTCAATATCATCTCTGAACAATTTTAACACGTAGACTACTTTCAAAGGAGCGCTGACAAGATGACATTTCCGTGACATTTTCCACCGACCTTTACTCAATTAACACCGGAACGCTCAAGTCATCAGTTTCCTGACCATTGCAAAACACCATAGATAAATAAATTACCAGTCTATAAGCACCCGTAATGAAAAAAAACCAGGATACTAATTAATCAAACGAAGCTGACCGTACTGCGTACAGTCTAGTTTACTTATGTAATTTTCCGTCCAGGCCTGTATAAGAATTAATGAAGCGCTGTAGGAGGGAAGCAGTAGTGTGGCAACTGGTGCAATTACAGTGTTAGATTGTAACACTGTTGTCGATCACTATTTGTCTAATTGGGGTGACCTTCGTGCATAGAGTGCATTGATGTGTTGGTATTCAACAGTTTAGGACAATTATTGGAGTCAGATGTAGAAACAATTAGAAAATTTGGTTATTCGAAACAATTGACAATCGTTGGGTCTGATCGTTATCAATTTAGACTTTCGAAGGAAATCTTTATAAATATTACACAAACGAATTGAGAAGTTCTGTACAAAGTTGACGGTTTATCTCAGAACATGTATGTAGTCAAGTTATGTTTTTAAAATCATCACATGAACATTCTTGTATTGGCATATATTTTATTTTATTCCTGAAGAAACGTTAATTTAAAATTATTAAAAAGCTAAAATTTGTAATATAATTTTTGAAATACGACGCTTGGTGCAATGGTAAAAGTAAAAGGTAAAGACGAGGCGAAGTTAAGACTACAAAGCCCCCTCTACCACTCAGCTTCACCCTAAAAAACACACATTACTAATTGTGAGTGGTGTCTGCGGGGATCGAACCCGTGCCACCGGAGTGAGAGTCGCGCACGATACCATGGTGTCGTGTGTTCCTTAACGCGCGGTTGAATTTAGGCTTTTATCACTGAAGCTGACTTTAAGAGTGCAAAGTACCTGTCGGCCATTTTGTTTTTTGAATTTTCTTGAGCAAATTCACTAATTTATTTTCATTAGATCTTTTTGAAACATGTTTGATTTGAAAGATGATAATGTACTGCAATTACTTCGTTGACCACTTGTTCGAAGATTTTATTAGTTTGAACGTCAAAACAAGAAATTTAAATACAACCGTTCTTCATTTTTTGGGGTCTATGTCACGGTTTCATGAGTGATAAAATAAAAATTCGGCCCAAAGGAGCCACTAAAATATTTTATGCACTTTAAAACAAAGTTTATTTAATAAAAATCCGATGAAAACTGTAGGCGTGAGGTGCAAGAAAATTCATGTTTTTACATTGCCCTTATGGGACGAAATTCAAGGCCACGGTCATTACTGCGCACTCTCGAACATACATTATGGCAATGCCGGTGTTCTTACGAAGGTGAGCTGGTATCACACCTCACATTTCCCAGTATTTTCAAGTCCCCCTGGTACCTTTCCCTCAAAGATGAAAGCAAGAAGTTCATCCACTAGATACATTCAGAGACAAGCATTCAAAGGATGATCACAGCAGCCGCTTTCTACTCTCTAGCCGGCATTCTGGCCGTGTATTGCGGAAAGAGTCGCGTTATCGTGGAAAACAAATCCGAAATTGTCCGCGGCGCTGTTAATTACGGAAACAAACGCAGCGTGGCGCAATAAAGGCAGCGACCGGCGTGAGCGTGCCTGGGTGAGCTGAGGTACGTGGAACGACCGCTCTGTGTTGTAGATTCGAGCCGTCGTGCGTCCTGAGGGGCATCGCGCCACCTGTACCGTCTCTATACGCCTATACGCTCTATACGTTTTATATGTCCTCCCCCACCTTAAATTTTGAAAAAGGAAATATTTTTAAAACCCCTTTATGAAATGTTTTTGTATAATTTTAAAGTTTGTTTTGACGTCCTAGGCGACACCTACCCCCACCAAAATCCGGGGGGCATCCAAAATTTTAAAAATACAAACCTCCCCCTTTGTGGCACCTAAAAATAAAGGAAATTTTAATACAAAATTCTACGATGCGAAGAATATGTTTTTTTATCCCTACTCTTTTTTTGTAATACTTATTTAAATATTACAAGAAATCAGGTTTAGAATGCTATACATTTCACGTTAATTTCTTAAATGAAATATCTTTCTTCAAAATACAGTACTCTATAGTCTATGGGATTATGTTATAGGGTTGTAATGTTTCCCTCAATTCAAAGGATTTTCAAGATAATTTTAAAAATCTTAAAGGGTTGACGCTCCCTTGCCTCTACATTTTGGAAACATCTTTCTTTTTCAAATCAAAATGTGAAGCTATAAGAGGTTGCGACATACACTCTTATGAAACAAGAGGCAGGGAGAACTACCGAACTGGGAGACACAGAACGGTAGTGCATGAACGTTTGCCTTCACAGGCAGGAGTTCAATTCATCAACAGATTGCCAAATTCAATAAAAGATGCCACAATGCCCAAGGCATTTAAAACTCGTCTAAAAGCCGCGTTAATTTCGAAAGCGTTCTACAGTATAGACGAGTTCATGGCACACGATTGGGAAACCGTATAAATTGTAAAGCTTCTGTGGGGAAAATTCGAATGAATGAGAAATAGGGTGAATGTACCTTATTATGTATGTTTGGATGGAATTTCGATGTCACGAGTGAATGCAAAATTTTAGCTACATATTTTTTTCTAACCTTTCTTTTTGACGATTGCGATACAAAATATTTTGTAACATTTGCAATAAAATATATTTATTATTATTATTACAGTATCAGTAAAATTGACAGAATTAACCGTGAAAAACGTACTTCGAATTATATAGTCATTTGCTATCATCAGTAGGCATTTCGCAGGAAAAATTAAAAATCCACACGATCGTTCCCGTATTACGAAAACTTAAGCTCTATCGAAGAGCACCAACAGAGCTGCTCTAAGGACAGGGAGAACTGCGATCACCCTCAGTGGGGCGTGGCAGGCGGACCCACAGAACCATGCAGAGCGAGCCATCCATAGCTTACAGTTCTCCAGCGTGTGTACCGTCTACCGGAGCATTGAGCACCGGAACCGGTTATGGTACAGACTACAGAGGCAGTGTAGATGCAAGTCGCTGCATTCAGGCTTATCAAATGCAGTCGCTATCCACGGCTAACTTATAGCACACTCCAACAGACTCGGGGAAGTACGAAGTAAAATATAAATTTCAAAAACATATTCACGAGAAAGGCACGAAAAATAGCTAACTGTGATGTTAGGAAAGCGTCACAAAACATCACATGAAAACAAAGCCAACGCGAAGCGAAAAAAGCGCTAACGTGAATCCTAGCGCATTTCCTAAAACGGAATATAATTTACTCCCCTTTGTGGGGTCAGCGTTACATCCCAAACATGCGTTTCTATGCTTGAAAACCGTATTTATGACACAATTTCGATTAATCTTGGCAGTTTGCGATACTGTGCTTAACTAAAATATGCACTAAAAATAAATAAAATCCAACTGGCCACATTAAGATGATGGCGAAAAACTAAATTGGACCTTGCAGCTTTTTTCCTATAAAAATTCGCTAACATGAATGGCGTCAACGACCTTTAGGGCTTGGCATTAACAATTTTTTGTAAACTGAGCAATAAGCTAAAAATAAAATGGTAACAGATGACCGAAAAAGTCTCAGCCACACCGCAATCATATAGCGCAAAGATAGAGATCTTATAAAGAGTCTCTATACTGATAGCAGGAACTTCTATGACAGTAATGATTTTTTTTGTCGATCTCCTCCATTTTTTCGAACCTACAGTACTTGTCGGTCATTTTGTATTTGTCTTATAAGAGCAATGTTAAACCAAGCATTTTCTTAAACACCTCACGCCTATAATTTTCATCAGATCTTTTTTAAATAGATTTTATTTGAAAGTTGACAAAGTATTGCAGTGACTCCGCTGGCCACTTTTTTGAGCATCTGGCATCACGGTTTTGCAAATGAGAAAATAGAAATTCAACTCAGCGGAGTCACTATAGCATTTAATGACATTTAAATGACCAAAGTTTATTTCATAAAGAACCGATGAAAACTGTAGGCGTGAGGTGTCCTAAGAAAATGCATGTTTTTACATTGCTCTTAATGGGACGAAATTCTAGGCCACAGCCACTACTGCGCACTCTTAAAGCTCGAAAAATAAAAATAAAATCCCGCGAATAACAGGTAAACGCTGGAGTCGTGACTACATCGAAAACAAACAAAGCACTCAGGTCACGTTTACACACATTTCCTCTGCTACCTAGCGGAGAGGAGAGGAGAGGAATGTACAGTAGAATGTAGCGGCATTGTTGATAAGACACCAGAGCACAAGTTGAGACGTAGTAGAGAAAGTGAAATGGACTTCACTACCACACAGCACTCTACTAGTGTACACACTCAGACTTCACCGTTCACACTATTGTTCTGTTCCGTTGCGTTCTCAGCACCGCTACACTCCGCGATTTCATTATAGTCAGTAGATTTGAAACGCTGCTGTACATGCAAATCAAGAGAGGCAACATTCAACTTCATGTTGGTTTTCTTTTTTAACTCTGCGTTGCGTGACATATGCGGATCCGTGGCGGATTGGTATCGGCGCGACTCCGGAGCTCATCACTCTGGCGGCGCGGGTTCGATCCCCGCAGTCACCACTTAGTCACTTACAATTTGTAATGTGACTATACGGTGACGCTAGGTAAAGGTCGAGGTTGTGTGGTAGAGAGGACTTTGCAGTCCTCAAAACCGTAACAAAATTATTGGCTTGTCAGTTGTTTAATAAATAAAACGGCCGAGAAAAAATATCACACATTAAGTAACGCACGTAATTGCAAATAAGCCAATATAAATTTGATCATACAACAGCGTTTTCTATGGATCCGACTTGCGAGACTGTAAACAAAACCCATTCACACAATTATCTACACCTAATCATGCATTGTTAACATCTACTTCAGTATATACAGACACAATAGCAAGCAGCTGGGAGTCAAGTATCACTGTTACTTTCCATTCATAATTCACGTCGCGAATTGCTGCCTGGGTTCGGATAGCGATTGTTTCCGATGATTGGATCGCGGATACAATCCATTTACTGCGTTTTGATCGGAGAAAATCCTCGTTATTCATATAATTCAGTTGTAGCTTCCTGAAACGCGAAGTTAGTTGGACAACATTATCAGGGCCCAATCAAGGCGTACTATCAGAAGAGATGAAAATGTTTCAGAACATAAATGCAAGAGGATAGTTTGGAACCAACACTGACTACGAGGCAATAATCCCAAGTCAAACCCTGATCAAGGTGTATTCTAAGAATTAAGTTGCGAAGACTTCTTCGATCTCAGTCTCATCCAACATGATTGTACGAATATGATCTAAGTAGGTTTGTCGCAAAGAAAGATCAGTGAAAGAAGTTTTTGCTCCATTGGTTTTGAGGTTAAGCTCATTTAAGTTTTGAGTTGAGTTGTTGAGCTATATGAAAGAAGCCAGAGAGTCGTATCATCAGCATACTGGACAATTCGTCAGTGGAGCCAACGTCGTTGACGTATATCAGAAAGAGCATAGGGCCAAGCATGGAACCTTGAGGGACGCCGTAGCTGTGTATCTACTCTTCCTCATTAAAGTTTCAAGTTGAGTTGTTGAAAATCAACTCAACTTGCTAAAAGCTACATGAAAATCAACTTTCCTGATTTCTCGATTGAATTTGAAAGAAAACAGAGAGTCGTGTCATCAGCATACTGGACAATTCATCAATGGAGCCAACGTCGTTGACGTATATCAGAAAGAGCATAGGACCAAGCATGGAACCTTGAGGGACGCCGTAGCTGTGTATTTACTCTCCCTCATTAAAGTTTTGAGTTGAGTTGTTGAGCTATATGAAAATCAACTTTCCAGGTTTCTCGCTTGAATTTGAATAAAACCAGAGAGTCGTATCATCAGCATACTGGACAATTCGAAAATGGAGCCAACGTCGTTGACGTATATCAGAAAGAGCATAGGACCCAAGCATGGCACCTTGAGGGACGCCGTAGCTGTGTATTTTATCTCACGACCAGACGTCAGAAATCCCCACGACTATACTACGGTATAAGTCAGGTAACGAGCACAGAGGGCTGGATTAGGATACAGTTAACTACGGATAAGTCGCGGGTTAGAGTTTTTTGGGAAAATCTCGGCTAAAGAAATGGTTAAATAGTGTTTAAGGGTCCGCCTCAGTAGTCACCTTAGAGAAAGGCTGAGGGTAAATAATATTTGGAAACCCGGTTGTGAATCACAGAATTTTCGAGGCCAAGGGTTGAGATTCTCCTGGGCTACACACCTTTACCCACTCGCTTCCTGATCTCGCATGTCAGTACCTCAGTGGTCTACCGGAACGCCAAGGGCAACCAGTGTTACGCAGATCGCTGGGCAACCAGTTCAGAATACGCAGATGACACATACACACGGCTCTCAGTTTCAAAACAAACAAAAACCCACGTAGAGACACTTTTGCACGGTTTTAAGGTGTGGGGGTTACACAAGGTCATGGATATTATTAGCGGCGTTACTTTGCATATTTTGATTTTAAAATGAGACATAAATTGACATGGGTTTTCCAAATTCTTTTGGAAGAGTGACCTACATGGCAATCCCGGTTAAGGTGTATTCCAAGAATTCAGCTGAGAAAACCTCTTCGATCTCAGTCTCATCCAACATACATGATTGTGGAACTACGATCAGAGTTTGTTACAAAGATAAGAGAATGATAAAGTTGGGTCAATAGTTTAAAATCAATAAATTTGATATGTTTGAATGTGTCTGCAGAAAATACCAGAAATTGCCAAAAGTTCACGAAATGTTGTAAAAATCCTACTTTTGTAAATCTTTAAGTAAAGTTCCTTAATAAGTACCAAAATCTGTCCGGCGAAAATGGGGAGGACGTTATACCCTCCAAAAATCGGATTTAGGTAATAAAATCTGTACCTATGATTCGATTTCGATAAAAACTTGGTATACACCATTGAGGAATCTTACCTAACAAGTGTACCAAATACTCCGTTGAACCAAGATGGCGGCATAAAATCTTTTAATTTTTTTAAAGAAACGTCCCATTTCTCTCCCGGTATAAATTAAACCTTGTTACAGGAAATTTGCTAGGATTCACCATAACACTTGTGGCTATGTTTTAGGCACACTAGGGACCTTATTCCCATCTCCAACTTGAATCAATGAACCATACAAGAATCGATATACGTGACGGTCTCATTACGTCACCTCCAACACCGTGACAGAGCGCGTGCAAGCCGGTGTCACGCTCGTGATCTAGCCGATGAAGACGAGACTGCTCATTAGAGCAAATGTCAAAACTGATACAATCATAACACACACTTTCCTCGCCAAGAGAAACGCCTGCATGATGACCAAACAAGCGGGGGAAAAACTTGATTAATATTTAATGGCCGAAACCCGTTGTGGAGTTTCTTCTTGCTAATAAATAGCCAGTGTTGTAAACGTATCCAAATAACTATTTTCCCACCCTGTATTCGGAATGACGCTCTTTCAAAATGTGAACAAATAAAACCCGAAGTGCTGCCGGTTTGCATAATAGTACGTTTTCGGTTATTTAAAATTATTGTATGTTGTATGGGTTCCAAAGTTTTGTTGAAATTGCTGCTCTCTTTTGAGGTAAAAATCCTGTAGAGGAACTTAAAAAACTGGGTGGGAGGGGGCAGCCTCCAATGGGTAGCCTCTATTCAGTTTGGCTGACGACCCCTTCCAAATTTGGACTTGATCCGCCTCTGCCCAAATTAAGGATTTAACACCGCCAAAACGTGCAATTTAGTTACAATTTTTGTGTGATTTGGATAAAATTTTATAATTAATTTTAATTAGGTTTTATGAATTTTCAAGGGACAATTTTTGAACAATGTCTAACTCATTTGTATTGATACCTGCTAGGGATTGATTTTAAAAATTGTACAGTGTACTTTGTTTGTATATAATTGTAGTCTCAAACGCAAACAAAAAATTCACTTAAAATTTTATGTTTTAATATTTTAGAATAAAACATGTTTTTATTATACCCTAACAAGACATGAACCTTCATCAATACACGAAACTCGGCAATCATTAAAAAATAATTAAGTAGGTTCACGACTGGTTAGAAACAACCAGTTATCAGAGGGCTGTATAACTAAAACCCAAACTGCTTGTTCTTACAAGACTATTTGGACTAGCGGACCCGTAACGGGTTGGAATCGTGCGCTACTACTGAGCTCATCATTCCGCTAGCGCAGGTTCAATCCCCGCAGTCACCACTTACATTTGTAAAGTGACTATACGGTAACGCTATGTAAAGGTCGAGGTGTACAGAGGACTTTGTAGTCCCAACTTAGCATCAATAAAACTTCAACTTTACCCTTTTTTTACAACTCAACTCCCCAGCTGACACTAATCTATATAGACTATTCAACACCAGTCTACTCTCCATACGTCTTTCCCCGGTGAAAACAGCAGTGAACTCTGAACGTAAACACACGCAGTGCGTTAATGAGACAATGTCGGTCTCACTGTCCTTCGCAGAAGGAGCGGAGCGGAGCGTTTACGACAATGGCCACGCAATTAGCGGCGGCGTATGCAAATTACAGTAGAAACCACGACAGACAGGCGTGTGTACACGGTGCGCTAGTAGCACTGGCCAAGGTTGTGTGACAACGGCACTCGCCTCACCACCACCGTGTAAATGTACGCGAGGCCACCCATAGTTTTCCCGGTGTGAATGCTTTCCTAGTGGCGACGACGATACTTCAATAAAAAAGGGTTGTCTTGTTTAACGAGGCGAAGTTAGGACTACAAAGTCCTCTCTACCACACAACCTTTACCTAGCGTCACCGTACTTGTCACGTTACAAATTGTAAGTGGTGACTGCGGGGATCGAACCCGCGCCACCGGAGTGATGAGCTCCGGAGTCGCGCGCGATACCAATCCGCCATGGACCCGCTGAAAAAATTACAATACCGGAAACCCCTTAAGTGTAAAAATTCTAGGGGATTAGGTTTTTTAGGGCATTTACTATATTATCAGCTTGAATTAAAAAATGTACACGATTGGAAAGCATTGTTATACGGAACTTTCTGATCCGCCTCGAGACGACGGTCTTCACACACGAGGTGTTCATGATTTCGTTACTCATAGATATGTCATACCTTGGTAAGTATTGGTAGTAAACGTGATGTAATTTGTGCAAGGGCTAGTGAACCAAAGATAGTAACTTATGTAAAGTAATGCATTTACTTCGGCTATAAAATCGTCATGAACCTAAATTTGAAAACACTTTATTGCCTTAACAAAATAATAAACCTGAACAGCAAAGTTGTTATGTTACTAAATAAAAAGAGCAATCTTTGCTGCCCATCAAAAGTATCTAAAAACTGTAACAATAAAATAAAATTGACAGAAAGAGTCTAAAATTGATATTTTTGCGTCTATACTCCAACAGTTTCATCAAAGGGTTTTTGGCCCTAGTTTGTAACAAGATTACACCTCATCATCTATCAGAACATTCATCCCATATTCACCTTAAGATACCCTCAAGGAGTGGTCAATGTCTCAAACCAAAGTATCAAAAGTACCCTAAGACTAAAATTCTGGCTACTCCTGGATTAGAGACACCGACCACTCTTAGACCTTAATTTAAGGAGAAGAATAAATAAAGAAAGAAAAACTGCGTGTTTTATAACTACGTATTTTAAGGAGAATATGTGATGAGTGTTCTGATCTATAGCGTTGAGGTGAAATCTAGGTGATAGGTCTAAGGTGGACTGGGATTCGTAGTGTGGTCCTGTAATCCAGCTTCATGGAGGTCAGGTTTTGAGGATGATATAGGTCTAAAGCGGCTCAGATAGTCTCAGTGATCATCTGCTGATACTCGCACTAACTCCCACCACCGTTTAGACATATAAGACCGTCACCTGCGTGGTTAGGAAGTCACGTTAAGCCGTTGGTCCTTGTATTTCCCTTGGTAATTGGGCTATTAATTAATGACCCATTTTAAGGAAGAGTCGGCCTTAGTTTGTAACAAGACTACACCTCATAACTCATTACTACCACTCATCCTTCACCTCATATTTGCCTTAAAATACCCTCATGAGAGTGGTCGGCATCTCAAATAGTCATTTAGTGATCTTGTTTCAAATTATAGCCGACTCTACCCCAGATCGGACACTTCAATCAATAGCCCAAAGATCAATGGAAATGGACCGACAACTTAACGTGACTTCCGAACCACAGGGCACCCCCCTCCACGCCATGCGTGATCCAAGTGAGTACTGTACTTCCAACCAAGTCCGGAGCCTATAGTTGCAGAGCGCACTATAATGACACCTGGGCAAGTATCCGAGTGCAGTTGCAGAAGACCGGGGTCATATCCAGGTCACACTCTCTCCTCTCCTCCACTGTCTCCTCACCCGGTTACGTGTTCCTCTCGACCACAACAATCATCACCAGTCACATCACTCGGTGACACAAGGAAACCTCAAGGAGGAAATCCACTTTTGGGCAGAGTGACTTGGAACGTTATTGGACGGAAGACTTCAAAAAGGTCTTATATAATTTTAATTTTGATACGTTAACGGGCTAATCATTAGTCTCTAAAGTGTCACCCCACTGACAAAGAGCTAATCATTAGTCTTTTCACGGTATTTTTTGCAAAGGCTAAAATCAATAGCTAAACTAAGTTAATCATTAGGTATTTTATATCAATATATTCACGAAGAATCGCTGTTTATTTTGATATAATTTGTCTATATAGCATGCAAAACAATTGCGTAGCGAATTTATAAAGTGAGAGGACAAATGCCGGTAGTGCGAAGACTGTAAAACGTGAAAATACCCTGTCTTCATCCACCTATTGCAGTTAAATTTCGTTCTATAGACGAGAGCTGGTACGTTTCTTTCTGAATAAGGATTTTTGTTTGTCTCTGTGGGTTTTTCCATGCCCAGGCAAAAGACTAATGGATATTAGTCTCTGGTTTTCCATTTATAAATGCCTTATTTCGATTGTTTAGTAGTCGATTTTGGTACTACTGGAATGGAAAGAGTCGCTTGTTTCAATAATGTGAGTGTCGTTTGCAGAGGGAAGATGCTCTGATACTACTAGCCCTGCGCATAGGTTGTAGTGTTGAGACATAGCTTCACTTCTCGGACATTAGACTTATTTAATTATTTGTTAGTGGTTTGTTTATTGTTGTTGTGTTTGTTGTTACCGTGAGTTTATTTATTATTGTTGTTACTGTGAGTTTATAATAATAATTATGTGAAAGACTGAGTTTCAGTTAGTTTTTTAATGGTAAAATGTTGTCAGATTTTAGAAAAAATCATAATTTTACAAAAAAAATCATAGAACAATATTCTTTTATTGTTGTGTTCACAAAAGATAACTGTAAAATGTTTTGGCAAAATATTTTCAGTTGTTCCTGATCAAAAACTTATTTTACGTCAAAATATATTTTGAGGATTTTAGTAAATTACACTAGCAAAATATCTCATTGAAGTTTAGTATTCTGAGTCAAATTTAGTGCCCTTCAAAGTGGTATTTTTTAATTTTTCTTATTCAACTCAAAATAATTGTTTATTTCGTTTTGAACACGTAAAATTTGGCTGAAATGCCAAATTTTGAAAAAATTCACAGTAAAATAAAAGATTCTACAAGATCCAAACTTTATCTTGGAATTTTGATAAAAATTCTATTATTTTCCAAGAGCTCTACTTTGAAAACTTTGGTTCGCTAAATTCACCTTCAATTTCAGTTGGCATATAATTGTTCATATATGGTTATCTTTACAAATAAAATATATATAGGGTTTTAATGAGACTATGTGCAAAGGTCTAAAATGGCTGCCAGTATAGACATTTCTGACCGCCAGATTTAACTTTGACGGTATTGAACTTTTTCAACTAAACTGGCAGAAATGTATTTTTCACTTTAAATGTAAACACTGTTGATAGTGGGATTATCCCAGAAACTGGTCTGGACTAAATTGGAATAATTATAGAGTAGGGCCTACTACACATATTATTTTCTTCATTCTCTAAATAGTTAAGAGAAGCGTATAAATTACAAAAATCACAATTGCGCCAAAAGTAACGTTTCAGGATTTTCGTATTAGCTATTCTTATGATGAGGCTAAGGACACCCACAACATCGATACTTCCAGCTCCTTTCTCTTCCTTATAACCGAATACTGAACAACAATCAAGCTCTCGACTGCCAAGCACCAAACAGTGTCACCCCTGATGTAAAGTCAGTGGTTACTGGCGAAGGAGAAAGGACTCAGTCATCGCACGATGTGACAACAACAAACATCTCCACTCACTCTAATCAAAATCAACTGTCTCGTCCTCGCCGGTAGGCTGTAGGACAACGCTGCTTGAGAACAATGTAAATATTTGTTTGTTTTCAAATACTCATTTGACATAGTGCCAATGACTAGCGAGTCATGCATCCACGAGTATATAATTACAGAGTAGTGTCACAAACTTTTGCTGAACAAAGAAAAGTTTGTCTTGTTTAACAAGCGAAGGTAGAAGTATAACATTCTCTCTATCATTCAACATCGACCGTTACATAGCGTTATTGCAGAGTCACTTCAGTCTTCACAAACTGTAAGGGGTAATTGCGGGGATCGAACGGACGCCAGTGGAGTGGTGAGCTCCGGCGTGGCGCGCGATATAACAATCTGCCACGGTTCCGCTATGTTTAATTATTTAGGCCTCAACTGAAAACTACCAAACTAATTTCCTTTAATTTTCAAAACAAGCCGTCAGTAGGCATCGATCATGTCAAGGTTTGCTCAAGTTGTAGTCCACACTCTCGGAAACTCATCCGAAGAAAACACTTTTTGACGGATTCACTCATTGGAGTCCATGCGTTTCTTCGTGTCGCTTGGTGGGGGGAAGTGAGGAGACAGAGTGGGGGAACAAATCGATGTTTTCAAAAAGTACAGTAATAGCCTTTCCTCACAGTACGAGTGCCATGGAAAGACTGAACAGTTGGTTACCCCCACCCTCGAAAACCTAGTTATAACTGGTTTCAGTCGTCAAGGTCAAGCGCCACGAAGAAACGCACGGACTCTACATTCGCGTATTCAACTGCAGGTTGACTAATACAAACCGAGAAAGTAAGCGTGGTTTTAAATGCGTATTTTATTTGGCGTTTCTCATTTTTTAATTTGAGACACCGACCTCTCCTAGAGGGCATTTTAAGGTGAAAATGGGATGAATGGTAAGTGTGATGATGGACGATGATTACAAACTTGTCTTGTTACAAACTAGGGCCGACTGTTCTTCAGATTTAGTGATTAATTATTTATTAGCCCAACGACCGAAGAAATGGACCAACCAGCGTAGTTGTATACTGGTATCATGTTTCCCAAGCAAGAGGAACACGGAGATCTGTAACTAGAAGATGTGGCATGAGTCATCAGAGGCATTCTACCCTGTATTGGTACCGATACGTAGCTACGTTATCAACACTAGTGACCTTGGCACCGGCTTCTGATAACAGCAAAGCAGCCGAGGTTTGATAACACTACCTTACCTTACTGTATTGTCAAGGCTCCGATTTGATTTACAACTAGGCCGTTATTAGCATATCGTTCTAAATCCAAGACCAAGCCGTTTCCCCAAGGCAAAACCCGTTATTATGTCTGAGCTGTAGCAAATTCAGTGAGTCTCTACAGTTGAAAATATAAAATAAATAAAGGATAGTTCAGAGAGTCATATGATTCTGATGAAAATTTGCTCCGTCTTGAAAATCCCCAACAAAACCCACTACACGCTGCCTCTAGGAAATTCAAAAAAGTGGACATTCTCAAATACAGAAGAAAAAATTCAAAAGACCCTGAGAATCGACGTTATTCTCCGAAAAACACTATTATAGAGTAAACCAAAACAAAACCGCTGTTTGACCAATTTATAAAAAAAACTATTATAGAGTAAACCAAAACAAAACCGCTGTTTGACCAATTTATAAAAAAAACACTATCAGAAACTATTTTTATTTATATTATTTTAATTCCAAAAGAGGCCAAACTGAAGACAACAGTTTTGCGACTGTTTGAACAACACTAGAAGATCTGGCTACAAAATTGTCTTGGTTTAAAAGGGTGGAATGCACAATACAGTTTTAATTAAGTAAAGTATTTTTTGTCTCAAAGAATTTACGCTATGGATATAATAAAAATTGTGAAAAATTGTACAGTTTGTGAATAAATATAAATTAAATGGAAGTAACAAATTTTATAGCCGCTTTCAATCAACTTGAACATATATACTAAATAAATGAACAAATAGTTAATAAAATTAATATATACAAAATAAAATTTCCCTTACCTCTCTCCTAGAAAACGTTTTTATAACAAAAATTTTGTATCATATTATTCTCTTTCATTTTCTTGGTCTGTTTTTTAAACTTGTCTTTACTGTGTTAGTCATTCGCGGAGTCATCTTATATAAACAAATAATGATCATAGGAATTAATTAAATTAATTCAAATAAATAATTTGTACACTACCCTTTTGTGATGAACTGAACAATATTTATTTGATAATAAACATCATATTTTAAACCAAATTGGTATGATATTAGTCATTTCTCATTCATGAAACAATTCGACTACATCATTAACAATAGGAAATATGAAAAATAGTTAGTATAAATAAACAAAAAAGAAATTCAGCAAGGACAGAAAACCATTGGTTGGCTTCAAAAAAACCAAACCTATTTGTTTTTTTTTCTGATGTGGACTGAAAAGTCAAGATATATTTTTGAAAAAGCAACTTATTTAATACATCTTAATTTTATAAACAATAAATGGATAATTTTTACTAAAGAAGAAGGACAAAATTTGTGAACCGAACCAGGAATCAAACCCAAATTTCTCACCTGCCAGGTAAGCATGCTAACCACCTTATACTTTCTTCTTCGCCGAGACCCTTTCGGGATAGGTTGTGTCATAAAAAAATAAAACTATACTATATACTCTCTGTTAAAAAGATTGTCAATACTAAAATTTTTGGAACTTGGCGGCAGATTTAGACAAGTCTCTCAACATTATCATTAAGAACACTTATTATCACTAACTAAACGCTCTGAGCACTTTCACCAAAGTTATAAAAAACAAGAATGAATTTAAGAAGACAGAAACACCCTGAGCAACTTACTCAACATAGGAAGCGATTACACCGTACCAGTGATGGAGCGATGATACACACGCTCAAACACAATGACAAGTGAGCAGGTGGTTTGCATGTCAACTAGTTACTCTGTGTCATCCGCCTCTAGGCTAATGCAAATCTCACCATCTGCTTGCGGGTACTATCATCGCATATATGTAGGCCACTTTGTGTTAAGTTGGATCATGTAATTGTGAGTGTGACCTTGGTGGTAATTTGGTTTAAGCTGTGAGTAAAACTTAACATTACCTGGGGTTATTTTTTAGATAGATGAAATGAGGACAGATTATAACACTTTGAGATATTAAGATGTGATTTTTAGCATAACAAAGATACATTATTTGTTACAGATTTGTTTTAAGAGGCCCCTGTACTTGATCCGAGGCCGGGCGCCGCGACTGCCGCTTTTAACATGGGACAAACTCTTAACACTGTGGTTTCACAAAGCCCTGGCACAAATTGAGAAAAGTGCCACTGTCGGATTAAATAACTAACTCCTCCACTGCTAACAAACCATTTTAAAAGTTTGTAGCTGTAAATTTCGATTTTTTAGAATGTATTTACGAAATCAAGTTTCTTATGGGAAAATCGATTTTGTAAAGTATATCGATTATTGTGTTGACTTATATTCACTTGCAAGTCCAGCTCAACAATTAGGCCTAGCCTTGAGGGAATGACACCTCCTAGTACTTATGAACATAGCCTAACCTAGGATACTGAGTTGCGAAATTCATCAACGAAGAACACTACAAGTGTGCCAGCATGACAGACCAGCTGTACAATGACTCATACGACACAAGGTCAATACAGTGTGTGCTGGGCACTCAGTTCACTTGGCGGGAATGTTATCAAGGGTCACATGCGACAACCGGGTCATTCACATTCCTCCACTCAACACCATCCATCTTCGTGTAATCGGACAAATCCAATTATAAGACAGGCTTCACGATATAACTTTGTGAACAATAGGCTTAGTTTTACATTCGATAGAGAAAGCTGTTAAGCCTACAAGTAGGCTATTCTGTTGGTGAAATGGGTAAGCAATGTTTGAAAATTTGACAGTGTGAGCGTAAAGAAAGCGTATAGATCAAATATTAGTTCTATGGTATTAAGTTTGAAAGAGCATTCAATGAAACAAAACCTAAAAGACCAACAACATTTTTCTATTAGGCAAGAATAAAACAAACCCAAATCTTCAGGTTAGCAAACCAGTGTTTATGTTATCAAACATTGACTCAGGGTTATTAGAAATTATATAGTTTGTACAAATGATTGACAAAAAGATAACAAAGAGTATAGCATACGTTAACAACACTCCAGGCTCTAATGTTACCCAAGAGAGATACAGCGAAAGAATTTGTTATAATGAACGTGAGTGAAGGAGATAATGCCACATGTATTGGAAAACCCATTAGATTGAACAATTCAACCATTTAAAAAAATGTTGAATCGATCTCAGTCCAGAACAATTTAGAACCTCCGTAACCAGGGTGCTATGTTCAAATCTTTCATAACATAACATAACATTTATTGTCAGTGTACAATTAATTGTGTTGACATAATGCTTAAAACTAAAGTTACAAAGAATTTAGAAATGATAAAATCTCCGGTACCGGAGTAGGCCAAATAGTCCAAAGTACATTCATTAATGGTAATTGTAAAATAAATTCTAAACCTATTTGAAACTATACTTATAATTATGTGTATGCTTTTATTATTTTCTAATTAGTTTAGGATGCATCCATAAATTCATCCACACTATAAAATGAATTTTTTAAAAGATATTGTTTTAGTTTGCGTTTGAAGGAATTAAAATTTGTCTCTGATCTTATACTTTCAGGTAATTTATAATATAGTTTTACTCCAGCTACACAAGGAAGTTGGTCGTAGATGTGAAGCCTGTGAAAATTATTACGAAAACGAATAACGTATCTAGTATTGTGGGAATGATAAGCTATTCCGGTATCCAAATGACATTTTGTTAAACAAAAAATTATTGTTTCCAAAATGTACATGCAAGGAAGCGTTAAAATATTTAGTGTACTAAACAATTCCTTGCACGATTCTCGATACCTTGACTTGGAAACGATTCGGACTGCCTTCTTCTGCAAAATAAAAACCCTCAAAAATCTATTATCTGAACAAGCACCCCATAAAGAAATTCCATAATTTATATAAGGGTGTATTAGACCAAAATAAGCTGTTCTCAAACTTTCAGTATTACAGTATTCGGATAGGTTACGTAAAAGAAAGATACTCGAAGCTATTTTTGCACACACATTTTCAATTTGGAAATTCCATGATAAATATTTATTAATGTGTATTCCCAAAAATTTAACTGTTTGTACTTCTTCGAGAATATTTTCGTCTATAATAACTATAGGTCTACATTCATTGTTGTAATTAAGACGATGACTTAAATCAAAATGAATATAGTTTGATTTAGATAGACTTGTTTTTAGGTTTAATAGTTGAAAATATTCAACCCTAGTATTTAATTCTTCATAGCAGGATACTTCTAAGCCACTAACAGTGTCGCTTGATACAGTTAGTGAAGTATCATCAGCATATAAAATGGTGCCCTCAGGATTAGTAAATGAACCTATGTCATTGATGTAAACCAAAAATAATAAAGGCCCCAATATTGAACCCTGAGGAACACCGAATTTTAATGGAATTGAACTTTCATAGACTATGTGAGTTCATAGACATATTTATTCATTTAGACTTTATTCTTTTGTGTTGTACATGTACAAGTTTATTAAATGTTACTTTGTTTATTTCATTGTTGCGATTAATGGCAATAAACAGATTAATTGTACCTAGCGTGTTGGAGAAACTTATCAGATTCATACCCTAGGTACATTAATACTAAAAACAACCTTTACAAAATTTCCCGTGTTAAATTCCCTACCCAGACAGAAGCAGCTCGGGCTATATCTGACGGCCTTTTAAGTAAATTTGTGTTGAAACTGACCCTAAGCAGCACACAGTAAAGTTAGATAAATGAATCACAAATCAAAGCGCTCCTTACAGGTTCAAGATGTTCACTCTCAGTTGAATAGGTGACGCAAACTCGACGAGTACTCCCGACCAACATGTCTGAGTCATTCGTCAACACAGAGAACACGACTTCACTCAATTCACTTCACCGCAGCTTGCATTGCAGCCCATCTCAGGTTACTCCATTCATTCACTCATTCAACGAGCAAGGTGTCAAGTAGGCCTACTCGATTCTAACTGATGATCCAACCTCTCAGAAGCCTTGAAAGCCAACAAACCAAAAACGTTACCACAATGTATCGAAGAATAAAGATACCGCAAAACTGCCATGCGGCAAGGATTTTTTCTAAATGTTAGATATAGTACTTATTTTTTAATACCTTGCAGAAATTGATTGATTTATAATAACTTTTTTTATAAGTAAACTCAATCTTCAGTTATATTACTGAAGAAGAAATTTGCAGACAAAATGTGTGGGACATGAATGCGGGTCTCTCACTTATTGGGTGATTATGCTGACCACTACACCGACCGGCCTAACTATTTATGCCTTCAAATTTAGAAATGCATAAAGCAAAATGTTTATCCAAAACATGTGACTGTCAATAGCGAATTTAAGTGAGGAAGCTGGAAAATTACAATCAGCAGTCAAATACCATGTCAAATGACTTATTGCAGATCTAAATTTGTGTAAACGCTGAATTGCTAATTAAATTTATTACTAAAGAAATTTTAAGGCAATCTTCAGTTCTGGTAGAGGAGAACCTTTTTTATTCAGACCGCGTTAATCCAGTTTATTCAAAACTGCTTGGTTCTATTAGATTCTGAATCCACACTTTTATTGCTTGAACCATTCCATGAAAAAGCTTGTGGACACAAAACACCGAGTACTTGTAGCCAAATTGTAACGCTCACAATTTTGGTAGCTCAGATCAATTCCTGCAGTGACTACGCTAAATAACATTTGTAAGGGCTGAGGTTGAGTGGTAGAGTAGACTTTATAGTCCTAACTTCACATTAATGTGCTTTACCTTTATTTTTTCCAAACCAAGTATCCAAACTCACTACTAAGCCTATAGTTGCATCTTTCAGTAGTGTGGCACTGCACAAAGGGGAGGTTGAATGAAAGATTAATGTGAAGTGGTCAAGTCAGACGTGAAGGGTTGGGGAATCAATATCCACAGAATGGTGGAGGGAAGGGGCCGTCTCAGTGTGATCCATCACCTTCAACCACCATAATACAACATGTACTAGTTCAAAGCTTCCACCCATACATTAAATATTCATATTACGACTTTTTTTAGACGGTAAAATTTATTTGTCAGAAAAAAACAAAAGCTGAATTGCTCAATGAACATGAAATGAAAAGGAATTTGGTAACAGAACACTATAGTAGATATAACAAGGCAACTGAGGTGCTCTTGTAGAATAGCCTAGTATATATAGTTCATCACAACTACCAAAAACCTTTACTGCCTTTACTGGTGCCAGATGGAATTTATCTGCATTTAAATTTGAGCTTTCTAGTCCACAATTTATGAAATAATTGTATTTATGACTATTCATCTTTAGTGCTAAATTCGACTATCTGTGCTTTTTGATTTTTATTGATTCTACCAAACAAACCTGGGCTAACTTATTATCCATTTCAAAGACAAGTCGATTTGACTGCATCGAGCCAGTGGCGATCTTGCTATCCAAGTTAATTTGTGCAACATTATTACAATTATCTGCGGTTATATGTCGACATAGAATAGGTCTGATGTTATTAACAACAGTTGCATAAATGAGTGTATAAAGCGTGCGTTGTTTATTCCTAATCGGGGTTTCCGTCTGTACAGGGCGAGGGATTGTCGCAAAAATGTAATCCTGTTACTTTGACATAGATTTAAAGTACATGATTTTAAAAAGATTAGAAGGTGGTGATAAATTAACATCGGCAGATCAAAAATTCACAGACATAAGGAAGAATAAGCGTGAAATTGAATCATTCTATAAGAGTAGTGAATCATCCTCTTACGTAAGAAGCATTATTCCTGGCAAATTGAGTCTTTTTAGTGAACCTCCACTAATCCGGCATTTCCGCTAATCCGGCGCTTCTGATCCCAATTTAGGGCCAGATTAGTAAGGTCATAGTGTACCTAAGACCTGGTTGCAATTAATTTAAATATGAATACTATATAGGCTAGTGTTTCTACAAATGGTAAGCAGCTAATTTTTTTAAATACAATTGGGAGTTCACCCATCTCATACGCTGAAAACCTATTAGAAATAACAACAAATAACAGTCACAATTGGTCACAAATTCCCAAGTTAACCAAATTTTTGTTGAAAGGCTAAAAACAAAAAATACAGTGGAAACGAGAGTCTGCACGGACAAAATACCTTTAAGGCTATTTCTTTAGGGGGTCAATAAACCTATTACAAACAAATTCATTGAAAAAGAGCGGGAGCTGGTATATTTAATATTAACTTAAATTTGTGCCCCATCCGTCACACAACATGTTTAAACTGTTAAATATAAGTAAAATAATTTTTAATTATTTCAGTTTACTGTTATATTGACAGCTAATTACCTTAAAAATATAGCAGGATTATTCTACCAAATTAATTATGATGAGGTTCACTTCTAAGTAAAGTCTTCTCCATTATAATTGTTCTTTTTATTACTATTCATAAACAGGACCAGACAGTCCATGTTAAGTACAAATGTTAAAATATTTCTAACCCTTATCAAAATATGAGATCCTTTTCAATTCCCAAATGAGTGTTGTAAAGTTAGTTGATGCTTAAAGGCCTGAATAACCATTCAATTAAGTCAAAGTTTAACAAATTTATGAATAATAATGGCAACGGTAGAGTATGGAAAACTAAAACACAAGTTGAAATGTCCCATCTGTTACGAAAGAATGGTCATCTGAATTTTGAAAATGATTACTAATTGCAAAATGAATGTGTCTTACAAATTTGAGTGGTAGGTCGTCATAATTATCATGACGTAGTTCCAGTGTTAGAGAGGCTAGACCTAGAGCTAATGTACCTGCCTGGATTACCAGAGCCTAAGGACAATAAAACATAATTTCTTATTAGATGGCCTAAGCTTGGATTATAAGAAAACCCTTAAATTATTAATAACAAGTAAAACCTGAATAATACCCTAATCAAAAGCGATATGGCTCTGCAATCGATATCCAGAACACTGTTGGGTCAGTATCAACTCTTGATTTAACAGGATTGACAACAGAACTTCTTTACTCTATAGATTAAAGGCCAGGGGTAATTTTTAAGATACGGTTTACTTGTAAAATTACTCCAATTGTAAAATCTACGATTTATATAGTGTGTAATAATAGCTAAGCATAGTTATTTGATGGCAAATACCACAACAATCTGTCTGCAGGAAACGATGAAGGAGGTGACTGCCATCTTTGATCGATTGCAAACCTTCATTCATCTCAAAATTAATCATTTGTCAGGAAAGAATGCCTATGATTTGTTTGTAACTAAAATAAATTAAGATTAAATTATTGACAAAATTAAGTGACTTACCAAAACCTGAAAATGTGCAGCAAAATATTAAAATCCAAAACACAATGGAAGCACACCACACTTTTCACAGGTCAAACACGAAACTACCAAAACGAACACTGCTTAAACTGGCACTTCAGTGATGAGCTTTCTCGTGAACAACGAGAACCAAGATATCTCGCGAGATTTGATTGTTGTAAATGCAACAGCTGATTGTTGGGGCCATAGATTATTAACAGCTGTATTCGTACTATAAAAACTAGTACGGCAGGTTAAAAGTCTGTGACAGAGTGGTCTTTGAGAATAATTGAGATTGAACCTAGAGTGGATAGGTATCAATAAGAGAGTATATTTATTAATATTTGCTGTTCACATAACATGTTATGGTTGATTACTATTCGCTATTCAATCCACCGAGTAAGACAAAAATTACTTACTTTAACACCCTTGAGCGGGATAACAAAACATGATTTACACATTCTTATTTTCGGTGCATATATTTTTCATTCTACCTGTTTCTGTGTACCATCCCTTGCATAGTCGCGTAACCAACTCTTGCAAAGATATGTACTTCTGGTACCCGGGCAATAAGCAATACTTTGACACTTTGGTTTGACACACCTACCACCCTTGGAGGGTATTTTAAAGTGAATAAGAGACGAAAGATGGGTGTGTTGGGTGTTTTTGATGGATGACGAGGTGTTTGTGAAAAAGTTATCACTGCGCCCAGAAATTGTACCCGGGCTGATTTGGTGCAAGGCACGCAATGAAATAATTACAATATTTTTGACTAACTTTTGGCAAAGGCTAATAATTGGTTTATTTTCAGTTTCAGATCTAGCTAATATTACAATTCAGCTGCTTTAATGCTAGGCGGTTAGAGGGGGGCGATTTGTATAATTCTTTTTAATTTCTATGTGTACTAGCCAACTTGCTGTAAATTGGTCTCTTTTAATCAGGCATGCACTGTCCATTGCTGATTTACTTCGTGACTTAGCAGCGTGTAAACGAACCTTAAAAATCCAAGAGTAAAAGTGTAAAACCACAGAAAACTAGAGTACATGTTATCTCTGGTTTATAAATAGGAACCTGTCTGCAGCTGTCTTGTCAAAGTTGTCAACTCCCTAATACAAATAATTTCAATCCACCACAAGTTCAGGGAGGTTAGGACGCGATTTAAATAGTAAAATAAATAATTTTTACTGCTGTTATTATATTAGTACATTAACTACATTTGTTGATTAAACCATTCAGGATGGTTCTTTCAGAGGTTTATTTATCAAACGATGTATATATGGCTTGTATACAACTTGCTTTGTCAACAGAAAAGGAAGAAGCGATTAGCCTTTTACTAGGAGAGGTAAAATATTGTATTTAATCTTATCCTTAGTTCTTACCAAATAGTTTTTGGGTGATTGCGAAGCCTGAGCTGTTTGGCAATTGAGAGAAATGAAATATTTTAATCACAGCTTCACACAAAGCCTTCACGTGTATACTATTTTCCAGACAAAAGAAGAAGATAATGAAGAAAAAGCTTACATATATGCGATGAAAATTCCTCATCGTTTGGACAAAAAGAAGGACAGAGTTGAAATTTCAATAGATCAGCTTTTGGCCACTAGAGATTATGCGGAAAAACTATCACAAAAGTACAAAAAAGAGATCAGAGTGCTTGGTTGGTTTCATTCGCACCCTCACATCACCGTGTGGCCCTCACATGTCGGTAAGTTTAAATAATCTGCTAAGATTTATCATTCCATATCAGTTTTGTCATTATAGTTAGCCAGTGTGTATAAACATAAATACATAGTATAAACTTATAAAACAAAGAAGTTTTTAAGTAGGTACCTTATTTTAAGTCTCCAAATAAAATTATATGTGCAAGGTTTTCTACACCTTTTCCCCTTTTGACCATGTGACAGAGGCAAAATTAGAGTCTTTTGACTATTTTAGCGTAGAAAGTATATTTTGAAGTTAATATTAGCATTATTCTGCTGCCGGGATGCCCCAAACTTCACTAAATGTCGCGTCACTAAACAATAAGCGTGGCTCTAGCCTAACGCAGTTATTTTTCAGAATACATTTTTTTTAATATTTCAGAATAAAATTAATTGGATTACAAAAGGAATTCTTGTATCAAGGAAGAATGTATTACAAAAAAAATTATATGTGCAAGGTTTTCTACACCTTTTCCCGTTTTGACCATGTGACAGAGGCAAAATTAGAGTCTTTTGACTATTTTAGCGTAGAAAGTATATTTTGAAGTTAATATCAGCATTATTCTGCTGCCGGGATGCCCCAAACTTCACTAAATGTCACGTCACAAAACAATAAGCGTGGCTCTAGCCTAACGCAGTTATTTTTCAGAATACATTTTTTTTATATTTCAGAATAAAAGTAATTGGATTACAAAAGGAATTCTCATATCAAGGAAGAATATAAAACTGTATTACAAAATGTATATAACCTCGAAAGATTTGATTTCTAAAACATTCTATAAGAAATACAAAATGATCTATAAAAGGGTTATCCGAGCCGCAAAATCGTATGAAATTAATAAAAACATTATTCAATCGTCAAATATATCAAAATCAACTTGGAAAATTATAAACCAAAATAAGCCAATAACTTACCCTTCAAACACGACATTGAACTCTCGGTGAGGAGAAAAGATTTCTGATTCATTTAAGGTAGCAGAGGAGTTTAATAAATTTCTTTTGACCTCTGTAGTAAATTTACAGGAGAGTTGTTCTAAAGTAAAAATGTCAACTGATTGTATGAATCAAAACCCTCATTCAATGTTTTTAAGCGCGGTAAGTATTAAGGAGGTTAAATCAATTATCAAAAAACTTCCCCAAAAAATGTCAACTGACATTAATGGACTCTCTGTCTGTCTACTTAAACGGTTTTCAGAAGAAATAAAACATGTCTTAACGCACCTAATCAATAAATCTTTTGAAGAAGGTGTTTTTCCAAAGGCACTTAAACTTTCAAAAATTATACCAATACATAAAAAGGGCACAACTTCTGATGTGTCAAATTATCGACCGATATCATTGTTGCCTGTCTTTAGCAAAGTTAGAAAAATTATTCTTTAATAGGTTAGTATCCTTATTTGAACATCACAAAATCCTATCCCCTGACCAGTTTGGATTTAGAAAAGGAATTGGAACGATTGATGCAATGAATGAACTAATTGAAACAATAATTAAAAACCTAGATGAAAAAAATAAAACAATAAGTATATTTTTGGACTTAACTAAAGCATTTGATTGTGTAAATCATTGCTTGTTAATGTCTAAGTTATACAAATATGGTGTTAGAGGAATCCCATATAAGTGGTTGAACTTCGTATTTGTGCGGTCGAACCCAACAAGTTGAAATTTCAAACAAACTGTCCAATCCGGCTTTTGTAGATTTTGGAGTAGGCCTACCACAAGGGTCAATCTTAGGGCCTTTACTTTTTCTTATATATATCAATGACATTAATCAAGCGGTTAAACGCGAAAAAGTTATATTATACGCTGATGATACAACTCTAACGGTCTCAGCAAAAAATGTTGATGAGTTTGAATTTAAAAGCTTTCAACCAATAAATCCATGTGTACAGTATTACTAAAACTTAAATTTACATACAAACTTTAGTAAATCATGTTTTTTAAGCTTTCAGTTGAATAAAACTGACTTACATCAATATCAACTGACGGTGTTAATTGAAGACATACTACTTGAAGAAGTCAAAAGCACCAAATTTCTTGGTCTCTATGTTGACAGTAGACTATCTTTGGATGAGCATATTGATTAAGTCTGTAAGAAAGTTTCCACTGGAATCTACCTTATCAGACACTTATCGATCTATTGTAGTACTGATAATAGCGTATTATCGCTTAATTCAATGTCATTTGTCATATGCTATTGCACTGTGGGGAGCTTGCTCTGAATTTAGATTAATGTGGCTCTTCATTTTGCAAAAGAAAGCCATTAGAATAGTAGCCAAAGCAAAATTTTGTGAGTCCTGCCAAGATATATTCAAAAATTATGACATTACCTAGTGTTTATATTTATGAAACCATTTTATTTTGTTTAAATAAAATAATGTGATAAGATGTCAGGAGCTGACATTCACTGTTATCATACCAGGCAAAATTATCAATTTAGAAATGAATATCATCGACTCAAAATTTTTGAAAATCTTCCTCGGTACATGGGAATAAAGTTGTTTAACGTTTAAAGTTGTTAAACAGCCTTCCTGACAATTTAAAGCTAAAAAAATCTAATTCAAATTTTAAAAGAATTTCTAGTTAAACAGGCGTATTAACTATAGACAACTTCCTAAATTCTTCTGGCGCTTTTAACTAATTTTAACAGTAACAATTAGGCCCTTATTTGTTAACATTGGCTTTACTACAGTAGATTAGCTGTTGTTTGATTTGTTAATAGTTTTGTCAATGCAAATAATTTTGTACTGTGACAATAAAATGTTTAATTTTTAGCATAATAATAAATCTTTACTTGTATTTTACAATATTTGCATTAACTAGCCAATTCATTGCTACATAGAGACTATATTACATTGTCGTTGATTGATAATATTTAATTACTTATAGCCGGTGTGGTGGCTGAGTAGGTAGCGAGACTGCGGATCTGAAGTTCACAGGTTTGCACCCCGCCTCAGCCCCGGCGTGGTGGCTGAGTAGGTAGCGCGCGAGACTGCGGATCTGAAGTTCACAGGTTTGCACCCCGCCTCAGCCCCGGCGTGGTGGCTGAGTAGGTGGCGCGCGAGACTGCGGATCTGAAGTTCACAGGTTTGCACCCGCCTCAGTCCCGTGGTGGCTGAGTAGGTAGCAAGTTCACAGATTTGCACCCCGCCTCAGCCCCGGCGTGGTGGCTGAGTAGGTAGCGCGCGAAACTGCCGATCTGAAGTTCACAGGTTTGCACCACCTCAGCCCCGGGGTGGTGGCTGAGTAGGTAGCGCGCGAGACTGCGGATCTCAAGTTCACAGGTTGGCACCCCGCCTCAGCCAACGGTCGGTAGTTGATTTGTTGCTAAGGTCACCACCGCAGAGGCTGCAAAGGCCAATGGTGACTGAAAAATTAACTTAAATAAAAAAAATACTTTGAAGTTTTGATCGATAAAATATGTATATTTTATAACCTAATGTCAACTAACAAGTTCTTACGAAATCCTTTGGTATAATTTTCGAATGTCTCTAAGGTTGTAAAATGAAAACAAAGGATGAAATTCATATCGTATTGCAAGTTCTACTCCCTCTAGAAAAATACAAACTACTTTCTCCTCCATGTTTAAAAACTGTACTTGCCCATTAGAGATGTTGACAGGGTTCTACACAAGTTATAAAATATTATTTAATTACAGTAAAATATTGTTTCAGATGTCAACACACAAGCCAATTATCAAACAATGTCAAGCAGCTTTGTAGGAATTATTTGCTCAGTATTTTCAGAAGATAAGTCAACAAAGGTATGTAGTATCTAATAGAAGAATTCATGATCATCACTTAAAACAGTGTGCACTAAAATAAACTGTACAGAAACTAGCCGAAAAGAAAATTCTTGAAAATTATTTTACTTGATAGGAACAAAGAACAGGAAGATTTAATACATTTTCTTTTTCTCATTTCTTTGGGGTTGCACTTGGGCCGATCAGTACACTACTTTGCTCAGGCTACAGTGAACATTCGAACTCCTCAACAAGGTCTTATCTCAGAGAAGCAAGACCTTACTTATATATGGAAACATGCAAACAGTTTTGTTTGTAGTGTCTAGTTGTACTGTGCATTTATATTCAAGTTTAAATATTTGTTGGTTTTCAGGAGAAAGAGTTCAACATGACTTGTTTCCAGTCGGAAACCATTTCAGATGACAATGTTGCTAAACCGATTCCTTTCTTCGTTATCGACAAACCAGATTTCACTCGTAGTTGTTTACAGGTGAGTGATGACCTGAGGTTTCTATTTTACCAACATAAATAACTAATAAGCAAAGTTTTCTATTACACTGTAAATGTTTGTCATAAATTCTCTTATACAAGTTTTTTCTAAAATTCCACAGCCGCAACTCAAATAAGCTATCTATTATATTAACAAAAATATTAAAATCTCCAAAAATTAATTTAAGGTAGTCATAACCAACCTGCTAAATCCTTGATTTTAAGTCAATGTAAGGAAAAATAATACTTCCCCATGTAAGCGTAGTTGCTCCAATTGTTCCAGACGATTTGCGACCTGCCCGACATTCTCTACGAGGAGGAGGAGGGTGCCTACAAGGAAGTGGCCAGTTCTCGGAGCGATGTCTTGACCACCATCCACAATGACATGTGTAAGTTTCCTTAGCATCTCATATCTAGTGAATAATCTACTGTGTAAGAATAGTCAAAGCCCTCATTAAAAAAGTCCTTGGCAAACCGTAAAACGCAAGGGTGCTAGCAGGATTTATTTGAGGGAGGGGTGCGTATTGGATAGGGGTCTGGGGGTTCTCCCCCCCAAAACACTGAAATTTAAGCTTTGCAAACTCAAACAAAAATATATATAATAGGCTAGTTAAATTTTAAGGACTGGCATCAAAGATGCTAGTAGCAATGTTTTTAATACACCATAACAAGGCAATTATGTTCATCAATATGAACACGAAACTCGGCAATCATTCCGTTAAACAAAATTAGGTAGGTTCACGACTGGTTAGATACAACCAGTTTTAGAGGGCTGTAAAACTAAAATCCAAACTGCTTGTTCTTACGTGACTATTTGGACTAGCGGATCCGTGGTGGACTGGTATCGCCCGTGACTCCGGAGCTCATCACTCCGGTGGCGCAGGTTCAATCCCCACAGTCACCACTTACAATATGTAATGTGACTATACGGTGACGCTAGGTAAAGGTCGAGGTTAAATGGTAGAGAGGCCTTAGTAATCCTAACTTCGCCTTGTTAAACAAGACAAATTTTATCTTTTAGCAATTTGGTCTCTCAATAATAATTGTTAACAGGTAATTTGATGAGAATTTCTGGAGTGTTAAAGGTCCTTGGCTTTATTATTTTGTCGTTAACTCGCCCATAATTTGTCTGTCGTGTCAATGACCTGATTGTTTAGTTGTAACTTTCCGTGTTTACAGTGCTGACAAAAACCCTGCTCCACATCACAAACAAGATCTCTGTCCCGCTTTTGAAAACTCTGGAAACCAGGGAGAAGGTTCTGCAACAGAGGCTGCTTTTTCTGAAGAAGTTGAGTGATGGAACTCTGCAACAGTAGACACTGATCAAATCTTACTTTTGTACATTATTTTGTAACTATTCCCTACCTGCTAATAAATGTTAAAACTTTAATCTTTATTTCATCGCCTAGAATTAAAGCAGTACATAGTTGGTTGACAGTTAACTAATATTTTACAAGAGTGGGATGTCAAAAAAAGTGTCTTGTGTGTACTTTTTAATATGAGTAAAAACTAAAAAAAAACAAACAGAGTACAATACAATTAGTACAAGGGAAGTTGCTATGACTGCTATGATTTGAAACCCATATTCAAATATCTTATTCTCCAGAAAAAAAGCATTGAGAGTCATCGCTGAAATGGGCTCCAGGGAAAGCTGCAGAGAATTGTTCTGTGAGTGGAAAATCCTAACTGTTGTGAATATCTACATCCTAGAATGTGGCAAAGCTGTATCCACAACAATGCAACAAAGGCTTGAAACCACTATGAACACAACACAAGAAAGTAGAAATGGAATCAACTTTGGCCTGCCCGCTTGAGGCTGTTTGAATTAAAGACCAGTTATGCAGGAGCGAAGTTTTTCGATGCCCTTCCGCAATAACTAAATTAAAAGGACTGGACCCAGGCGTTTTGAAGAAGTTGCAGCAGTGGCTCACAGAAAACCCCTTTAACCCTTTGAGCTCTCATTTTATTTTTGAATTTTTGTAAAAAGCCGTATAGGTTTCTCTAGTCCCCTGTAAGCAAAACCGCTCTCTGGTACAATGCATTACCAGTCATTGAACCACTCCTCTAAGTGCGGGGATTTAGTGCCTCCCTAAGCTCAAGGAGTGCCACTCGCCGCCCCACTGGATTTGATGAGCAATTTTCTCTTCAGTGATCCTCAGCGGGTCATTGAGACATCCGCACCCGGAATGATCCAATGATTAGCATTGCACCGTACTAGAGCGCACCCGGGTGGGATTCGAACCCACGCTGTGACAGACAGGGGCCAACTGTCCGTCACTATAACCACTAAACCACCGGGCTGTTTGTCGTGGGCTATCAAACTCGCACTTGAGTTGGCGTCAGGGGGTGTTCTCTGCTAGGTGCCGTTAGTGTAGCGTAGTCCTTGCCTATCGTTTGCGCTATATGCAATAAACGATGTGGCGGACTAGATCCGACATCGGAGCGGAATGGCAAAATAGCGATGTCGGACTCAGCTCGCCATTGGAGCGTATAAGGTTATGTGTGGTGGAGTTTTTGAACTTGAGAGACTTGACTATAGCTGTAGTCTGTAAATAATTTAAATATTTGTCCCCCTCGATCTATAAGATTGTAATAATAAAGAATATTCTCTCTCTCTCTAAATACAAATTTTGTTGGAAAGGATAAAGTTTGGTAACCATTATTTTTTAAAGATAAAAATCAGCATTTTTAGATTGAATTGGCTAATAGCCGGTCAAATTAATCACACCATGAAGAGGTATAAAGTAGAATTACAACAATAGCTTAGTTTCATTATAATTTAATTTTTCAACAATATTTAAATATTTACAGACAAATAAATATTACTAAATTACAGAGTTGTATACACAATTTGATCATTGTACAAATAAATATTTAGCCAGATTTAATCCAACTAAATACCTTTTAAGCGTTATCTTATATCAATTAAAATTTAGATGCTCAAAACATGATTACTTTAGATAAGCGTCTTTGCAATACAAGATATGATACATCATTGTAGGACTTTGAAAGTCCGAAACACCATACGATATTATTTGTTGGGATTAGTTAAAGGAAATGAATTACGGTAACCAAAAAGCTTTTGGTTTGTATGCTTGAAAATAAAATGTAATAGTAAATTCTCAAAAAACGTGGGAAAAATTATTTGAGTTGGAAATAGGACTATTGGTTTAAATACTAGCGTGCAACTGTTAGGTTTTCTGACACAGATTTTCCAAAGAGTTTCCTTAGTCTGAAGTCTCAAATACTTGGGGTCATCTGGAAGAAACTAACATGTTCGCAACGTTCTAGAATTCAGCAATTTTTAAAATATAAATTGTTTTGTCAAAAATTATAAAATACTTTGTTAATTCAGGGTTTTATTTAAGCTCAAACTAAAATTCTCTTTCAAAAATCTAATAGTCTTGTTATTTAAAATGCCATAAATGATGGATAATAGCTTGGCTTGTCCAGTTCTGTTTAACTTACAATACATATTAATTTACCCCAAGGAATTTTGCCTTGAGCTCTAAAGACTCAATCAAGGGAAAACTCATTCATTAACGTACATTGATTAAGACACCAACCATTCTTAGACGTTATTTCAAGGTGGATAGGGGATGAAAGGTGAGTGTTTTGATGGATGGTTAGGTGTCATCTTGTTACAAACTAGTGCCGACTGTTCCCCAGGTTGGGCCATTAATAAATAGCCCAATGGAATGGACCGACGGCCTAACATGACTTCCGAACCACAAGGAGTGGCCATTGTTAAAAGGTTATTACTGCAGTGCCGGGAGTTGAACCCGGGCCGATTTATTGCGAAGCACGCACTTTACCACTCAGCTATGGCCGGGGGTGGCCAATGGTGAATGATTCATCTGCTGCAAATTTAAGAAACTTTATGAGAAGTAAAAGAGATTTTTGCAAGTGACCCCAAATTGTTTTGACTCAAGACAGACTCTAATAAATCCCAAAAATCCATTTTGTCCAACCTTAAAACATCAGTAATAAACATTTTGGAAAACATATCAGGTACACTTGAATCATCTAAGACACGACTGACAACCAACACACATCGTGGAATGCAAATACAACAGTGGCAATACCGTAGTATCTTGAGAACATTAAATCATCTTTGAACCTTTCGTTTTCATACAAAGCTGCTTTAAACAAATCTACAATTATAAACAGCATTAAATATTGCACAATAAAACAAAATATAATATGCTATCAAGCATTTGTTTTTGCTGGGTAAGGTTTTCAACACAGTTACACTGGTTTTAAAGATGAGAAATACTTTTTTCTGTCGGAACACACTTAAGTGTTACTGTGTGTTAATATTTCCTTACTCGTGTCTAGTTTCTTCTTAAATTATGTTTCCACAGCAAATTTATTTCATACGGTTTTGAAACATGCACAAAGTTGATTTAGTCCTTAAAATAAGAAACACGTATTGGTTACAAAACAACACATACTACTCATGGAATGTAGACACATTACAAGCCAGAAACTTGTATTTTTGAAAGATTAAAAGAAAAACTGGCAAAATGGAAGATAGTAGGACCCTGCATCACATTTTAAATGGAGTTTAAAAGTTTTTATAAGAAAAAAATAAATCTTTCTAGTTTTTAAAAATATTGATATTAATATTTTTGATTAATTTAACCATAAAACATGTTTCAGGGTTTTCTTGTGAGGTTAAAAATGTAATCAACCTCAAATTGAATTTTGAAGGTAATGATAATTTTATACAAAACTAGCAATGTGCTGGGTCCTTATAGCACCAACAGTTTAAACGCAAACATTTCCTATACAAGACATTTGAACAGCATTTAATAGTGTAGAAGGCGACCATAATATGAATTCAATATACAATCATGTCATATATTTAATACTATAATATATTTACTTATTTACAATCACAAAATTAAACTAATATATAAAATTAAAGCTTATAGTTTGACCAACAATTGGTAACAAGTTTAAGGGAGATCATTGTTTGTACGTAAGACTAACGTAATATTAAAAACATTTTCACTGTCATTTTTGAAAGAAAGGGTTTGACTTGGGCTCACGGACAGAATGTTTCGAACCGAACAATTAAAGAAAGTGAGATAAAAAACCGTTACGACAAAACATAAATAAATTGTGATGAGTGATTAGTTGGGACACTTGAAAAACAAGATCCAAGCAACAAGTTTAGGGCTTACTAACTAGTCTATAGTTCAAAGAAGAAATATAAGAAATAATAATTGTTTTCTCCGTTAGATAAAACAAAAGATAAATCTTTGGAGGATTATTTGCACAAGTCAGCTCTTGAATGATTGTACAAAATCCAAGGAACTAAAAAGACATCGGTATTGTTGTGAAGTAATTCATAATTGTTCTCAAATATCTGTCTTATGAGCGCCTTGATAAAATGCTTAGTTAAATATGACCAAGCCAAACCTTTTCTTCAAAGATCAGTTATATCCATTCAAATATAGGGTACTTTGGTGTTGCAGGATTAGGACGAATTCAATCTCTTCTGGCTGGAAAAACACACTGAAATGACTTTTTCTCGAGCCAGACAAAGATATGAGAATGAGTCCCAGAGCCTGTATCCTGTGTCACCAAAGCTACGAACCACTTCTGCGAGGAAACATGAAACCTCACTAGCGACAACTAGCCTACTTTATATAAACTGCTAATAGTGACGATGCACCTTGTGAATCCACTGGCCTTGTCTCTTATATACATTGGTTCTCAGCTCGTAGCTACACGATCCTCTACGATTGCACTCGTTCAGTTCAGCGTTGATCAACTCGAGAAAACTGACACACGTTCAGTCACGTGATTTCTGGCTGATAGGATAAGAACTGTTAGGACTTATCTACTAGGCTCTAAGCACCTAGTAAGGCGATTCTACCACTTGTTCTGCAAAACCTTACTTTAATGAGTTCGTTGATAAGGAGTTGTTGTAAATTTAAGCTCTTTGAGACAAAAAAGAAACTTGAACAGAATTTGCAACAAAATTCTTTAAGTAATAAAACTAAGGAACGCTCTTAAAATCTCTATACACTAGGATAATGTTAATAGTTAATACTATTGATTGAAACAAACAACAATCTAACACATAACTGCTGTAGTAACTTCATAACTTTATAAATAAAAAAGGATAACAACAACAATGCAATGAATAATTTCTGTGGCAACCCAAGACAACACTATTCAGTACCAATCCTCAACCAGCTGCGGTCTAACGTCCGCTAATAACACCCGATTAGGTCCCTTGGTTAACAGAGGTTACACCGTGGTCACCCGTCTTGCTTCACGCTCGGGTCTGCGTTGACAACGCCCTATTGGGCCCCTTGGTCGATGGAAATGAGCGTCAAGGATGTCGGGCTTGCACCGAGGATTGCTACCGGGTAACTTCACACCCAATTCACGGGATAGGTGTGTTTTTCTTGGTTTTCACACCTCTAAAACAAAAAACCAAGTTTTAAACTCCGCTAAGCCAGTGGCAAGCCCGGGACTCGGCAACGAGGAGGAGCCGGAGGAGTATCAACCTCGTTAAAAAACGGAGGTCATCTGCCCGGATGACGATTACTGTGTAAGGGCTCCTTGCCATGGTGACGGCAAAGTTCTTAGCGGTGGACTAGGGGGTCTAGTCATCTTCAGGGAGCTGCGACATTTGCAAAAGCGGTGGACAGTGGTAATTAGAAAAAAAAACTGATCTGTAACTTTCAATTGTTTCAAGTAAGTTTCAATTAAATGGGGTATTATTGCATTTAGAAGTTAAACATTATTGCAATAAATGAGAGTGTAGAGATTTTAAGGCAGAGATAATATGAGCATGGTTTGCCGTATTACTGTCTAAAGTCAAAACCCAATCATACTAAGATTAATTTCTAACCAAAACTAAACTTTTCTGAGAACTCATGTTGAATCTAATAACTAACCAATCTTACACGAGATTGTGACACAATTATTTGAAAAATATAAAAATCAGAGGAATACTAATAATTATGGCATATTTCTGAACTCATTCTATGACTCTAGACTGGAGTGGTTGATGTGATTTTGATGCGCTTCATGTCGAGGTACTTCTCAAGGATGGTTTTGCAGCTGATTTCCTGTTGCTTTCAGAAAACAGACTCCGCCGAACGTGATAGGTGGATGGGGTGGGAGGGGCTTCTCGCCAGTCGCTTCTTCGGCAGCTTCTCCAGAGTCTTCAGTAGCTTGACGAAGTCTGGCCGCTCCGTCGGTTGGTAGGACCAGCACAGCATAAGGATATCCTGTACGGCAAACCATCGTTACTATCACTTCACTCTTGGGAACTAGGCTGCGGGAGTACTAGTGTTTCAGTTCAAGTCTGGTCAATGTTATAAATAACAACTCGCAAGTTTGAGTAATTTTTGAGTAGAGTTTTAGCGGCTAAAAGATTTTGCTGTTAATCATGAATAGGGGAAAAAGTTACCACTACCATTTCTTTTAGAAAACTTTTCCGAATTAAAAATGTTTTACTAAATCCAGCAGTTGTTTAACATTAGTTCATTTTTTATTGCAAAAAAAAAACTATTGACATTGAGGTCTGTAAATTATCTCACTTAGCCTATCTATAAGCAACTGATTGATATCACAAAACAGCTTGAACTTGTCTTAAAAATCACCTCGAGTTCCGTTTCATTTCCGCGATACTTTCCTGGTTCCGTAGAAGTCACAAATATTCGTTTAGTCCTGCTATTGTTTTCAATTGAAATCCCAGGGTACTTTTCGACTGATACAAGTCGCTTTGAGTCCGAATATTTTCCTAGTCTTACATTATGGTACTAATATGGTTTTAAACGGACTGTGAGGTGAGAATCTGAAAACCTTTTTTCTTACAGATTTAACTGGCGGTAATAGCTATGATTCTTGGAAGGAAAGTTATTTCTTCGCTTTATGCAGAGATTCACACGGCTACTTTCATTTACTACCTGGATTTCACAACCATAGCACTGCTAGTCTCTATTTCGTATGTTCAAGTGCACAAAAAAGCCAATAGCACTTATGAACATCTTCTACCAGTTCCACACGATAATTTAATTCTAAATAAAAACTTACCTTAATCAATTCCTTATGATAAGCAAAATTACAAAAGTAACCATTAATTATCTTTTAAAGCAATAAAATGTAGTAGACTCTTTCTAGTTCAGTCACTTGTGGGGCCAGGCAAACCTTTGGCCAACCAGTTCAACATAGCTTGAACAATCTATGAAAGCCAGAATGTAGTAACTTAGCAGATAGGATGCTACAAATTGGTTAGAATAAAATAAACAAGTTAGTAAACTGAAAATGCCTAGGCCGGCAAAAGCTAGCTCTTTAAAAAGTAAAACTCGTAAAAAGTTTTAAAAATACGTCTAGTTAATTGACAATAGTGGAGAGTGACTAACAGTAAAGTGAACAATTCAGCCTTCGAAAGACAAAATTAACCGAGACCAAATTAGAGACAGTCTACTACGAATATTTAATGAATACATAATGATTTAAGAGTGTGTAGTAGTGGCTGTGACCTTGAATTTCGTCCTATAAGAAAAATGTAAAAACTAAAAACATACATTTTCTTGGGACAACTCACGCCTACATTTTTCATCGCATTTGTATGAAATAAATTTTGTTTTAAAGTTTTTTAAATGTTTCAGTGGCTCTGCTGGGCCGAATTTCCATTTTATCACTCTACATTTAAGACAATTTTAATTTCTTGTTTTTACTACAAAACTAAAAGACTTTTAGGGGAAGTGGTCAGCAAAGTCACTGCAGTACATTGTCATCTTTCTAATAAAACTTATTTAAAAAAGGTCTGATGAAAATTGTAAATAAGAGGTGCATTGTTTTTATCATTTTATGGAAAAAAATGGCCGACAGGTACTGGGCACTCTTAACTAAAGACTAGTTTTATAAGTTACATTTTGTTTTTTTCAATTTTACAGTTCAAAGTCAGTGCAGATACTCATCAGCAGGGAAAACTACTATCTACCATTCTAGAGTGTGGGTTTGCTTATTAAATTGTATCAAAATATGTCTTGATATTGAATATTATTTCTGGAAAACCCTAGCTAATGACTTTGAACGCACACTTATTAATAATAATTTCAATCCTTCAATAATGAACGGAAAGAGCTAAACTACAACAGTGGGAGTAACTTTGCTGCTTCAATGTTTTTTGAAACCGCTCTCTAATCAATAGTCATTTGTTGTTTTTGGCTTTTTCAGTCTAGAAATCATCCCAAAATTTAAATTTTTTAAAATCAATGATTCTTTTTCTTGAAGTCAAAAGTTCTAACTTGTCCTAATTAAGTGCCAACACTATAGTAAAATGTACGCTGAATAGGTCAAGAGAAAATGTACCCTATAGGATTAATACTTTTTTTCAAACTTTAATATCTATTACCTTCATTAACTTAATTTTACAATCTTCAAAGTACTACAACTACAGATGAATATGGGCAAAGTTTGCTACTTTTTGTACGTAACCAGAGTATTGTTTGGCTACTAATCTGATGTTGTAAATAAAATAAAACAACTGCTAACTGAGAAGAAAGAAACTACGCCTTTCTACAGGAAATGTACTATCTTACCTTTGTGGTCAAATCGGGGGGCTAAAAAGTTGAAAAGAATACCAATGTTATTTTTAAGATAAAACCGTCATCCACATGTATTTGTTGACAGCCAAACTGCCTATTTATTTAGTTGATAATACTACTGTCAATTCCATAATAACAATTGCTGAAACTATATTATTTCTGAGAAAGAGGTTGGACAGGTAGTAGAAATTTCAGGGGAAGTGAAAAGAAATGGAATGCTAATTTTATGCTTAAATTAGGAGTGGGGAGGTAAGGTAGTGCGAGGGACAACCGTTTAACACCTCCGATTTGTTCTGGGCATTATTTCAATCCTGCAGTAAGTTCCAAGGACTGTTTAACACCAGTGCTATGTTCTAAGCACTTTTTTACTCCAACAATAAGTTCTGAGCACCATTTGACTTGCATGACAACAGGGTGACCACTGTTTTGTTAATAATAAAATTCACGGGTTTTTCTCTGTCTAAAAGACGAGTTTTCAAGGTTGAAATTCAATTGGGACCTTTAAGTAGTCCCAATCGACTTATGTATAATGTAATATAGTTAATCCCGTCACTTATCCAAAAGCCACAGTTACTTTGGCAGCTCGCTCTACATGCTGTTTCACTTCCGCGATAACTTGGCAGAGTCCTTTCACACCCTCGATTGCTTCCAACTCCTGTTTTACTTTTATGATCGTTTCCGAGTGCAGTTTTACAGCAGAAACACAGCTTATCCACAGTTTTAACATCTGTGATACATTCCGAGGGTTCGATCGTTTTGTAGCACCTTCCACAAATCAGTCTTAGCGTAATTTTTACTGGCGGTGGAAACGTAAACACTCATATGATAAACAAAAATCATCATTTTGTCTAGTTACATACAGACGAATTTTCTCATGATTCCCGGTTTTCCTGATTTGTGGCTACCCTGATTTTCCATAGAATTATTTTGGAACACGGGAAGGAAAAATGAAATTCGAATTTGCAAGCGAGTGTGGCAAACAGCCTACCTTGACATCACGAGAGGCCTGAAGATTGGCCAGCGGCTGCTTGGCACCTTTCCCCACCTGCCAGATGATGGTCTCTGGTGGCTGTCCCTTGAACGGCCACTCTCCGCACAACAACTCGTACCACACAGTGCTGCCAACATCATTGAAACACGGTTACTAAATATCCCTCTCAACTACTATATAATGTTCCTTGAAGAGCATTCAGAGGAAAGATAATCTGAGAAAATAAGGACTGACTTTCAAAAACAAAACTCTATAGACAGACAAATTTACTAGTTTAAATTTTCCGTGATTAATTTTAACACATGTTTCTACTTAACTTGAAGTTTGAATAATACTTCACAAACAGGGTGTCAACAAGCCTTATTTACTAATAACACACAGAATTAACACAGTCATTTGTACAAAAGTTTGATTACCATATTTGTGTTGTAATAATAGGTTATTGAAATGGGACACTTCTAATAAAATAGCTTTAGCTTTGGTCACATTTGTTCCTTTAATGCTCATAATCAAAGTTCAAAATTAAAAAAAAGGACTGTTTTTAAAGAAAAGTTAAGACTTTCTGCTTATTTGCAGTGCCAGTAAAAAAACCCTCTGCAATGAACAAAAAACCCAATTTTGGACACATCAAGGGCACAACTGATGGGCCGTAAATTAACTAAACTACCTATAAAGTGCAGCAATATCTTACCCAAACGCATACACATCTGATGACTGAGAAAACGGCAACTCCTCGTCGTCGGGTTTTTGGTGAGCTCTTAAACTTCTAATAATTTCAGGAGCTAAATAACACAGCCATCCTTTTGGTATACTAAGTCCATCTACTTTCCTGCAAAACAACCAAGATCTCATTTAGGTAGGTACTTCAATTAAAATTCAATTTGAGCGGACTTGTAGCGGGTTGGAATTGTGCGTGACTCCAGAGGTCATCACTCAGCTGGCGCGGGTTCGATCTCTGCAGTCACCACTTACATTATTTTGTTAAGTGACTACACAGTAGCACTAGGTAAAGGTCGAGGTAGTGAAAACTTTGTAATCATAACTTTGCCTCGTAAAAAAAAACATTAACATTTTTAAAAACCAACACTTTAGTCTGATTAAAACTTTTATAAAAGTTAAAAAATATAAATTAACAGATATAAGCCAGAGGTAGGCTAATTCTTTTTATAACCTCTTCTATCAACCTTAAAGTTCCTAAGTACTACACCACAATGAAATAAAACTCTTCTTACCTATTGGCATAACATAATTTGGTCACACTAAAAAGACCAAAATCAGTAATTATGACTTTCCCGCCATTTTCTAGAAAAATATTTTTGGTTTTCAGGTCTTTGTGTACAATTTTTTTTGCATGAAGGTAACCCATTCCCTGGAAAACAAAGAAAGAGCACATATTAGTAAAATAAGACTAACAACTTTTTCATTGACAATGCAGTAAATAAAGGTCTAAAGATGGCTTGACATTAGTTTGTTTGTGACTTTGTTAATATTAGGAGTTTTAAACATATTAAAGTAGATTGTAGATAGAGAACCAAAAAATAAACGGCACCAAGTTTTGGCATTTCACAGTGTCATTGCATTCTTGAACCAAACCAAGAAACCGAGTGCAGCTACTTAGATGATTAGTCACCTGTGAGATCTGTTGAGCGATGGAAGTGGTCTTGTTCATGTTGAACTTGTCCTTGCAGAGGTGAATATGTGTGTACAGAGTCATCCCCTTGCACATGCTGGTCACAATGGCCAGCCGCGGAGGCTTCATACAAGCACCCATGAACAGCACCACGTTCTCGTGTCGCGTCTTGCGGAATATCGCCACCTGCAACACATCAGTGATGACTATAAGCGGATCCGTGGCGGATTGGTATCGCACGCGACTCCGGAGCTCATCACTTCGATTGCCGCAGTCACCACTTACAATTTGTAATGTGACTATAAGTGACTATAGGTGACGCTAGGTAAAGGTCGAGGTTGAGTGGTAGAGAGGACTTTGTAGTCCTAGCTTCGCCTCGTTAAACAAGACAAACTTTACCTTTTACTATTGATGTCAAGTACACATGCGAGTAAATAATTGACTGGATGAGGCCAAGTGTAAAAAAAAAGAACAATTTGTAGATAGAAAAAAGAAACTCTCCATTTTGTCAGCTGACTGACCTATGGAATATCCAGCCTTGAGCTCTTTTCCTACTGGGGCGCTATATTTTACTCTACAAAAGTCCATGGCAGCTACTTTGCAAAATGGCGCCTGAACAGAAAAGTACAAAAGCATAGCTAAGGGTGAATTTGCATACTTTCCTCAGTGAAAGTTACGACAACATCTACAGAGTCTAAACAACAATACTTTTAGTTCAGGAAGGTAAGGAGTAGCCGGTAGCTTGCGTCAATTCAAAAAAGTCAGGTAGCTGCTACATAACTTTTAAACATTGGTGCTTGATGGCCCTTAAACATTTTGTCTAAACCCCTTAAGAAAATTAAATTTCTAAAAGAAATTTTCCCACATCCTAGGATTTTTCTGGTCAATGGCCAAACAGATTTGAAATTGACGATAAAATAGAAACTACAAACCTCCAACTTGAAGGCTTCAAACGTCTTGTCATCGTCAAGACAGTTCATGTGCAGCACCTTGATGGCGACGTCGCCGTGCCAGTTGCCTCGGTGCACTGTACCGAATCGACCCGTGCCGATCGGCTCTCCCATCTTCAGCTCGTCGTACGGGATGTCCCACTCTCGCATCGACAGCTGTAAAGTAATCAGCAGTGTAGTTATTTCATCACAACATAACAAAACATTGCTTAAGGACGAACACTGGAAAAATTAAACCTTCCTAACTGCGTGTGCAAGTAGTTTTTAGTTTTTGGTAACAAAATTCACCAGAAATTTTTGAAGTTTTGACTCCTTTCATCTGGTGAGGGACTATTTTTTGTAGTCAGTTAGTTCATGTTTTTTCCACTGGTGATTGCCCCATATTTCCAAGCGCTAGTGTTTGCTTTGAATAGATGTGCAACATGACGAATGCAATAAGAAGCAATTCTGAGTCCCCTCTAGTCACAAAAAATTCTTTCATTCCACTCTTCTCGTTTCCTACCTCTCGTGGCCTATCTGAATGTTTTTGTCAATGTTTTGAGAGTTTTTGTAACTCTTCAAATTAACTCAATATTTTTATCGTATTGTGCGAGTCTAAGACGCACCCGCATATAAGACGCAACCTTATTTTAGAGCCTAAAATATGGTAAATAAAGTGCGTCTTAGATTCGAGTATATAGGGTAATTTATTAGCCATTTTCCAGACAGGACTAATAAAAGACAAGCCAACTAAGAAGCTACAGCCTAGCTTAGGTTAAAAAAGTGACGCTATCAGTCTATTATTAGGAAAAAATTGTGTTTTACAGCAAAATAATTATACACAACTCAATTAATAAATTTATACCATACACATTGCAAACCTAACCTAGATACAAAAAAAACCTAGGATCAAAAAATTTCCTAGATTGTCAACAAAACCCAGACACTAGGTTGTCCAGCCGTCAAGAGAAACAAAATTCTTGTATATTACTGTGGGGAAACGCAGCCAAGGTTAAACGTACTGGCATAAGAAATCCCCAGGGCAACTTACACATAGTTATGAAATTTTGACCAAACCAGCCCTTATAAGAAAATAACCCCATTTTTGCAACCAATTTTAAGCTATCTTCAACTGTCCTATTCTGACCCTAGCTTTAACTATTTAATCTGCACTTATCTGATCAAAGTTTACATTAAAAACTGGAACTGTACATAATTTAAAATAAAAGTTCACTAGTAAAAGATTCCAGCACTAAGACAGGGTGTCTACAGATCTCCTAAAAGCAAAATCTGTGATTTGTTTGTGACTTCTCCGTCGAAATTAAAAATATTACCTACCTTTAGTCAATAGTTTTTACAATTTATTTTGTGAATATTTGCGGAAACATTTATTAAATAGATTAAAAGTCCACTCAAAGAGACTTAAGATAAATATTGAGTAAAATTATTATTCTTGTAAACCGATGAATAGCAAATGGGTTTTACTAAGATAGGAAAAAGAGAGAAAATTTACTTTTATCGAGCTAATTATATAGCCTAATGCTACAATCTGTGACCTAAATTTAACTTATATTCACGACTTCCATGACCTATTCCTAAAACCAATTACTTTTTTTTGTGAAATCCGTGACTTTTGTGACCAGTAGACACCTTGTAAGAGAATAAACCTTTGCACTGGTTTTTTCAACAAGTTATTTTTTTAAACCAAGAATACAAATCAAACTCTTTCAGAACTATATGTTTCTACCATGCTGTTAATAGGTTATTTTGGCTTAAGAAAGGGAGTCATAGTTAATTCTGACAACGATCGGAAACACCAAATTATGGTTATGCCAACGCTTAATGATGATCGGAAACGGTCAATTCTGGCCGTACAGACACTAAATAATGATGTCGGACACTGAATATTGATTGATCTCTAAATTCATGGCTCAGTAATAGCTACGTCTCTTGTAAGTTTCGTCACTACTGTCTGCTCAAATAGTTATTTATTTAATTTTGAGCTTTTTTTACTGTCTACGCTAATGGTATGTTTAATTTGTTACTTAGCCACGGGTATTCTGTATTGTCACGTCCTAAGTATTTCAAATTTCCCGCCCTGTCTCCAAATCAAAAAGTCCACCCCATCCAATATCCTGAGTATTTTATTGATCTTTCTTGAAATCAAAATCCATTCCGTCCACCAATTACAGATTATTGAAACATAAAACTTCACAAGTGGAAATTCTCCTTATAACAGATTTGTCAGCTATTGAGTTAAAATTATCACAAAGATTCACAGTAAGCCAAAAAGCTGCTAAACCTTTTTAAAAAATTACCCTTTTTTACTTAAATTTTCAGAAGGGAGTTCTTAACCGTTAGGGAATTACCCAACCAAAGTTAGTACCTACTTAGTATAAATATCACTAATGGTGTTAATTTTATTCCAAACTAACTAGCAAGGACAAATCTTAACAATTTACCCACAACAATTACATACACATTACGAAACTGACACGTATAGTAAGAATCAGAAATCCCATTTAGACAGTCGATCCTACCGTTGTTAGTGATGTTAGTGTTGCTTGCAGGCCACAACGTAAGGAATGTAATCGTAAATACCTTCATGTAGGGGTTACTGCTTACACTGTTCTGACGTGGCCAGATCCGTGGGTCCGTGTTCTCATTGTCCGACACCTGACTGTCCTGTGAGTCCACGCGCACCGGCGTGTGTTGTGAGTCTGTTGTACTCACACTGCCAGATATAGTGCGGTCCGAGTCCTGTAACAATCACAAGTAGATAAATGGTGAGACTCTCTCAAAAATTTCCTTTCAGCCAGAAATCCCCAAAAAACCCCTGTTGTTAAAAAATTCCCTTTTTAGGAAATTCCCGGCCAATTTTGAGGATTTTAATTTTTGATGGGAATTTCCAATCCCTTGGGCCCTGATGACCTCTAATAATAATTAGTACTATTTACTTTCAGAGTAAACTTTACTCCGGTGACTTGTTTACTTTCATAGTGTGGCTTGTGTTTGTAATATTGTAGTTTTGTTTTTCTGAGTGTTTTTTAAATGTGTGTTCTGAATCTAAATATCAAATGAATCAGATCTTACAAAATGCTACAAAGTTAATTTCTCAATGGTGCACTGCAAATGGACTATGTCTAAATTTAAATAAATTGCACGATTTGGAAATTAGTTTTCAAACAGGCAGCCTTTTGAAAGATGTAAAACCTCTAAAATTCCTCGGAATTCATTTAGATGAAAAACTAGATTGGAAGGATCATATTAGTATAACAGCAACTAAATTATCTAAGGGTCTATATTGTTTAAGAAGACTGCAAGGTTGTGTAACACAAGATATATTGATTACTGTCTATTATGCACAGATTGACAGATACATAGTTTATTAAGCTATGGAACACTAATATGGGGTTGTCAATCATATACTAAAAAGTTGTTTATATTACAAAAAAGGGCCATTAGACTAATAAGCAGTGTTAGTTCTAGAACTCAATGTAAACCTTATTTCAAACATTCAAAATTTTAACACTACCGGCAATTTACATACTTCAAGTACTTGTATACGCCAAAACTAATTTAGAAAATATTTCAAATAATTTAAACAATCAACATAATAAATTATGAAACAAGAAATAAAAACCATTTACAGACAGTGTTTTGTAAATAATCTAAGAGTCAGACAAACATTCAATATATGACAGCAAAGTTGTTTAATAATTTATCAGTGGAAGCCGGAACTACCAATAAACATTTTAAATCTAGAATAAAAAATTATCTTATTCAAAATGTCCATATACAGTAGATGAATTTTTTGCAAGTAAAAATATTTCTATGTAATCATGTATGTGATAGTAAGTAATCTGACTTCTTTTCTTTTATAGTAATAAAATTATGATTATGTATTCATAGTTGTTATGAACTTAGTACTAATAAACTTTATAGTGACGATTGTTAAAACATTGTAAAAAATGTCTTCAGCAATAAAGTATTCTTATTCTTATTCTAGGCTACTCCTAATTTCTAAGATTTAATTTGTTGTTTGACTTTAATAACTACATTTTGTTTGGTAGAGTTTGACTGGTCAGGTACGCTAACTACTCTAGGCTAGCTCATTTTCTGATGTTCTGTGTTATGTTTTAGGTTACTTTCACCTGAAGAGGGGATCAGATTGCAGATCCCGAAACGTCGTGATCTTTTTTGTGTTCACTAACGATGGAAAATGTCCGCAATAATAGTTCAACTTCTGAAATCCTCCCATTGTCAACAACAAACTTCAAACAAAGAACTGTTTACTTGCTATGAATCAAGTTCACAACTTAAGAGGACTAAGAAACTTTGCCACACCTGAGAGCGCTCGAGGGGGTGAGTGACGAGGGTGACGTCAGGGAAGTGGAACTGCTGCTGCTGCCTCAGCGTGAGCGCCGGAGTGTGACTCATGACGAGCGCCGGACTTGACGGAGTGGAGCTGTTGCAACTCGACGTGTTGGAACTCGAGTCCAGTCCACCCTACACACACACAACCACTCACTCAAGCGAGAGTTCCTTCTTGAAACTCGTTATAGTAGCTTTCTCAATAGAAAGATTTTCCAGTGCAAATCTATTTACTCTAAATCAAAAGAAATGTTTTATTTACAACATTAACTCTAGAAGTTAAGTTGTATTTAGTTCCTTCCTTTAATCTGTCATTTGAGGCGCGTATGAGTTTGTTAAGACTAGAGAAATAGAATTTTAAAAGAGAACTTTGCAAAACAATATCAACATAAATTAAGGTAAAACTTGAATAACAGATAATTAGTGATGTTTATTTCTTACTCAACTAGTAGTTTATAAAGTTTTAACTTTATTAATTATTTCTTACTCTACTTTTTAAGTTTTGATTCCAACACTTAAGTTTATTGTACACTGACAATAAATTAAACTAAATAATTTATACCAGCATTGAAACAGTTAAATGGGGAAAAAGGTGCAAAAAGATAGAAAGTGCAAACCATCAACATGCAAAGAATTTGTAAATTTAGATAACCGATTCAAAAGCGCAACTACTTATTCTAATAGCTCTAAAAATATGAAAAGTACTAAAAGAGCGGCAAGTATTAAGTAGAAATTTGCACCTGAGTGAGTCACTGTTACTCACTACAAATTATATTTTGATATATAGGTAAAGTGTTCAAAAAATAATAAGAGAACTTGAACATTATCAAATATTTCATGTTTGCGGTACAACTATATTATGACTGAGCTAAAAGCAAACCTGGTTGGCAGTAGAATGATTTTCATAACATAGGGAAATAGAAAAGTTCTATTTTAAATTCTGTACTTTTATGTTTTAGACATCTAAGAGTGTGTGTTGGTGTATGATAGAGGAAGAGAGAGAAAGAGAAAGACAGTGGTGAGGTACATTTTGATTATTTACTGGAAATGGAGGTACGTTGATGGTCTTCCTGTCTTTGTTCAGTCTCGGATGGTTGGGAGAGGGTCTCGGAGACTGGCTAGCCACCAAACCTGAAAATCAACATCATCTGTTTGTATATTTGGATAACACAATGACACTCTATGGGCCGTTTTTTCAATTCAGCCTTAACTGATGGTTAAAATTAGGACACGGAGCCAACCAATAGGAAAGCTGGATATTTTTTAGGTTAAGTTTTACTTTGTCTGTTTTTATTTTGCATTTTGGCGTTAGAGTTTGTATTAATCTATATTAGCATTATGTGTACATGTTAAATTCAATAAAAATGGTTAAACTATACCATTATTGCATGAATGATCTTCAAATAATTCATTTAAGCACTTTGAACGTTGCGTGAAAATGTAAACATTGCAGACTGTAAACAACTTAACCGGCCGTTAGTTAACCAGCTGCTAACCAGGCAATTGAAAAACCGGCCCTTAATTTACTATCCATAAGGTAATTCATTGGTTTTGTATAAAACATAAACAAATTATGACGGGCAGAATTAAATTTTCCCTTAGACGAGGTACCATTTGTTTTGCTTGGCTTCAGGGGAATTTCTGGGTGGGATTAAAAGCAATTTTTACCTACAACAAGCTCAAAATAAAGTTAATTTGGACTCGCTTGTACTAGGTGATCTAAGAAGCACCTGACTGGGGGAAAGTGACGTATCCCCGCGCAACATGCCACGCCCTCACCATTGTGAATCGCAATTTCTAACTAATAGCCAGCAACTCATAGCTCTTGAGCTTTCTTATCTCTTCTTTCCCTTTTTTTTATTTCTCCTTGGATACACGTTTCTCTGTCACTCTCTCATTTCCGTCTGTGATTTATTTGTAGTATCGCTGAGTATATTACAGATACTGATCTGTCCCGGAATTAACTGCAATTAATCCACTTCCCGTTTAATCAGCCCCTAGTAAAGCAAGGTTCAAGCGGTGACAAAAAATGGAAAAATTATAAAAATATATCTTTTTTTAAATATTACTTTTCCTGTATTTTGTGTACAATACAAACACATGACACTGACCTCCCTCTGAACTGCCGTCTCTGAGACGTCTGAACTCGTCCAGCAGTTCCCGAGTGAGACCGCACGACGGAGGCACCTTCGGCTCACAGTCCCGATGACACTTGTACTTGCACTCCTTGCACTTCAACCCTGCAATGCACACAGTCATCTGTCACATCACATTTATCCACAGTTTCCATGGCTCTTATCAGTGTTTCTACTTTCTAGTATCCTCTTTAGTCTCAGTTCCTTATCCTTTCCATAGCTGAAACGTTTTTGTCCAGTCACATTTCAGTCCCCAGCATCTCAACAAATACAATTTGGTTCTCTTATTGCCTCAATTGCTTTTAGGTTAAACTCATTATCATTGGTGCTAAACCTTTCCAACTTATTTTATTTTGCAATCTAATTTTGTGTAATTATAACATTTTGTTCACGTCATTTTCACTTCCAGTGATTTTTCCAATTGACAGCAAACATTTACATTGCCTTTAGGGCTTCAAACTGACGTAGTTTATGGCTTTAGACCTATATTAAGTGAATTAATATGGTCAAATACAAAACCTTAGAATTTGGGACTAATTTAAAAAGAAACCACTCAAATGAATATACACTTGCCAAATAATTCTAGATGTAGACTATGTTTAGGCCTCTGGTGGCCAGCCGTACCATCCGACGGCGAAGACCCCGGTAGGCCGGTAGCTTGACAGCCATTGACCTACGGACCGGGCTGTTAAGCTACCGGCATCTTAGTTAGTGCGTGCCCCCCGTAGTGCGAGGTTTGTCGTCCGAGCCTGGGTGAGATCCTTTAAATTAATAATTACCGACCACATCTCTGTGTTTTTTCAGCTATTTGTTTTTTTTAGCTATTTCTTTTATTTTAAGGCAAACATGTAGTTTTACTCCTATAACGTGTCCTATTAGCTTTTTAGCGTTTATACAAATTAAGATCTATAATAAGTCATTTGACATAGTATTTAAATTCTGTTTGTAATATTTCCAGCTTGTTGATTTAAAGTCACTATTTGACAGTCACATGTTTCGGATAAACATTCAGATTTAATTACTAAATTTGAAGGCAGAAATAGTTGGGCCGGATGGTGTAGTGCAGGCCCGGCGATCTTATACGGTAGCCTCGGTTCCACAGTTTTAGTTAGCTACTGAGCTGTAAGGAACGCTGGCGTCGAATTCTTGACAGGTCACGTGACTTCGTTACTGTAGCAACCCGAAAATCAACAAGATGGCGACTGCGTTTTATTAGTGTTTACATTATTATTGTTATCCTAGTTTTGTATTACTGTTTAGATGTGACCATTTTGGTTGAAATATTTAATAACTTAACATTTTCAATAAGTAATTTAACCTATTTCTTATCCTGACTCCTAAAAAAGTACTGACTATGTAGATAAATGTTGTGTAAACACTTCCTAGAACTTGGTAGGCCTATGGTATTTAAATTACCTAAAGTGATCATTAATGCTCTTCAATGTGAAGCCTTTATTTTGCCAACAAATGTTAAAAGGTAATCTGCATTTTAATTATAATTATTTTGTTCATGCATTATAATCGTTCATATACCGTACTATATTCTACATCAGTAATAGTAATTTTTATTGTCATCTTTAAATACAACACTATTTTTGAGTAGGCCTAGATGCAAGGAGTTTATTCTATTGCCAAGAAAACTTAGCTGGACTATACTTTAAAATATCATCATGCTTGTGGTGTCACATTTTGACTTTATTAGCTTAGTGTCGTAGTTTACATAATTATTCAGTAAACTAATCTAACAATAAACTAAAATGGTAATTATATATTTTTACAAAAATTTCAATTTAAACCCATTTTTTATGTTAAAGTATTGAGTTAAGAAACCTTTTCCAGAATTATAAGTTGAAAAGGCCTTTTCTAAATTTAACTCACAGTACACTCAACTCTCGATTAACCGCGATCTGATTAACCGCGTTGTAGATTAATCGGACACGTTCAGGAGAGAGAAAAATAAAATCACCACGATCCGCAACGCAAGTGAACATACAGTATAACACCGAGATCCGCAACGCAAGAGAACGTGTAATGGACTGTAGAGGGAAGACAGATAAGCAGTCTGTCTGACTCACTCACCCGCGCGCCGCGCCCTCACATCCGCACACCTGCACTGACCCTTCACAATAGTTTGTCAAGTTGCGTCTTTGTATACAAGCGTGACTGACCCTGTGACAAGTGCATTGTCTTGTATTGTGCAGAAATCGCAACAAAACGTAAACGTGTGGTGTTGACAATTCAACAGAAGTAAAAAATGAAACGTGTCATGTCTAGTACATAGATTATGGTAAATAAAACATGACTGCAAAAACTGACAACAAAAAATAGTCCCTCGCCAGTCCCCAGCCCCCAGGATACAAAATTTGAATTATTTGAAGAGCTACAAAAACCCTCAAAACATCGACAAAAACATTCAGATAGGCCACAAGATGTAGGAAACACAACAGGGTCGCATATTGCATTGCCTGTTTTGAAGAGTGGAATGAAAGAATTTTTTGTGACTAGAGGGGACTCAGAATTGCTTCTTATTGCATTTGTCGTGCTATCTATCCTTCTTTCCCTCTCTCCTTGTCTGTAGGTTGGTGGGGGAAAAGACGGAAGAGAAGGGAAGCAATAGCATACAAAAAGGAGATACGCATCTATTCAAAGCAAACACTAGCGCTTGGAAATATGGGACAATCACCAGTGACAAAAACATGAACTAACTGACTACAAAAAATAGTCCCTTCGCCAGACCCCAGCCGGTCCTTTATCTCTCTACCTGTCTTCCTTCTCCCCGCTGCTGAACCTTGTTTACAACATTTTTTGTGCTGTGGGAGGGGCGTAGTGGTCTAGCAGGGCGGGGTTTGGGATGGGAAAGGGAAGGCAATCGTGATGCATTCTTTGTTCTGCTTTTACTCTTGACAGCTGCAGCTGGCAATTACGTCACTGGTTGCCAAGGAGGGGTCAGGGGCCTGACAAATCATAGCCCTCTAGCTGTTGACATTATAAAAAACGGGGGTGCGTCTTATACGAGGATGTAGAGTTTTTTACTGTATATTCAAGGGAAATTTATGGATGCGTCTTAGATTCGCAAACGGCTTAGACTCGAGTATATAGGTACATTTCTGTTGCTTGAATATAATTGTAGTCTGTATATTATCGTAAATATTTCATTTCCCCCTTCCAGCACTGTTTTTAGACATTTGCGGGTTATCCGTGATTTCTCGTATCCGGGAAGCCTTTACCCGACTTTATCCCGGATAATCGAGAGTTGAGTGTAGTTACGCTTGTAGCCTATTTAACATCATAACAGTATACCTAGTTATTTAGTAGATACCCACAAATAAATTTTATTAATAAAAAGTAAACCAACAAAACTAAGATCACTAGTTTTCTGTAAACACATAACCTAGTGCTTTTTACAATTTCACCCTTGTCACTTAGTACTTCGGTTCATCCTTGGCATGTATGAGTCAAAGTAGTTTGAAGATTTTCAGTAATTAAAAAAATTAAGATGTGGGGTAATCAGTACAATATTATGTACACTCTCTTAGCTTCTCTCCAAGATGTGCACGGGCCGTTTTTGCTCATTGATACTAGAAGCAAACTATTGATTGAAGTAAATTGCTTATAATTAATAAACTTATGTCTAGTAGTAAAATGGCTTTGTTGAATGGAAAGAGCACAGTACATTTTGTAAAATGTTTGTTTTACATATTTTCTATGTTTGCATAGTATTATCATAGTAAAATCTTATACCTCACTCTACCAGACTTTTTTTGACCTGGACTACAAGCTCTATTAACTCGCCAGGGACCCACAGAGTGACATGCTGTAAATTAGCTCTTAAAAACTCTCACTACTCCCATCACAAAATTCATTAAGTAGATCTTATTCACCTTAACATCAATTTTCTCGTTATTTAATTTCTTTAGATCAATCTATTCTACCAAAAATTTTTTAAAAACTATAAATTTTGATCCTATTATCTATGTACTTAATTATAGGACATGATAATTGTCTTGCTTTCACAATGCAAATGATATTGTGAAGTAATGTACACAGAAATGTATTGTCTATAAACAAAAAATGTAACAGAGATATATAAGATACTATTGATTGTTCCTACTGGCAGATGTCTTATCTCTATTAAACTTCCCAAGAGACTTAAAATTGTATACTTTTACATCATCCCAAAAACAGTAAATATCATAGGTGTTCAAACAAAATTAGTTGTAGGTAATAATCCTTTGATCAAAAACATATAAAATTCAACGTTGTCAATTAATTAACAAATTACCTTAATATTTTAAATATAGAGACAACTTGCCAATATTCCAAACTAAACTAAAAATATTTAATTAGCAAGACTCGTTACAGAATAAATAATTAATTGAAACGAAAAAAATAATTCCAGTTTTGAACTTTTGTCGTAAGTGCTTAAACAATTTTATGGTTTACATCAATATATACTTATTAATTTGATACATAGCAATTTACTATTTTAAGTGCTTTCTTTTCAGGTAGAAGAAATCCGATATGTTTCAAATCCTGTACTGAATAATTTAATTGGCCAAAGAGAGGTGGAGAAGAATTGTGTTATTTATATTATAACTTCAAATGTGATCAGAAGATTTCCGAGTATTCTTATCAAACTGGGTCAAATATTGCCATTTATTGTTACACATATTATGAAAATAAAATATTAGTTTGTTATCCTAGAAATTGTTTAATTTATGTAGATCTTTCAAAATGTTGAAAAAAAGTAACAATTATATATTTAAGACTTTATAATATACCGCCTTTCACCGGCGTATCTCCTTTCATCTGGAGTAGTTGTAGTGGAGAAGTGGCAGGAAAAGTCCGTTTCTTTTCTTTTTACTAAACCATCCGTATTAGAAGAGCATAGTCCTTAACATAGACTAATTCTGTGATCTTTAGACACTGAAACGTACCCGAGCCGATGAACATCTGCTTGTCGCAATAGTCACAGGTGGTCATCATCTTGAACGTTTTGGTGAAGCGATGATTGATGACATGACCCATCCCTCTGGTCGGGATCGTGGTGGGCGTTCTCGGCGACTTAGGAACTTGCAAGCTCGCTGCACACAAAACAAATAAAAAAATGTTAAGATGTTTTTTGGCTCTCCAAAGAAGAATATTTTCATACCATGTTTATTCCATACAAAAATAATTAAGAATTCAGTTTCCTAGAACCTCCTTTCTCTCAATCAGGTTCCCGCTTAGTCCTTTAGCCCTTTACAGTATATCGCTTATTATAGACTTTGTAATACGCCATCCCCCTTTAAACTTCACACCTCACCTGAATTGAATGACTGATTAGTAAATCAGAAAAATTCTGCACATAAAATTTATTAGGGCTTTACTCTAGCTAGTAGGGAAACAATAAAACAAAGACAAAACTCAAAATAATCAGGAAATTTAATATTCTAATAAATTAGGCTGGAAAACAAATTATTTTAGACGGAAAATTTGTCACTACCTAGAGGAAAATTTAACCGCTGATACCCTAGTTCTGAACATTTTGATCTTGCTTACGCTTTTTTTTTAGGGTTTTAACGGCCACATCAGAAGTTGTTTTAAAATTATTGTTGTACATTATTAAACTAGCTATAGGCCTAAGAAGAGTGGTGATTGTTTGCTGCCCAATACAAAAATCGCTGCATATAACCACTTTTTTATATTGTCTTTTTCCTGAACAAGTGGTTTACAAATTGATTTGTTTGGTTTGGGCGCGTTGCTGTCCTGAAATCCAAAACTCCATCCTATCCGCTCAAGGTGATTTCTCAAATATTGCGCAGCAGATACTCACCCTTGAAGGTGTTGTCGTCGTGGGGAGAGTGGCGGACCGTGGGCGGGGGAGGAGGAGACTTGATCGGACTGGTGATGAGTGGAGAGCCGGGTCCGGGCTCCGTCGCGAGTCTGCCCCGCCTTTCTACTGTCCCGCTCCTGTACATGACAAAACACAGTGTAACAGTATCTAACCTTGAGCAGTAGAGAGGTCTACAGTCAACTTCCGATTATCCGGGCTAATTAAGGGGAGGAGAGGCACGGATAACCAAAAAACACGGATAACCAAAAACACGGATAACCAAAAAACACGGATAATCCAAAACTAGACAAAAAATTGACGAAATTGAGAGGATAAAATTCTTACAATTGAATTTAGCCCGTTAAATATTATTCATGCTAAATATCGCGAACCATCTGCTCTCCCACCCCATACTGCACAGCAAGCAATTTAACCGTGTTGTCATTTTCTGTTTTTTTAATTATTTCCAATTTTGGTGAATTGATAAAACAGTTCGTTTTCTCTTCTTATCCATCACTAGGTCACGTGTGCATGAATTATAGTCTCAACTGCACCCCTTTCACCTTGACACTGACAGGTGTCAGTGACCTTGGGTGAGAGATGTAAGCGAATATACGCGGCACGGTCGATCCTGACTCAATCTCATTTGCTCCACTTGCGTTTAGTGCCTGGCAGCACGAGGATACAACGCGCGCGGTGTAGCGTTAGCTATATCGATGCGCGCTGTCCTTGAAGTAGCCTCAGTTTTGGAGCCCACAGATTACACAATATTGCACAACAATCACAGAGCGCATAATTAGTGAAACCAGTATGTGATCCCTTTACTGTATTGGCAATTTCTTTTTCTTTCATGACATCTGTTCTTATGGTAGTTGCTCATTATTTCAATTTTTTTCTAGTAGCTAACCCGGTTGATCCGCAACCCGTGTAATAAGCACTCGGTTAATCGAGAGTTGACTGTACAAGATTCCTGAGGTTTTTGTTTTATTATGGTGACTCGCTGAAGATAAAAAATTTTGTCTCGCCATGATTAATAACTCTCTACTTATGAAGAAAAAGAAAATTTCTGTTTAGAGATAGTCTCAGTTAATCCAGACCACCTGCAGCATGTAATTCATGATTGACATATTGAGCTCGCAGCAGGAATTTACACAAACAAGATCATTATCCACTGCACGTTGTCGGTAATACTCTAAATTTCTTTATTGTGGTCGCTGATTTAACAATAATCTATAAAGAAAGTGACATTTTCGGTACTGTTCAAATTTTTCTCCTGCCGGTGGTCTGTATTAGGCTGTATCCAAATTATAATGAGCATCTCTAGCAAAAGTCTACTGTAGTGTTAATCCGTTATGTTGCGATTAGATTTCAATCCCACCAGCTAATTTTCATCATCAAGCTAGACATAAATATTTCCCACTACAAAGAAATCTATCTGTCAAGTCAAAACCCTTGAATGAAGGTAGTAGTTTTGAGTACTGTTAACGTGTAGCGTCAAACCCTTACCCGGTACTGGCTGAGTCGCCATCCACCTTGGTGGCCAGTTGACTCTCGTGGCTCTTGGACTTGGTGAGGGGTTGAGGATCAGGCAGCAGAGAGGGCAGTCCCGTCTGATGCTTGCGGATAGGAGGTGGTGTGAACCTGCTCCTCTCACCTACTGCAACACCAAACACCACAGTTCATTGATTTGTATTTGTGAGTGTGATTTGTTAAAGGTCTTGTTTAACTTGTTAACAATATCACTGCTGAGTATGTCTATGGACAATTTACAATTACAATTTTCAGCTTTTAACACATCGATCACAGTACAAGTGTTGAGGCTACGCAGTACAGGTGAAAAAAGTGTTGATGCAGATGCTCCAAGTTTACGCTCAATTTTAAGTTTGAACGTGACAAATGAAATATTAATGTATTCCATGAACTTCTTTGGAACCGATTACTTATTTAATTTTAATGTGGATTTAATAGAGCTCTAAATGTCCTGTACTTTTACATTATTCAAGTGATTAATTCTTAAAAACAAATTTGGTTTTAAAAATGAACTACCAAGTGTATCTATGGGACATTGATCTTTCATTTTTTGGGACTTCTTAACTTAAAGTTGAATTTTAAAGACACCGTTTTAAATATTACAAAGCTCTCCACGCCCACTTTTTTCCACCCATAATGCGCAGCCTTAAAACAAATATTTTACTACGTTATGTAAATAGTACAATGCTTTGACAATTTCTATAAGAAATTGCCAATTTGTTCACCTAAGAAAATCTTAATTGATCTATAACAAAGACTTTTTGACAAAAAACATTAAATGATCTCACATTTCCCTTTGCCGACTGGGGGAGTAGACGGAGGCGTCGTGTAGTGGTAGGGCGGCAGAGCCGGACTGAGTGGGGGGATGGGGTTCAAGCAGTCCTCGCTGGGGACGGAGCTGCGAGCGGCCCGGTTCCGAGGAACCCGGGGCGAGCTACCCCCCACCACCCCGCTGTAGCAGTGTCTGTCGTACGAGTCCCAATACAGTGGCTCGTTCACATCGTTCCCACCACGAGCCAGGATCTCTGCAATCACAAACCGGTTCTGACTGTAGCTCAACCAATTTTCTTCTTTTTATACAGTTAACTCAATTTTACAAGTATGTGGAACTATTGTTTTCAGTAAATGAAGCTCTTATGTATAAGTTTACAAGAAAATAATACAAACTTTTCAGCCACTCCAAGAGAGTAGCTACTCCCTATGTTTTTGGGAGTTGGAAAACTCCACCTGTTTTCAAGGCCTAAACTAATTTATCTATTTTATTCTAACCACACAGGCTAAAACCTAAATTTAAAAAAATCATACATATTTAATTTTTTAAATTTAGGTTTTAGGCTAAGTGTAGTTGGAATAAAGTAGATAAATTAGTTTAGGCCTTGAAAACAGGTGGAGTTTCCCAACTACCGGAAACGTAGGGTGTAGATTTTCTTCTGAAGTGGCTGAAAATATCGTAATATTTTCTTGTAAATTAATCACTGCCACTATTACGACTTTTTACTCTACAATATACAAAAGTGTCCCAGGCAGTTTTAAGCCATCCTGGAGGGAATTCGTGAGAACAGGAGTGTTGGTTTACTAAATCACTATTTGAGATGCCGACCACTCTCATGAGGGTATTTTAAGGCAAATAAGTGGTGAAGGATGAGTGTGATGAGTGGAAGTAATGAGTTATGAGGTGTAGTCTTGTTACAAACTAAGGCTGACTCTTCCTTAGAATGGGTCATTAATTAATAGCTCAATGACCAATGGAAATACAAGGACCAACAGCTTAACGTGACTTCCGAACCACGCAGGTGATGGTCTGATATGTCTAAACGATGGTGGGAGTTGATGCGGGTATCCTCAGATGATCACTGAGACTATCTGAGCCGCTTTAGACCTATATCATCCTCAAAACTTGACCTCCATGAAGCTGGATTATAGGACCACGCCACGAGTCCCAGTCTGGTTTAAAGAACCGATCTATTGGCATCCTCACAGACAGTCAAGCTGCACTACAAGCGCTTGGCTTGGATGCGGAACTCAAAGCTAGCATGAGAATGTTTCAAGACCAACTCCAATATCTTTATTGTATTTCAACACTAATGATATGATTAAAGAAATGTTTACCCATGTATTTCTTGAGATTGTGCATGGCACGAGTGAGTCGACGTATCTCCTCGTCTTTCTGCGGCCTCTCAAACAGCCAGACCCGCAACTCTCGCTCCGTCTTGTCTTGCAACGCCTCCAGCGACCGCACTTTGTACGTGACAATCTGCAACACAACATCCGATAAGATTGAATGGTAAATGATCTCGCAGAGCTGGGAAATATGTTACCTGTAAAATACTTGATGCTATATATGTGTAGGTGGATAAATCAGTAAAATCGAAATAATAACAATTTTCATTATAATTCGCTACGATCTATAGCCTCCACATTCCACAAATTCCTTTAGCCTCCAAGGCAAATTGCAACGACCTGTTCACAACGATCTTTCTACTCTCGTTAGCGTCAAAATGTTCAGTACCATTTACATTGATCTTTAGGGTGCCCTTAGTGCTCAAAACAAAATCGTAACCTTCTTTATTATTTACAATGATCATTAGACTGCCGTTAGTTACTGTGACAAATTCCTGACTTCCATTACTATGTGCAACATTTTTGTCCATATTGTCACAGAGGTGATGTTTTCTGAACTGTCCGAGTGTCTACTAGATAAATAACAGCGAGTGCGGCAGCACAATGACCCACCATTCCCATAATCATCTATTTTAAAAACAATTCATGTTGTCTTAGAAATCATGTGTGCTGGACACCCAGTTGTTCCTTCAAGTTTCTAACTTTACAGGAAAGTTGCTCGATTTGAATTTAATACTTGGAAAAACTTGGATTATGTACCTGACGTTTTTTAAAGGTTTTACAAACTTAAACAATTCAGAAACAAAACTCGTGTAACTATTCAAAAAGTTTTTTTGACCTATGTTACAGAAAATATTTTAATTAGTGTTTAGGGTTCTGGAGAAGCGACACACTAGGCACCCTTGCTTGCGCAACTGACCTGTACAGAGTCCGGAGAGAGCCCGACCACCTGCAGCCACTGCCGGAGTGACGGCACGTGTTTGATCTCCGGTGGAGTCCCGTCATCTTTCAGCTTGGCTTTCAGAGTCAGCTGTCTCGAGAACAGCTTGATCAGTTTCCCCTGCAACACAATTCACAAGTTATATACAGCTCATCTTCGCACAGTGGCTCCCGAAGGGTCGGCAATTTTCCCCAAACAAATTCACATATAAAAATTGGTGGGGATTCTTTAAAAACAGGGGTTTTTTGGTTTGGAGAGTAATTTCAAGGAATGTTTGGCGGATATATGGAGTTTTCAGCAGATAGGGAATGTAGAGGGATTTTAGGACAAACAGTTATAATTTTTGCTGAAATAGGCGGGAGGCCATACAAATAGTTTTTCTCGCTGGTGTGATCGTAAAACTTAATTTATAAATTATACTCTTATATGTGAGCGTAACAAGGGCAGCTGTATAACAAAAGCTTTGGATTTAATTCCCGGATATGAAGGCCCTTAAAGTGTGTTCTTCAAATAATTACACTCTTAATCTGTACTTATCTTTTCAATTGTTTTGTTGTCATCTTTTTCAATCCCTTGCATTTTATATAAATTCGGCAAAATTTTTCAATAAACTTAACTTGCATGTATTTATAGAAATTTACAATAAAACACTTTTTTAAACAAAATTGACTCATTTGACATTTTATTTGTATTAATAAACATCGACACGGACGGCTATGTTGACATACTCCACAACAACCTCAAAGAGTTTGTTCGCATTTATGCGATTGTTATTAGTTTACGTCTTTATGAAGCTGATTTAGCCAAAATCTTTTCTTTCTTTATTTTTTAATCTTGATGTTAACCCTTGATATTTTAGACATTGTGACAATTTAGTTTTAATTTAACAAACAACTAAAAATGTTGACCACAATAAACTAATTGTGGTTTAATTTTGATGGACATTGTTTTAATAAAAACTTAGTTAAAATATTTTAGATAACTTCAAAGCCAAGATCAAAGTTGTAAAGAACCACTATAACTAATGATCATTTTTTTAAATGCCATGATAAGCCACACGTTAATTTTTTTACTTTCATTTTTTATATTTCATTTTTTTACTTTCATTTTTTATATTTCATTTTTTTACTTTCATTTTTTATATTTCATTTTTTTACTTTCATTTTTTATATTTTACTATCACCGAGTTTCCATGCACACCGCAAACTGCTTGCTTCAGTTTCTAGGACCAAGTACAAGAGTCTGTGTATTTATAGCCGTGCTGCTCACAGTATGAGACAATGAGAGCAAAGGTCACGGGGTCAAGGCCGGGGTAAATTATGTCTCATTAGATGAGTAACGGGCAGAACGGGACACGACTATGACGAATAGACTTCACACGTTTGCTCAAATATGTTGAGTGAGTTGACCACCACCGAAACTCACAGCTTTTATTTCACTAAACGGTTTGCTTGTGTCTAATACTCAAAAAGCAGGATAGAACTTAAACGCAGCATATCGTGTGGGGGAAGTGGAATTTAATAATAAACATTTTTAAAGAACGTTACAAAAGGTGAAGTACTTTGAAGCCGTACGTATACATATACGTACCTATCTTTATAGCATAGTTTTATGTATATAAAGTGTTGGAAAAATGCTCAAACGTGTTCTGGAGGTATGGATTGCAGCTCATTTCATGGTCCCAGACCTGAGTCTTAGCATGCTGACGGCATGAATATCTCATTTTTCCAAAGGAAATTCGATAAAAACTCCCAGCAAAACTAAATGGAACTAGGAACAGAAAGCTAAATACCAATTTGAAATAAACAAATTTGTTCTCATTCAAAGCTTTTTATCTAAAACTACCTATTCTGCAGGTAATTTCTGAAAGAATGGTTCTTTGATAAGGGTGAGCTATCACACACATCCGTAGTCTTGTGCGTTACCAACTCAGCCCCCACGACGGCAGAGTTACATACTGTTTCGTAGACTCCCTTATTTTCAATCGGATTGTTAACTATTTTTTCCTATAGATCAATACCGACTGAAACATATGCTGTTATTTACATGAACTTACTACAGTATCTAGAAAGACAACTTTTAAAATCAAGATTTTAAAAAAGTTCAAAGAAGTTTACAAGTTTACTAAAATATTTAGTTCTTCTTAAAATTGTTTCCTATAAGCTAAGTTCAGATGATAATATTGTGACAACTTTTGTTTTTAATGTTTATTAATAGACACCTAGTGTGCAGAGCATGTATGTAAATTTAGTTAAAAACAAATATAGGCCTATCTGTTAAGTACCCTGTGACGTATAGCCTTGGAGAAGTTACTTCAAAACAGTAACTGATTACAGTTAGATTTACGTACCCTCTTATACTTACTCCAAAAGGAATTCACAATCAAATTAAATATCATAACAGTTTTCACTAAAATAGTGTAAACTAAATTTCTACAATTGTTGTAATTTTTAGCCAAGCAAGGTTTTGATGGTTCCACCATCTGAACTCACTTATAAATAACATTCTATGGTTAGAGATGTAACATACCCGGGTATTTAAAACTTAAAACCATAATTAATAGTACCATTAAGAATAATAAATTAATACCATCATTGTTGACTCAGCGAAACTACTAGCAGCTTTCCAGTCATGATTATTTAGCTGTACAAATCCATTAGGAAGGATGTTCAATATCTACTACTTAAATCTTTTGTCACCCATAAGTCCCGAGAGTTGAAGGCCCGGCCCCTTTACTCCATCAGGGAATTTTTAATGACCTGTGGCATCAGGTTAGATCATCGCCAAGTCTCATTGTATATATGTCTATAGTGTGTGAGTGTGTCAGATTCCAGATCCTGAAATGTTCTGTTCTTTTTGTTTATTTAAAAATAATGAAAAACGTCATATGAATCAAAATCAATTTTATTAAAATCTGAATATTCATAAGGTCAATATCACTGATGACCAATAGCTTTTATTGAAATTATACAATTATTATTTTCTTCTATTAAATATAAAATTTGTAGTGAAGGTAGGGCAATAAAAATTAATATTACAGCATGTGATAATATTTCACCTCAGAATTTTTACCATCATTGACAACATACTTCAAACAAAGAAGTGTACATAATAGTTGTAACTGACACAATCTTTCTCGCTAGCCAATAATGAAGTTATGGTTATCACCTTAGTCCGAGAACGAGTAGACAGTTTATTGTTTATTTACGATTGGCAACACCAAATAACATAATAAGTAGCACAATCTAGTCGGTGGATGCCACAAGTAAAAACCATGAAAATAATAATAATTGTAGACACAACTAGAGTTTAATACAATAGAAATGGACTTGACCCTGTCCTACAGTATAAGTTATGCCCCTGTACAATGACAAAATTGAAAATCATTGAAATCTTAAGTATATATCTGTCTTTAAAGTTAAATCTGGCATAGGCTTACTCGTTGATGATGGCCTATGTAATAATAATGAAATTGGAATATGCCGAGCCCAGCCCGTATAAAGCATTAAGGTGGGCCCATACAAGGTAAATTCAAGGAATTTTTTAAGAGTAAATAATAATAGGTCTATAGCTTAAGGAAAAAACGCCTAATTATCCCTGGAAATTGAAAATGATGACAGAGCCCAGCCTAAGTCTTATCATATCGAATCCGGCCATACAAAGAATTTCAGTTTAAAGGCAAAGAGAAAAGTGAAAAATATCATTAGCACTTGCCTCAAGGGTTCTTATTTCGTGTTGCGTCAATTCTGCACTTGTAGCACACTGGGTTCTCAATCCTTCTAACCGATCCGCAGAAATGTCAATCATAGACTGAACTACATCTAGGCCACGACGAACTTCGAGCTCGGGATCTTCCTCTGCCATTATCGCGATAAGATTAAGTCGTATTATTCACTCATAGGGACGTAAAAATAGCCGGAAATTTCGCACAAAAGTGTATAAAACATATTTACAAAGAGACCTTTGCAAGATTTAGTTTCACAAACCACAAAGCTAATATCTGCAAGTACTGCAGCCATCATGAAAATGTTGAGAGAAAATTGAAAACTTGATAAATGGTTGGTGGAATGGATAGAGACAGCGGAGAGGAGAAAGGAAAAGAGAATGCAAGAGATGTCAAGGACACAACCTGATCTTGTTATCATTTTTTTGTACTTTTTGTAAATAATTAGAGAACATAAGAACGTACTCGGACACTTGGGTACAACCATGGAGCAACCATATTAAAATCAATGAAAAACCAAGGAACCTCCTTGGTTAAAAGTGTTCAACCATTGCGTCGGTAAAACCATTGACTTTAAAAATATACAATATTTTAAGTTTGGCTTTGGAGCTCAAGAGTTATAATGTAGAAAGTGCTAAAGAGGGTGTATATATTGGATAATTTTGAAATTACAAATCGACAGGAAACAAAATCTACTGGAACGAAGGGGTTTCCGTTGAAAAAACATTCTTGCCTGTTATAATTATTAGTCCTGAAAATCCTGTGATTTGACCCGCCTCCAATCCCGGTATTACTAGCGGCCAGCAGGAAATCTCAAGGCCGCCAGCCATGCTATACCTAACAAACTGTACCGTACAGTCTCATGTTTTAAATGGTATGAAAAACCGAGATCCAGAAATTGGAAGCCATAATTCGATTACTGTATCTATTCCTAATATATTGATTTAAACTATAAAAACTGCACAGTTGAAATTGCAGTTAAGGCAGAAACTAAATTTATTTATTTATTTTCTTTCAACGGTCAGAAACCAATTTCAACATAATATACATTTCGTTATAGAAGTACATAAATAATTAGGATGGGCTTACATACTAAGGGTCAAGCCAAACATGCAACTGGACTCTAAATACTAACTTGGATAATGTGAGTAAAATACAATAGTTTGAATCTCCATACTGATAAATTAACATAATTAAAGAAGTAAAGTAATTTATAACAATAAATAAGTATAATAATTCACATAAATAAATAGGTATAAATAATTAACAATAATAAATAGGTATAAATAATTAACAATAATAAATAGGTATAAATAATTAACAATAATAGAATAAATATAAATAATTAACGGTAATAAAATAGGTTTAAATAATTAACAATAATAAAATAGTATAAATATTTAACAATGAGATCTAAATAGTTTAATAAATATTAACAATAAATAGTTGTTAAATAAACAAATAAAATAAACTGTAAAATAAATAAAACAGTAAATAGTTTAATAAATAGCCTAAATACTATCAAAATAAAAAGTTTGAGCGTTTTCACACCACCCAACCGGACCGGTCATAAAGCTGTTGATTCAGCAAATTTGCTGCAACAATTACAATAAGTACCATATCACAATTATAAATGAACATGTTACGCGTGATTCAACGATTAGAGAACCTGGGTTCTCTAGAACCCCAACTCACCGCGAACACGTGCACACAGACTAGGCCTATGGCTATAGCACAGTATACTTGAATGTGTTGAAGTGCTCTATTATCAACTGACAACTCTGAATAAATAATATTGTAAAATTAGTAACAAGTAAGTAAGTATCTTGGCACCTCAAAATAAAATATATTACGTAATACTGTAAAGTAACATCTTGTGTTATATCGTCACTGGGAGAATTCCATGTAAATAAATACATTTGCTACCGTACAAAAAGGGGAACTGCCCTGAATTCTGTTTTAATCAGTTATTCAGTTGGCAGATGTGTTGACAGATCAATAAAATATCTCCGTAGTCCGTAACCCTACTTTTCAATGTTCAGCAAAAATAATAAATAATTCAATTTATCGTATTTTGGGTTTATTCAAATCGTTCAATTGAAATAACATTTTACAACTGTATTTAGTTCACCATGCATTCTGATGAAAGGTAAGGCGATTTAGCTATACATTATGGGTTTGGAATTATGTTTGTGGCTAACGATTTTTATTAGACCAGAACTTTGTAGTTAAAATTTGCTAGCCTTCCTAATTTACTATGTTTTAGAAACATTTCAAAAGCAAGAACAATAGAATCAGATAATTTGTATTATGCTAATGTACTTATAGTTTTATGCACTGGTTATTTTTTACCACCAGTTAAAAACTTACGCATCTGAACATCAACATCTCAACTCCTGTCATGTTATCATTAAGTCTTGTACACATTATTACTATTACTATCACTATGTAATTTTTTATTTTACTATCACCATCTGTTAATGGTTTTCTTGTCTGTGTAATTTAGTCACCCATAACCAGAACATTAAACTCACGAAGAATATAAAAATCCACAATAAATAGCTTAATCAAATTAAATTGTAATTATCAAGCATGTAATTTTTGAAAAGGTGTATACCGTTTATAAATAAATAAATAAATAAATAAATAAAACTTACTTGAACATAACTCTCATACATTAAGTCTTGAATCGGCTAATTTATTATTATTATTCATTAATGAGAAATTCGGGTTTAACCCATTGTACGGTACCAGAGTTTTAAAGCACCTACAGTAAAAGGCTACAACCCCCAAAAAAATTTGATTGCAAAAAGGTGAAGGCTAATTTTGTTTTCCTTTTCTAACTTTATAATATGGCACCAGGCGTTATGGCAGTTTGTTTCATAACGGTTTAATTTATAAACATAAAACTGAGTGAGATAAGTTAGTGTTAAAGTGAAGAAAAAACAACAACTTATAAATCACATTTGTACAACAAATGTCAACATAACTTTTGAATACTCACTTATTCAAATACTACATTATTTACGAATTACATGCCTACGTATACATATGTACTCATATTTAAAGGAGGGTAGGAGTGGGAGCAGGTCGTGCGGTGCCGGCGCCGTTCTGGCGGCAGCAGGTGGGGTGATGCTCGTTTGTTGGGGACAGCATCTTCTATTTCCTCCTCACTTTCGTCACTGTTGTATATTGTTTAAGAGATTATCATCACCGTCCAAATAACTGTCATAAAACTTGTCTTTCTAGTTGCTGCTAAATGAAGTGCTCAATACAATATTTACAAATTCTTTAAGGTATTTAAATTCTGTTTCTAATACTGTAGTTTCAGCTTGTTGATATAAAATGGTTGACAGCCTCATGATTTAGATAAACATTCAGGTTTAAGTTTTTCTAAATTTAAAGACATAAATAGGCGGGTCGGATGGTGCAATTGGTAGCACTCTCACCCGGCAAGTGAAAGATCCGGGTTCGGTCAAAAAAGTTTGTCTTCGAAGTCCTAGATTAATTATTTTTGTTGGATTTAATTATTGGTTTTGTTTCAGAGTTGATGAAGAGCTTGAAGCCCTCCAGGCAATTTTAATGGATGAAATCATTATTAAAACTGATGATAGGTACGTTCTAAAGGTTTATATATGACAATAATACATGCATACATCTGCTGAATTTACGCATAGAGTTAGTAAATTTTTAGATTTAGTCTTAAGTTTCTTTAATTGAATTGAGCAATAGTGAAATCCTATTTTTAGGATGAAAAAGTTAATTGTACCTGTGTTTCCATCTAATTTCCAGAGAAATAATTTACAGAATAATAATAATAATTTTACAATTAAATATTTAGTAGTTAGTCATGTCCCTACCCTTAACTTAGAGTTTTTATTTGGAACAAATCCATTTATTTTATAAAACTAAAACTGGTTTATTATTTTGCATTTAAGTACAGGTCAATATAGGTTTGTATCCATTTTATAACAGTCTGACCCAATAGCAAGTCGACTTGCTACCTTTTGGAGTTGCAACAAAAAATCCAAATCAGCTTGCTGGTTGGTTGAATATTAAAGTCAAAGCTGAGAACTGTATATCAGTGGCGAATTTGCATTGACTTAGTTTGCAAGATCACAACTGGCATGGGGAAGTCAAGTTGAATCCCTATGGGATAGGCTATTTAAATCAGGTAGTTAGCAGAATTGGTGGTTGTAAAGGGTTGTTTTCACAAAAGAAGCATTCTTATAACATTAGCAGTAATTTTGTTTGTAAGTATAATTGTGACAAATTATAAAATTAATTTAAAATGCTTTATTGCGTAGTAAGTGTTATTTTTAAAATAGCACACGTACTCACTAAAAATAATAGTCGAAGTGATGCTGTGAACTGTTGTTGACAGGGGCAAGGCAGAGGCTGTGGAGACCACGGTGTTCCCGTGGACGGCCCTGGACACCAGGCAGCAGTACGTGCGTGTGGACTTGAGTGTCGAGATATCGGCTGAGTACCCCGACGCCAGTCCTACTGTCACGTTGCGCAACCCGCGCGGTCTCGACGACACTGTCCTGGACAACATCAAGGCTCAGATCCGCGACAAGTGCGATGACTTTCTAGGCCAGCCAGTCATCTACGAGATCATTAATGTGAGTTTGCTCTTAGTTGAGGGTGACCGGAGTTGTTTTGAGTGGGACTAAAATATTTCTAAAGTAATAAAGGAAGATGGTTTAGTAACCGACAATTAACTTATGCCTTAAACTCTTAGTACTTGAGTTAACAAGTTTATTTAAATATTGTACAGGTTATAATTATATTTTACAAACAGGTCGACACGGATGAAGCATACTTGTATGTGGTTGATTGTAGCTCGTAAAGGAACAGCTGACAGCCAGCAACGTGCCGTGTTGTCAGTGTTGCATCTGTCTGTACGGGTTCCGGCAGGGAGACCACTTCACAAAGACTCCGTGCTACCACTACTTCCACTCCCACTGCTTGGCCAAGCACCTCAAGGTGTCCAGGCGCATCTTCCGCGAGGAGCAGGACAAACTGCCCGCCTGGCAGCGCACCGACACTTTCCAGGTATTCCAGGCACTGTCAACCCTTTCCAGGTATGCCAGGCACTGTCAACCCTTTCCAGGTATGCCAGGCACTGTCAACCCTTTCCAGGTATGCCAGGCACTGTCAACCCTTTCCAGGTTTGCCAGGCACTCTCAACCCTTTCCAGGTATGCCAGACACTGTCAATTCACTTTTGCTTTAGTTTTTGTAAATAAACAAGGTCTTTATTAGGTGACCACACTCAGCGAGGAGAAGGGTGGGGGCAAATCCGCAGTTTTGGGTGGCCATCCGAATCCATAGCCTCGGGAGGTTGTCGATGCCTGTGGATCTGAATGTGTACTACATCAAAAGTCCCGGCCCCTCGGCTGGAGTATTGATTTTTTAATCTATATAATTATTTCCAAACGGATAGTCTTTTAAAGCAATAAGAACATACATTTTTTCACCTAAATACATTAAATTTTACCTCTTAATTGGTTTTTAGTAGTTGATAACATTGACCAAGTAGTTTTGTTTGTTTATATTTAGCTAGGAAATAAACCATAGTAATAACAGATTTTGTTCGAGGGCTTAAGTACAAGAATCTTTCAGAGCCACAACCATGACCCGGGGGTTTGACTACCTGTGTTTAGCTGCCTTAACTTGCATGTGTTTAAGTCACATTCAAGCATAAAAGTTTTCTCATTCATTTTCCTTTCATTCTTAACTCTCACAGTCCACCTAATAGGTCATTTTACATGATTTTGTCAACTTGCCTAGTGGTTTATTAAACAGTTTCTTCCAATCGAGGAATTTAGGGAATTTAAGCAGGAAAAAGCAATGAATCTCATATGCTCGGGATAATCAGGGAAAGCCCAATGATTCTTATTACAGACCTGAAAAAATGACTGACACTTTTTAGAAAGATTAATTCATGTAGGTCAAAATTATACAATTTAATTCTGCATTTTCTTTTTGCCAACAAGAGATAATGTAAAGAGTTTGAAGTCGATGGTTCATTATTGTTGTTTCTACGATTACTGAAGCCGTTGACCGTGGCCGGTTGTGTGCAGGCTACGTGCCCAGTGTGCAGGGCTGTGGTAGCCTACGACGTGGAGACGCTAGCAGCAGCCCCGGCCCCACTAGACGTGCAGCAGGCCGACCACTTCACTCCCAGTGCGGAGTTGCGCTCTCTGCAGCAACAGATGGCAGCACTGTATCTGCGACAGAAGCAGCGAGGCGGGATCATCCAGGCTCAAGACAACTCAGTGCTCCTGCTAACCGTAAGTCCGCACGTTTTTACTTGGGGCGGACGTTTTGAATTTGGTACTGAGCGGGACATTTGATTTGATTACTCTGGACTTTTGGGTGCATGGCAAGAGACAAAATAAGGCAATAAACATGTATAAATTACCTTTTGAGTAAATAACGGCTACAAAACATTGTTAGCAACGATACGAGAGTTATAGTTACTATCAATGTAACAGCTTAAAACTTGAGGTCAACCATCATTCATTGTCCATGATAGTTAACGAGTTTGCTTACAATCGTTGAATTGGCATCTGTTATCATTAAGGGCCGTGTTTTCAATTGCCTGGTTAGCAGCTGGTTAACTAACCGCCGGTTAAGTTGTTTACAGTCTGCAATGTTTACATTTTCACGCAACGTTCAAAGTACTTAAATGAATTATTTGAAGATCATTCATGCAATAAACCATTTTTATTGAATTTAACATGTAAAAATTATGCTAATATAGATAAATACAAACTGTAACACCAAAATGCAAAATCAAAACAGACAAAGTAAAACTTAACCTAAAAAATATCCAGCTTTCCCATTGGTTGGATCCCTGTCCTAATTTTAACCACCGGTTAAGGCTGAATTGAAAAAACGGCCCTAAGTGCTTGTAGGACTAATGTATATTCAACCAGATATCTTCAATTGCGATCCTCATCAAGTGTTAGTGTAACCAAAATTCTATTAAAAAAGATAATTAAAGTACTGTTGAAATGTAACATGAAAAAAATAGAAGTTTTTAAAATTGATCTCCTTTTGTAATGTACGGGTGTATCAGATCACACTGTATCGGTACAAACCACTGCGACTTTACTGTAATGTGCAATTATTGTGCCGACTAGTCAGCCTAGGGTCAGGGTCTGTTTACTCTCCCCAGTCTACCTTCAATGTATGAATATGTTTTAAAATTTAAAGTTAATACTGGTTTGTTTTCCTTTTTGGATTAGTTACAACTATTTGTCATTTGGTGGGAAAAAAACTCTTTTATCAGAATTGTTAATATTAAGTACTGACTAAATAAAAAAAAATCATTATGAACGATAGTATTATATAAGAACAATAAATGACTAACAATAATTTGACTGAACTGACTAGGGGCAAAATAGTCTGTTCCAAACTAGCGGGTCGCCATTGACGCTGCCACCCAATCTAGAGAGAAGTTGTACAAACAGCTGCTGCGCTCTAACTGCAAAACTGAACATTACTGAGTCCCTCTAAAGCATTTCAAAGTCAAGAGCGAGTATGATTGTAATTTTACACTATGAAAATGCATACACAGCCTTTTATGACTTTACTCCAAGAAAAGGGTTAAGTTAAAGTGGATATCATGAATTCCGCCTAGGAGATGTTTTTTAGGTGGCTATTTCTGGGGAAAGCATTAATGTCAAGTATGGAAATACCGGTAAGTATGGTTGACCATGATAAGGATTGATTGTTAACTATTCTATGGATCTAAAGTTCCAAAATCCGTTGGTGCCTCGTTAGTTGTGCCACGTGTCCTCGTTAGTTGTGGGGTGGCTCCTCAATTTACAACCTTGAACGAGTGTTGATTTTACAGAAGAGAGTTCTAAGGATCATGGCAGGACTCAAAGGTAGAGAAAGCTGCAGAAGAACCTTTCCAGAAAAGAAAATTCTAACGTTAGTGTCACTGTTTATCTATGAGACTGTGCTAGTGGCTATGCAGAAGAATATACCAAAGAATACCAATGTTCATGGTCGCAACACAAGATTTGGCCACAACTACAACCTACCTTACCATCGCACAGGGCTTTTTGAGGAGAAACCATCATACCTTGGAGCTAAATTCTTCAATGTGTTGCCTGAGGACCTCAAAAAATTGGCTGATCCAGTGAAACTAAAAACTCCTTTGAAAGTGTGGCTGTCTACAAGACCATTCTACTCAGTTGCAGAGATCCTGGGCTGGAGAGACTTTGATATTGATGATTTCTAGTTTTAATATTGTTTGTGATTGTTTTATATATTTTGTACTTTGACACAATTTCAAATCTCAACGATTTTGTAATAAAGATGTTCTCTCTCTCTCTCGTTGTGAAATGTGAGTACGCCAGTTAGTATTACGATTAAATTTTGTTTTCTTATTTCAGGATGACGGAAGCAGTATGGCCGATAGCAGCTGACGATTCTTACCGTTAACCAAGAAGTACTTCGTCCTCATTGACGAAACTTGATTAGTTTTCTGGGTGCAGTGGCTTTTCAAACATAACTTATCACATTCTATTCATCGTTGTCAAAATAAAGGTGTTTAACAATACTTGTACATATGTGTGGCAAACTTGTTAATTTTGTTTATATATTTTTATCAGCATCTAATGCTGAATCTATTGTGATATTTTTAGATTATATTTTTATTTATTTATTGAAATAAGTTATATATTTTTTCTATTTACGGTTTATATGTATTTTTTTAATATTTTTACTTTTTAGTTACAGACAAGATTAATAATCATAATGACTTGATAAATCTCCCCATTTCAGGGTACTTTGAACTGTCAATTATGTCAGCATATGAGGCAAGCATGTGAGGATATTTCCCCACTTTAGGTAGCTTAAGCAACTACTTAATAACTAATCTTTTGATGAGGAAAAACTTAAAATTACTTTACTATTTTTGAAAGACGTAAAATACGTTACGTTACAAGTGTCAGATTTGATTAAAAAAACTGTAAACAGAAGATCTCTTCTAGTTTGGAAACTTTGACAACTTAGGGGGAAGAAAAACAATTGTACCAACATACGTGGCTTGGCAAAACTTACACGCCACTAATCATTTTTACAAAAAAACAAGCACTATTTTTTTTAGTAGTGTGAGATTGGTTTTTGTTTGTTATCATTCAAAACAGGTTGTGTGGCGCCTGAAAGTAAATGAAAGTTTAAATTAAAGTATAAATTAAAGAGTCTGTAGAACCTCAAATAATTAACCAGTATCAACATGTCTGATGTGTTCACAAAATTACTTTTTTACTTAAAAAGTATATTATAAATGAATAAAAGTTTGAGTTGAAAAAGAATTTTAAGTTGTTTTCATGAGTAATTATGGTTGGTTTTTATGGCGAATTATTTTGGTTTTTTTCAACTACTAGTCACATTTCAACAAAACCTTGTTACTTGTTGGCCCAAACTTTGGGACAAGATAAGCGGTCCTAAATACTATAACCAATTATCATATTCTCATCAAAAGCATACTTATAACTATCAATCATCACAAGACCAGCCCTAATAAAAGAGTTGAATATCATTCAGTTTAAGGTTTGATTTTACATTTCCCATCGCCATACCCAGATATTATTACTTATTACCAACTACTTATTGTGACTGCCAGGGTCTTAAAACTAAATGTCATAAATGTACCTTTCCTGTAGATTACAGTATATGGAATGTTTTGCATGCTATGTCTTAGATATTAGGTGTAGCCACTGCACCCACAATGAGAGGTTTTATTTTGGTAATTTTACTTAAAAGCTTAAAACATTCTTTTATCTGATTGTTGTGTTTTGTTTATGAACATTCCAACACAAGGTTTTATGTTTTGTTCGATGTTTAGTTCACGATTGTGTCATTGAATGATAGATGATCAAATGTATCATGTAGCTGGCTTTGAATCCAATAAATATTTATTTTGTTGATTGTGATTTGGCTTATTTAATTGTTTATAAATGGTTTATCTGTCTCAATTGAATAAGGTAAAAAAAGTATAAACTTAATTAATACTCAAATCTGCTGTTAATTTCAGGCGGTATGCTCGGATTGAAAAAAAAGTTGCTGGACAATTTTTATTTTAAAAGTATTTTTCTATGCTCAAAATAATATCTTAGAATCTTAATTTGTCTGCACAACTCTGAAAAATCTAGTCATATTTTCTATGTATAATAATTTATTTGTGTAAGTTTCTACTATTTTATTCAATAAACTAATTTTGTTCCTGGACTTGAGTTGTTTATTTTCTCTTTTCAGCTTAAATGGTTGTTTACAAACTTGTCTAGAACAGGACCGCCACTGCGGGTGGGGGACACACACAATGAATTAATACGTCATATATATAGCCTAAATCACCATTTTAAACGTACTAGGGCCGGGAGGGGGTTAGAATTTTTGTTCACTTACGGGGCCCAGTGATGTGGTCTAGAATAACTTTTGAAAGCAATTCCAAACATTTTGAGATACGGTATCAAGGTTTTTGGAAAAATGATGTTCTAGTTATGAAAGAAGAATTACCAGAAATTCTTCTCTTTTGACTCGTATTTTTGCGGCATTTTGTGGAGCCGTGGTGGATTGATATAACCGCAACTCAGGAGGTCATCATTCCACTCTGGTGGTATGGGTTTAATCCCTGCAGTCACCACTAACAATCGTTAAGTACATTTAGGGTAACGCACGTAAGGGTCAAGGACTCAAGGTTGAGTGGTGAAGAGGACTTTGTACTCTTAACCTTGCCTCGTTTAACAAGTCAAACTTTTATCTTGAAGTTTAATGGGTTTGACCTCTCACCCGAACTATTAACATCCATTTTCCGTGTCTACCCAATTAACACAGAGTACTGTAAGTGACAAACAACTGATCAAATTTAGAATTAAAACGTTGAGCTGTATAGGTTTAAAACTCTTAAAGCTCCAAAGTTCAAATTATCGAGGATCTAATTTAGCAACATTCTACTTAAAGAAGCACTTAACTTTGAGTTTTATGGAATATTTTTGACTATACATGCTGGATATTTTCAAACCGAGTTAACTTTAGAAGTGATAGTGTTCAAATATATCGATAGCTTGTCCCTTTCTCTGGCAATGCCAATGGAAATCACAACTGATAAGGTTCTTGTTGTTGTATGGCAATATAATAGCCTTTTTACCTCTCAATCCTTTGACAAGTATTTTTTTTCAAAGACTCATTTCATTCATTAATTTGATTAGTTTCATTCCATTCATTTCTAAGGAGTTTTGAAAATAGGCAAAAGTGATAAAGTTGAGTGACATTAGTGAAAGTTGACGGATCTCTTCCAAAGTTAATTACTGTGTCAAGAAGGCAAAAGTAGGTGGGGCAGATAGTGTAATGGTGAGCACACTAGCTTGGCAAGAAACAAGTACATGTCTAAATTCTGTCCATAATTATTTTTTCAAATTTATTTGGTAAATAGTTTATGGCTTTGTTAAGAAGCTTAAAACATATGCATTTAGAGGTATTCCATTTAGGTGGGAAAACAATTCAAAGTACTTCACTGTCATGAATAATAATGTTTAAATTCTTTCATTACAAAGAAGTAAAAATTATTTTAAACCATTTTGATACTAGAAAAGTGAACATTTTTTAACAATAGCATACCGTAACTGCTTTGTGAGGGATTTGATAATAATATCTTTATTGTTTTAACAAAAAACAGTTTTACATGTACACATTAAATAACACCAACACACACTAAGAACTAACTAAAAAGAAATAGGAACAGCAAGAACACAATTTTTATATATTTGAGCCTTAAATAATGAAGATTTAGATCTAATAATCTAATACAAATTTTATATTTTCGGCAAGGCCTTTTACAAACAATCTATCAATGACTGGGACTTGTGGTGTGGTCATGTAATCCAGCTTCATGGAGGTCAGGTTTTGAGGATGATATAGGTCTAAAGCGGCTCAGATAGTCTCAGTGATTATCTGATGATACCCGCACCAACTCCCACCATCGTTTAGACATATCAGACCACCACCTGCGTGGTTCGGAAGTCACGTTAAGCCGTTGGTCCTTGTATTTCCATTGGTCGATCATTGGGCTATTAATTAATGTCCCATTCTAAGGAAGAGTCGGCCTTAGTTTGTAACAAGACTACATCTCATAACTTATTACTACCACTCATCACACTCATCCTTCACCTTAAAATACCCTCATGAGAATGGTCGGCATCTCAAATAGTTATTTAGTGATTAATTTTCAGACCAATAGAAGTTGTTGTTTGGTCTGGAGATAAAACCCTGAAAGGTCACACCCAAAATATAAAATTTGTATTGGACTATTTTATGTAGGTACATCTTCATTACTTTAAAATTCCAATAAAAAGCTGTTTCTGAGATATTTGAGCTTATTTTGATACAAGTGTTGTATTTGTTGATTTCATCCCACGGCGTAAGGGCTTCTCGCATTTGTGTACAGATAGTAAACTCCCCGAGCGCTGAAACATTACAATCAATGTTAAAATATTTTTCCTGCATCATCTTTAAGATAAGTATTGTGTCACATTCGAAATTAGTTGTTGAGAAAATCAATGTTAAGTTTATAATGTCCATTTAAAAAATTCTTTCATTGTGTAAAATGGTCAGTTTTATATACACTTTTACAATTTAAAACCGGCTACATAACTTTAAAACCCAAAGCATAACTTGGTTTTGTAGATTTTCAGGTTGGATGGAAATGTTTAGAGAAGAGAGACCAATCATTGAATTGACATTTGCATGAGAAATATCTTATTTCTAGAATACATACGTTTATAATGGTTCTTTTTCATGAAAAATACAAATTTCGGTTATTAAGTAAAAATGTGCTCTGTTGCGTGACGCCCAAGACATTTCTTATCCTCTACCCGATAAACAAGATAATGCATATCAATTAAATTGTAATATTTTACACATTATTTTGAGGCTCGAAACCATTCCCTGTGACCTGTCCAATTGTCCATTGGTGAAAGAGTTATTTGTCTACGAGATATAGCAACATCACCAATCAGTTACTACAGTTACTAGTTAGCCAACCGCAGGTTCGATTAATAATTACAGTCGTACTACAATGGCACGCTTAAAGAGAAAACAGGTATTAAACAACTTGGAATTTATACTAAAAATATATTTTAAAGAGATATGAATAGGTTCATAAGTCTTCTAAGTCTGCAAAGCGATTGAACATAGTACCTCAAGTGAACGTGTTCCCCCATCAATGTGGTGTTTCTATTTTGACACAACCCTCGTTTGAAGTTCTGCCAACTGTCGCACTGTGTAGCGACAAACCTGTCACTTCTGATTGACTCTGCAAAGAACTCATAGGATCTCCAGTGAGAGGTTACTGATGAACCTGAAAAACATTTCTACTTCAAGATTTTTGCTGACAACTTTTAAGTTCTCAAAGTCAATTCACCCATGTTGTAGAGAAAAATGAATACAAATTTTATCAAGAACTGTATTTTTCAGAGTACAAGGGGGTGACGTATTAACAACGATAGCAGCAGTACCAAGTGTGATATAATGACCTTGATCGCAACAATCGATGGTTACCTCGATAGGTGCCACAGAGAGTTAGCAGTCCTCTAAAGTAGCAGTTGCAAATAACAGCTGTTTAGCTATTGGCTAATTTGATCTGCTCTTCACCTTTCATTCTCTTCACCTCAAAAAAGTTGTCTTGAGATAGTGGCTGCTTATAAGGCTTATTAGAGGCACTATCTCAAGACAACCTTTTTTGTTACAATTCATTTTACAGCAACTTATCCTGCACTTTACCTGTAGCAGAATACTTGCACCGTGAGAACAAAACCTTGATCAAATGCTGTGCTGGCTGCTTAACTTATTTACTTGTTGGGTACTTGTTGCCTTCGTCTTTGAACGTAGATAACGGATTGACTGCGTCATGGAACTAACTACAATTTTTTGGAGGCTAAAACCGACTGATTGAGATCGGTTCAATCTGTAGCTCCTGCAGCGAGTACAACGGCCTATAAACCAGCTAGTCCCTCATCAACTTTTTGAACTTTACGATGTTTAGTTCACGCACTTCAACCGGTAATGTGTTGAAGATCTTCACAGCACAGTAGGGTTAAGCCTTTTGTGTGAGTGTAAGTCAACACTTGACACCTCGGGAGGTCTATATTCTTTGCAGACCGCATACTGTGGCTGTGTAGTTGTCTTCTCATCTTGAAGTTATTAATATTCTCCTTGAGCAAGCAGAGGGCGTTGTAGACATACTGGCTCACTACGGTCATAATTCCCAGCTCCTTAATCAGGGGCCAACAGTGCTCGAGATAGCCACAATGGGAGATAACCCTAACAGCCCTTTTTTGCAATATCAGCACATCATGTACAGCAGGGGAATGCCCCCATATTACTAGTCCATAAATGATGTGACTGTGGAAAAGAGCAATACACAGTCTTCAGATACGACTTTGGCAGCGTGAATTTTAGTTGTCTAAGGAGGTAGATTACTTGTGATGTTTTCACATGTACCTGGGATATATGTTGAGACCAACTTATCTTAGTGTCAATCCAATGCAAAAACCGTGCAGTTTCACAGCAGGGTCCACTTTCTCCTGCCTCTTCAGCGAATACAGGAGGGATTTAGTCTTCTTTTCATTCAACTTCAGCTGATTACAGGTGAACCAATCCTTGCCCTGTAAGAGGAGGGAATCCGCTTTGTCCCAGACATTTCGGCACCAGATTTAGTCTACGAGTCTCGTACACGATGCAGGTAGCTTGCTCCAGGTTAACCTTCTCGAGTTAACTTTTATGGTTTAATTGGCGCTACAGCAATGTTATAGGTGATGGGAAACTCTGCAAATGAACTCTTACCTATATTACAACCAGGCTGAGGAGCATAACCACTATTGGGGTAGAAGTCAACAGTGCCTATCGAGTTGGCAATGCCAAGCATGCCACAGTCTGTGTGGATAACATCAACAAAGTGCGCGTCAGACCGGTCAAGTCTACCGCTGGGGTGATTGGAAAATTTTGGTCTCGCTGGGTCCAAACCTAAAAGTGAACAGGTTATTCAAATCAATAATATTAGTTAGACAAAATTTTGTTTTGTTTTAATAATATGTATTAAATAATTGATTTCTATGTCCTTACTTAGAATCAAACCAAGAAAACGTTTGTGTGATTGCTATAACTTTACGTTCACTTAGCTGAATAGCATCTGGTCAAACTCAAGTGCTTTTTGAATCTAATACTGGAATGTTAATAAATCTCAACTGTGTTTTGAGAAGTAACATAATCTATTAAAATAATAGTTTAAAATACTAGAAATGAATTAAACTTTCTTGGGCAGCGCCTGCATCTGTAGTTCAGTAGGATAGTTGCTGCCCTGATGGGGAGGGTCTTGGGTTTGATTCCCAACCCAGGCAAATGGGTTTGGGCTGTTTCCTGTGTCCTCACAAATCATTATTTAAATTGAGATTAAAATCAAATAAAATGTCTAATGTAGATTAGGTTGACACAGTTTTTGTTTACAACAGAGCAAAACAGTTAAGGTCGCTACATAAATAAGACAACTCAAAATTGGCAAGGCTGTTCTACCAAACTGTATTGTTTAACTAAAATTAGGATTTTAAAATTAAAAAGAACCTGTTATCCGGTGAATTTTGCAGCTAGTGACATGTTTCGCCGCTGCTCCGGCGGTGTGGGCGCCTAGGCTGTATCCTACCAGATGAATGTTGCTTGGTTTCACTCCGAGTTCAGTGACAAGAAAGTCAATCAGCTGAGCCGCATATTGGCCCACTGGGGTGACAGCTGTGCACGCTATTGGATACGCCTTTATACACACTTTAGGCCAGTGTACACTGATGATGTTGACATCCTCAGTTGCCAGATATGCTGAAAACATAAAAAGGAGGGGAAATACTATTGAGTGAAGTGTGAGTGATTTTGGAAGGCAGTTTTATTGAATTAATGATTTCAAAAACAAGTATTAACTACTGAATTTCAGTAGTGAATATTGTACTTAAGTATTCTAGTGCTGGAGTTGGTTGCTCTGCAATACACTAGAAAAAGTGTGGGGGTTTTCAGCAGATATGGTTTCAAAAACTTCATTGATTACTTCATCTCCTTATTCAAGGTTTTTTTCTTATGTCCTGTTACTCCTGTGTACTTGAATGACGACAATTATTGTTTTCTGAAAGAGTCATATCCAGGGCCGCTTTTTCTCAGTTCCCTCCATTGATACAGAGCTTTAACCCACCATTTCTTCATTGAAATATACATATTTGCACTTACATTATTTATTCCTAATAAAACTTAGTTCCGAATAAGTAACTTAAAATCGAAAGATTTCTATTAATGGAAAGTTTGCACAGTGTACTGCATACCTGCTTTCAGGAGTCCCATTGCTCTAGTTATACCATTGTTTATCCATCCGTGGAACAAAATCTTTATCTTTTTTGATGGATCAAAACCTCCTCTGGAAAATGAGTCTACATCATGAGGATACACAGTGGTGTATCTTTTCCCATATCTTCTGAAACAATTGTTATGGTTCATTCACTTTAAGATAGGAAATTTTCTTGGCTTCTATTTATGCTATAGGTTTGTTCTCACTGGAAGATGAAATCAGATTGCAGATTCTGAATATTTGTTTTTCACCTTTTCATAAAGTTGAACTTGTTCAAGTTGAAAATGGCATTATTAATATTTTAAACCTAAACTTCTCTAATAATCAATGTCCAATCATAACTAAAAACAATTTTGTTTTAACCTGAAAACTTATGTTTTAAAGGAAAGGTTTGGATCTTAATTTGAATACATATGCTAAATAGCTAATAGTCCCGGTTCGTTCCACACAATTCCTTAAAAAAAAAGGTTTGTTTGATAATTTCCGATTTTCTATTTAAATAGATAAATACCTCACAGTTGCAAATAAACTAATTATTCTATTTAGATAGAGTTATTACCTTGTATATAGCAGGAATGATGTGTACGAGGGAGCATCCTGGAAACGACCAGAAGATGAAGATTCACCAACAACTATTTCTTCTGTTATTCCTGTAGATAAAAATAATACTGTATAGTCAAGTTTTAATATAATTTTAACAAGTTACTAGAAAATATAACACTACACTTGGATTCAACTCAATGCAAGCCTTGAAAATGATGAACTGCAACGTCACTGAAACATCGGCCAGTATTTCACCTTTTTCAACGTGGTTTCCACATAAAGCCAAGTAGTGTTAGTGTTGGTGACTGTGGAAGCCTTTCATAATAACAATATAGTAATAATATTAGTCAATTTAGAATTATTTTGTGTTGACATTTTCAACTTAAATCAAATCAACATTTTTATTGTCTGTAAAGCATATTTTACAATTATTTGCAATAGACAGCGTCAATGTAACAAACAATATTCATATAAAAATAATTAAAAGAGCAGAAATAACAATAATGAATAAATTAATAATAAATACTACATAACACATATTACAAAATACATAAATGCTAGAATTGTAGAGCTTTCAAATCATTTTCTAAAAATTCAGGTACTGTATAAAAAACATTTTCTTTTAACCAGTTTACTATGACTACTTTAAAGTCTTTTAGAGTAAAGTTAAAACTTACAGATAATTTGGTTTAGGAAATAAGAAAAAATAGAAGTAAATAGGAGAACACAGACTGTCAAACTTACAGCCCTACTAGGGCCTTTGTCAAGACAACAGGGTACTTGAAAGAGTAATAGAGAATGTAATCATATGGGAGTGTTTTTCTAGAGAGCAGTGGCAGTTTCTGTACGATTGCATTAAAAACAAAATTTACCAGTACTGTAATATTACATCTGTAAAACACGGGGGTGCTGCTTTTCTAGAAAATCTTAGCTTAAAACTATTCTTGAACTTAACATACCTGAATCGCTGTTAAGAGCAGACCTTATTCTCTGCATTGAGTTTGGTGAATGCAGGCCAAGAGAAAACACAATATGCTGTATAAAGCAAAAGCATAAAATATATAAGTTCATGTTAAATTTATGTACAACAAATATTCAATATTACGCACAACGAAGTGAAGCTTAGCTGTTTCAACTGGACAAAAATATTGTACGACCTAAATAGCAACCAGCAAGGACACGGTGTGCTTTGTGACCTTAAACTTGGGTAAACAATGAAGAGTTACTTTGTTGATGACAATGTGAAATACTCGTCAAGCTAATTGCAATTGCGTTCTTTGTTTGATTTGCTGATCTTAGTTCATAAAGGTTCATTAAATTTGAGCCTATTGATTGCGTTGAGAACTCTCCAATGCCATTGTTAAGGACCTAACCTAGTTAGAAATAATTGCACGCACAGTTATATGCATTAATTACTACTTTCTTCCTTAATTCTAAGATTATTAAATATTTTGTAGGGTATAATAAATGGTGGTTAAGTGGAAGCGAGGACTTTTGATTTTTTAATTTCCCATATAAATAAAGACTTATTTCATAGTTCATTTCAATTCAACAAAACCGGATCAATTAATCATTCCGCTGTCATAGTGAAACATTACTTGTATGGCCGCTATTTCAAAAAAACTTAGTGGACTTTATACTTTTTAGTGTAAAGATAAGTAACATATAAATACACATTTGTTTTAATTTCACGAAAAATGGATGGAGTTTATTGTTTTTAGTTCAATAAACTGTTTTTTGTGAAATTTCCCCCAACCCCAAAAAGGGACTTTCAGTAGTTTGATTTTGCTGTTAAAAAGAGAGGATTGAGAAGAAAGACAAACACATACATAAAGAACACATCATTACATCTTCAAGATATGTACATCATGATATATTTGAGCTTATTTTGATACAGGCGTTGTATTTGTTGATCTCACCAGGCAGCGTAAGGGCTTTTCGCATTTGTGTACAGATAGTAAACTCCCCGAGCACTGAAACATTACCATCAACATTACAATAAAATGTATTTATTACATCATCTTTAAGATTCAATTCTTTATTGATCTTAAAAACTACCGAATGATTACAAATGAAATAGACAACTTCAATAGCCTCTACAAAATTAAAATGGTGTATTTGAACAAAGTGAGAAATATAGGTTTGTGGGGAATATCTTAAAGTTTATGTTGGTACAAATTATACTGGACAATTATGCGGAAACGTTTGAAAATGACACCTTATAAAATACAGTTAGTACAAAGTTTAATCGACAATGATAAAGTTGTATGGACAGGTGATGCAAGATTGTCTTGAAAATGTCGACACATTATTTAATCGCCTAATTTTCCGGAATGTACTTTTCACATTAGTGGAAAGGTTAATAGACATATAATGTATGGTTATGGGGAACAGAAAGCCCAAGAGAGACTGAACAGCATATACACGATTCTTCTAAAGTGAACGTGTATCTTGTGAAAATGTTTACGGGCCATTCTTCTTCCAGAACCATCAGTAATCAAAATAAATATTTTCAATAAAAACTTAAAAGTTCTTCTATATAATCATGTAAGTAATGATATAAACTTTTAAATAATACATTTTCTACAAGCAATCCAAACTGTCTATTTCATTTGTGCACCCGGTATTTACATTTGTGTATACTACAATGTTTCAAGCTTTGATCAGAAAACAAAATAACAATACAATAGATTTTGTTATAGATAGCAAACAATGCGAAGATAAGGAGACCAAACATCAAGAAAAGTATTGTAATGGAAATGTTTTCAGAAGAGATTCCAATTATTGAATATTATACATAAAAAAAATTAAAATACACAGTATTATCTCTCTCGTATAAATTGTTATGTGTTGTACATCATTTTGAGACTTAAAACCAAGCCCTGTCCATTGATGAAACATTATTTTCTACAACATCCTGGCTAACAATTAAAAATAATATGTTCAGTTCGATTAAGAATTATAGTCGTACACTAATGACTTGGATGAAGATAGAATAGCTTTGAAACCAATTGAAATTTATATTGGAAATATTTTTTATGACATCAAAAGATTGACAAGTCTCCTAAACCTGAAAAGCGATTAAAAAGATAACAATACCTTAAGTGAACGTATTCCCCCATCGCGGTGGTGTTTTCATCGTGACACCACCCTTCGTCAAAGTCCTGCCAACTGTCGCACTGCGTGCTAATGAACCCGTCACTTGTGATTGACTCTGCAAAGTACTCAAAGGCTCTCCTGTGAGAGCTTACCGTTGAACCTAGAAAATATATTTACTTAAAAACTTTTGCTAACAATTTTAAGTTCTTAAATCAGTACAGTTGGTAGTAACTGAATCAACATTTTAAGGGCCACTCAGCCCATGTTCTAAAGAAAAAAAGTAAAACTTTCATCAAGAACTTATTAGTCCATTCCTTAACCCTTTGAGGTCGCGTGTCGACTATAGGTCGACAAACGCTATTTCCTTTTGAACGCTTGGATGTGCAGTATAGGAGACGGTTGAAACAGTCTCTGATATGCGAGGACTACGTAACATTAACGGCGCCTAGCAGAGAAGAGTGAAACTACCACTCCCTCCCCCCTCCACGGCAACTCAAGTGTGACTTTGACAGCCCACGACATACAGCCCGGTGGTTTAGTGGTTATAGTGACGGACAGCTGGCCCCTGTCTGTCACAGCGTGGATTCGAATCCCACCCAGGTGCGCTCTGGTACGGTGCAATGCTAGTTGTTGGATCATGCCGGGTGCGGGAGCCACAGTGACCCGCTGAGTTTCACTGAAGAGAAAATGGCTCATCAAATCCAGTGAGGCGGAGAGTGGCACTTTTTGAGCTTAGGGAGGCTAAATTCCCGCGCTTAGAGATGTGGTTCAATGACTGGTAATGCACTGTACCAGAGAGGGGTTTTGCTGAAATTTTCCTTATAGGGGACTGTACCCATACAGGAGGCTTTTTACGAAAATTTAAAAATAAAATAAGACCGCAAAGGGTTAAACTATTTCTTTATTGTTCTTCTTCATTTTCTTCGTTTGTGGGGAATCAACGACACAGTACCAGGCAGTACCGTACCAAATGTGATACAATGATGGTCTGCAAAATAATTCTTAACTGCCTCCATAGTCACCACAGAGAGTTAGCACTCCTCTATGGTTGCAATTGCCATTGGCTGCTTTGTAAAAGATTCGAATACTTCGTTTCTGTGCCGGGCTTTCTTTGGATATTCACCTGACACTCACTTACAAGTTACATGTGAAAGGATATACACTAAGGGGCAAGAAAGTTGTGTTGCCTGGCGATGAGTAGCCACTTACGCATTGCATCACACAGACAGGCGAAACACCAGTTTACCTTAGCCGTCATTAGAATCGGGCGGCACAACTAGTTTTGTTTTACTTGGTCTGTTTGTTTTATTACAAGATCTGACTATGAAGAAGTGTAAAACTCTGCAACTGTAAAGATCTAAAGCTTCCGGTTTACACCGCGTCACAGTTGAAACATAAGTACTGCTAAAGGTTTTGACCTCGCTGTGGAGAGTCATCCTCAGTAGCTGGTGAGACTCAGCTAGTTAACCAGCTACTGAGGATGACTCTCCACAGCGAGGTCAAAATGTTTAGTAGTACTTATGTTTCAACAGTGACGTGGTGTAAACCGGAAGCCTTAGATCTTAGTGATAACACTGACCGCGAAAGCTAGAGTAAAAGAGCTAAGAGTAAAACTACTTGCTTGAATAGTTTTATATTAGTTAATGATGCTTAACTATGAATCAACCTTGTGTCATGATTTTTATTCGTTGTCAGTGTTCAACACAATACAACAGTTCAATTACCAACAAATTTGTGGCAATGACCTCATCAATGTGCTATAGATATTGTTTCCTAAAGGAACAATCATATTGTCTATAAAAATGATCTAAAATTAACTGTTCACATGTTAAGAATCTAAAATCTTTTGCTGTTTAAAAGTGGATTATTGATTTGCCCTTCCCCTTAGTCCAAGCTCATAAGCCGCCAATTGTAAAAAAGGTAAAGTTTGTCTTGTTTAACAAGGGGAAGTTAGGACTATAAAGTCCTCTCTACCAATCAACCTTGAATACTTTTTATTACTGTGTTTTTATTATCAAAGTGAACACTTTTTATTACTGTTTTTTTATAGTGTCTATTCTTATCCTTCACCTCACCTGAAGACAGAACCGGATCAAATCCCATGCAGGCTGCTTGACATTTTGGCACGAGGTTGAGTCCACTCAGTGCAGATAGACAGGTTAACCTCCTCAAGGTTACTTTGCTGGAATAAACACTGCTTAAAAGATGTTGCAGTTTATAGGAACTCTGTAAATGAGCATTGCTATTACCTTTACTGCAACCAGGCTGAGGGGCGTAACCACTGTTGGGGTAGAAGTCAACAGTGCCTATCGCTTGGGTGAAGCCGAGCACGCCACAGTCTGTGTGGATCACATCAACAAAGTGTGCATCAGACCAGTCAAGTCTACCGCTGGGATTGTTGATAGAGAACAGTGGTCCCGCCGGGTCCAAACCTACAAATGAAATTTTAAGAACTATTTGATAGTTTATCAAATCTACATACAATTTCAAATTGATAGCTCAAAATTGGCAAGGATGTCCCACAAAAAGACATTATTCAATTAAAATCAGCAGTTCGAAAATTAAAAAAGTCCTCCAACCTGTTATTCGATGAATTTTGCAGCTGGTGACATGTTTTCCCGCAACTCCGGCAGTGTGTGCGCCCAGACTGAATCCTACCAGATGAATGTTGCTTGGCTCTACTCCGATTTCAGTGACAAGGAAGTCGATAAGTTGTGCCGCATATTGACCCACAGGAGTGACAGCTGTGAAAGCGGTTGGATACGCCATACTACACACTTGAGGCCAGTGTACACTGATGATGTTGACATCCTCAGCCGCCAGATATGCTGACAACATAAAAAGGAGTAGAAATACTATTGAGCGAAGTGTGAGTGATTATGGAAGGCAGTACATTTGTATAATTGATTTCTGAACAAGTCAAGTGCTACCAAGCCAAAAAGAGTTAAATTATGGAAAATATTTTCCTTTTGGAAGTACATTATATAGTGCAGGAACTAGTCAAGACCTGTTGAATGTGGCTGCTAGAAAACAAGAAGAATGTTTTGTTTAGTGCTGAAACACGCCAACTGGAGTCGCTAAAGCTACTTTAGTCAGGGGCATAGCTAAAGGGAGGGGTGTTTCAGGTCATGAGCCTTAGTAAGAGCTACAAAACGGCCCTTGTACGCTATGTGATTTAATAAATATTTTGTAATTATTTTTGTTTATTATTGTAATTCTATTAACTTGAATTGGTATTTATTTCATGGAAGTTTTAAGCAACTGGAACTGCATTTGCAGCAAACAATACTATTTCCAAAGCACAAAAGGTACTAATAGTGAAATTGTATTGATAATGGGTATTTTATTTTCCCATTGCAACAACCAAATTCATATTGTTACAAAATCAGCGTATTAAACCTTGTGTACAGCTTACCTGCTCTCAGAACTCCCATCGCTCTTGATATGCCATTGTTTAGCCATCCATGAAACAACATTTTTGTCTTTTTTGATGGATCAAAACCTCCTCTGGAAAATGAGTCTTCATCATGAGGATACACAGTAGTGTATTTCTCCCCAGATTCTCTGAAACAATTTTCCTAGTTCATTCACTTTAAGATAGGTAATTTTCTCGAATTTGAGTTTATGTTTCAGATTCTCTTAACCGGAAGATGAAACATCATTTCACACACTGTTGTAAAGTGTTTGCTCCAAAACCATGGAAAGTCTGTGATAATTTTCAGACTCTGTAGTTCTTCACTAATCAATAGCCAATTAAAACTAAAATGAATTTTATCTTAACTTTAACACTTATGTACGGTAACAAATAAAACAGGTTTGTATAGTATATTCTGTTTAATTATTGTTCTGACCTTGTGAATAGTAGGAATGTTGTATACGAGGAAGCATCCTGGAAACGACCAGAAGCCGAAGATTTAACAACATCTTTTCCTGTTGAAAATACGACAGTTAAGTCAAATTTTAATACATTTAACAAGTTACTAGACAATATAAGAGACATTAAGGTAACAAACTATAACAATTGCACAACTTTCAAGAGCAATAACACACACATTTTAAATAAACATCAATTTTTTTAAAAATAATTTATGGAACGTTAAATGTTAACATGCACTTTGGTGCAGTGTAAAGGCATTTCAAATCTTTTAACAGTATTTTTATGACTTACACCCGTTACAAAACTATGTTGAACTAAACATACTTTACCTGAGCTCCTGTCAAGATCAGAATTTATTCTGTGTTTTGAGTTTGGTGAAAGCTGGCCAAAAGAAAATACAATATGTTGCATAAAGTAAAAGCATAAAATATATGGGTTCATGTTAACTGTACAACAAAACACTATGTACAGTGCATAGAAATTAATTTAATTTGCTTCTTTTTCAACCGAACAATAATACAGTTCAAACTAAACAGTGATCGGCAAGGACATGATGCAGTCTGCTTTGTGACTTCAAACTTTGGTAAACAATTTACTCATCTAACTGATTGTGATTGCCTTCTTTATATGTTTTTCTGTTCCTAGTCCATTTGAGTTCATTAAACTTGAGACTATTGATTGCCTTGAGAACTCTTCAATGTACAGAGTCCAGCTGTGAAACAGAAAAATAAAAAAAACTCTCATTATTAGAGTAGTGAATTTTTAATTTTGTTCACACACAAAATCTAAATTAGTAAAATTGTATGATAACATATGAAAATTGTAGTTTTTGAAACCCATATTGGTCAGGTGACCTTTTTAATTTGAACACATTCTTGAAGCCTCTTTATAAAAAAATTCCATTTATCTCTGAGCATATTATAATGGATTATTTTTGGTTTCACACACTTTTCAATGTTTTAGAGAGTACGGGTCGTCTTTACACTACCGTTTCGTTTACAAGTAACACTGGCAGTTTCTTCAACATTTTACCCAAACTTTTACGGTTTTTTAAAAAGCATGTTGTGCACAAACATTACTATCTGCATTTTTGTTGAATGCTTTAACAGCGAAAGCACTTTACGCACTCGTCCAACACAACATTGCTATTGAAAATATTTGCTTTCTAGAGGTTCATTGTTGCCTAAGGTTCATTTTTTGCCAATCTCTCTAAGTCATCTGCCTCCAGTTGTGCAGAGTTCAAATCATTTTGTTTCACTGTAGGATCAGTGGAGCTTAAATCAAGAATACGTTACGACATACGTCCTGACCAATACGGTTTTTGGAACACCGAAAAGTTTAATACAGGGTTTGTTGACATTGGCATTTGACATTTCCATCAGAAAATCTACAGGATGAGTTTTAAATGTCCCCCACACCTTAACATTTGAAAAAGGACATATTTTTAAAAATCCTTTGGAGAATATTTTTATAAAATTCTGAAGTCTCTTTTGACATAATTTGTGTCACCCACCCCCCAACCAAAATCTGAGGGGGAGGACCCCCACACATTTTAAATACAACCCTCTCCTTGTGGCACCTTAAATGAAAGGGAAATTCAACCCAAATTTAAGACTCAAAGAAAAACTGTGCATCTCGAGTGGTTTTTTGGTTAAACCAATTTAAAGATTACACAAATGATGTTTAAAAGACCACATTTCATATACAATGGATTAAGAATGCAAAGATACTCTGAGGGAAACATCACAACCCTATAAAATAATCCAATAGAGTGTTTTGAAGAAAATTTTGTCATTAGAAATAAATGGTATGTAAAATTTGGCATTTTAAACCTGACACATTTTTTACCGTACCTGATTCATTTTAGTTTAATCTTTAAATTGGTATAAAAAAAAACGGTTCCCCAAAGGGTTTTAAATATTTCCTTTATCAAAAACTAAGGGGAGGGACATTTGAAACTCACCCTGTACAGTATATCCAAACACATGGATTCCAAAACATATTTTCTAGGTTGAATGACTTGGAAGTTATTCTGCCTTCTGCTTCAGCTTTTCGTACTTTATAATATTGTCAAAGGCGTTACAGCTTCAGCTTTTCGTGCTTAAATACCACTTGCGTTACAAGGCTGTTAGCTACACTCTTAGCCTGGCTTAAACCTTCGGCCTCAAATTTATGTGTCCATATACTGCAAGTTTTATTTCATATTTAATAAAGGGAAAATTCATTTAAAATATCATTAAAATCGGACCACTCATTCCCTTTTACTATAAAAATAAAACTTTAGGTCGCCATTTTGAAACAACAGGATGGATGTTTAAACCTTTTAGTCCATTAATAATTAACATTCAAATACATATTTAATTCATATTTCATTAAAATTTGATACAATTTACTATTTTTGGATCATAAACATCGCTTCTGAGTTGAAATTTCTCCCCTTCCCTGAAAGTTCACTAACTATTAATAGGAACAAACTAAAAAGAGATAGGAAACGTCAAGACAAGAACACAATCATGATATATTTGAGCTCATTTTGATACAAAAGTTGTATTTGTTGATCTCACCAGGCAGCGTAAGGGCTTCTCGCATTTGTGTACAGATAGTAAACTCCCCGAGCACTGAAACATTACAATCAGAGTTAAAATGTATTCATTACATCATCTTTAAGATAAGTGTTGTGTCACATACAAAATCAGTTGTTGAGAAAATCAATGTTAACTTTATAATGATCATTTGAAGTATTCCCTCATGTTTAGAAGGGTGATTTTGTAGCCACATTTTAAGGTATTGGATAAACAGCAGTTGGAGGTTGAATGGAAATGTTTAGAGAAGATGGATCAACCATTGAATTTGCATGAGCAAGATGTATCATTTCTTAAAAGTCAAAAAGGAAAAGTAATGTAAAATGGTTTAAATTTAGTATATAAAAATGTATAATAAGTAGCTCTTTTCTATAAAAACATAAATTTAAATCATTAAGTAAAAATGTGCACAACTAGCGTGGTGGATTCCTCTTATCCATTAAACCAAGATCCAATGTATATATAAATTAAATTAATTAAATTGTAACACTTCAAACATCATTATGAAACTAAAACCACCAAGTTTTGTCCATTAACCAAAGAGTTAGACTATTCTTCTACAATGTATAGCAACATAATAGCAAATAAGTAATATATTATGTTCAATTAAACTATCAATAGTTTTTAGTAGTTGCCTAACCGCAAGTTTTCCTCTAGTTGTACAGCAGTAGCTAATTAATTCTTATAGAGAAGATTAAAACAACACTTGTAACTTATTCTCTTTTTATTTTACTAGTCTCCTAAAATTGAGAAGTGATAAAAAAAATCTAAAATACCTTGAGTGAACGTGTTCCCCCATCACGGTAGTGTTTTTGTTGTGACACCACCCTCTGTCGAAGTTCTGCCAACTGTCGCACTGCGTAGCAACGAACCCGTCACTTCTGATTGACTCCGCAAAGTACTCATAAGCTCTTCCGTGAGAGCTTCCCGATGAACCTAAAAATATTTCTACTTGAAGGTTTTCGTTCAACTTTTAGATTTTTAGGTCAGTAGAGGCTCATCAGGTAAAGAAACACTTCACCTATGTTGTGGACTATAAAAAATACAACTTTTATCAGGAACTTATTAATCCTATTCTCAAAGCCTGTGGGGATCACATACCAACAAAGATGTTAACAGTAGTTACTTTTTGAAGATTGTTTCCTGCACAAGATTGCAGGGAGTGTCAAGATTTTTTTCATGTGTACTTTGAAGGATACATATTATTCTTACCTCTATTACAACCAGGCTGAGGAGCGTAGCCACTGTTAGGGTAGAAGTCAACAGTGCCTATCGGATTGGCGAAGCCGAGCATGCCACTATCCGTGTGGATCACATCAACAAAGTGTGCGTCAGACCGGTCAAGTCTAGCAGGGTGGTGTGAAAACATTGGTCCCGCTGGGTCTAAACCTACAAATGCAATTTTAAGAACTATTTTGATAACAGATTGTATAGATATTAATTTTCTGCAAATCAAAACTTTGTTTTAAGAACTAACATAATGTCAAATTCACAAAAAGAGTTTTTTGACATTAAATGAATAAAACTAAGAACATTTTGGATTATATTGTGTGAAGCGCCTGCATTTGTAGCTTAGTTTAGAGCTGCAGCCTAGGTGAAGAACTTTGGTTTGATTTCCAACGCAGGCATATTGGTTTGCTTTCCCAAAAGGATTTTCAATTTTCCCACAAATAAAGATTTAATAAAGTTCAAATACTTATGGCTTGGACAGTACACAAATGTTTGTGAGGTTGACTATGTTTTTATTACGGTGGAGCAAAACAAGATGTCTACATACGAATCCAAATCGATAGCTCAAAATTTGGAGGGCTGTCCCACCAAAAGGTGCTATTGAATTAAAATCAGCAGTTTAAAAAATCCTGCTACCTGTTATCCGGTGAACTCTACAGCTGGTGACATGTTTTCCCGCAGCTCCGGCAGTGTGTGCGCCCAGACTGAACCCTATCAGATGAATGTTACTTGGCTTCACTCCGAGTTCAGCGACAAGAAAGTCAATTAGCTGGGCTGCATATTGCCCCACGGGAGTGATAGCTGTGCAAGCGATTGGGTACTCCATACTACACACTTGAGGCCAGTGTACACTGATGATGTTGACATCCTCCGCTGCCAGATATGCTGACGACATGAAAAGGATGAGGGAAAAACTCTTAAAAAAAGTGTAAATGATTATGGAAGGCAGTATAATTAATTGAATTAATGATTTAAGAATGTGCGTTCACTCCACACCAAATTTACCCAATGGATCACAAGCACCATATTTGAGGACACTCAAGGTTCTAAAATTTGAATATTGTCTAGTTCATGAATTAATAATTGCATTCAAGTATACTAATACTGTAATAAGTAATGTCAAGTAATTGATGGAATCTCAAAACAGGCTATGCCTTTGAGATAATATATTTTCTTGTATTATTGTATATCATATATTAAAATTAGTTTTACAATAGTCTATTTACTTGTTAATAATTTGCTCAGCTATCTCTAGCTTCTCATTAATATCTAAGGCTTCCGGTTTACACCGCGTCACAGTTGAAATACAAATACTGCTAAACGTTTCGACCTCGCTGTAGAGAGTCATCCTCAGTAGCTGGTTGACTGGCTGAGACTTAAGAGTTAAGATTATCTCTAGGTTATTTTGTAGAGTTTTTATTTAGCCTCTAAAATTCAGCCCTGGCAGGTAGAAGTTTTGTTGTTTATTATTGAAATTTTGTCTGATTTAAGCGGTGTATATATGTACTCGTATTATGTAAATAATCAAGAAAATAAATAAATAAAGTTATTTATTAATTAACATTGAGAGATTTATTTTTTTTAGAGATATTTCTATTGATGGACAATTTGCACAGTGTACAGCATACCTGCTCTCAGAACTCCCATTGCTCCAGATATGCCATTGTTTGACCATCCATGGAACAACACTTTCAACTTTTTTGATGGATTGAAACCTCCTCTGGAAAATGAGTCTGCATCATGAGGATACACGGTGGTGTATCTCTCCCCATACCCTCTGAAATAATTATTATGGTCCATTTACTTTAAGACAGTTAAATTTCTCAATTTCTCTGTTAATTAAGCTTTAGGTTTCTTTTCACCAGAAGATGAAATTACATCACATTCTCTAATCTGTACTAAAGTTCTTGCTCACTATAGTGCAGAACAATGGAAAATGCCCACATTAATCTTTCCAGCTCTAAAATTTGTCTATAGTCAATAACGCAATAAAAATTTACCTGAACCCTCAAGTAACAAAATGAAAGGTTTTGTTTGATATTTTCCGTGTAATTATTGTTTTTACCTTGTAAATAGTAGGAATGATGTGTACGAGGAAGCATCCTGAAAACGACCAGAAGATTCTGTTATTCCTGTGAATACAAATATTACTGTATTGTAGCTGAATTGTTACAACAAGTTACTAGAAAATATAAGGAACAACAGGTAATGGTAAAATAACTTTAGATGATAAAACATATATATTAAATTATTTAATAAGATGATAAATAAGATGATTATTATTAAATTATTAAATAAGATGATAACAGTTCAAACACATTTTAAATGAACAAGAATCGTTTTTTTTTTAAACATATTTAACGTTGACTGCGTTGATTACCAACACAAGCTATCTTGCAGCCTTTGCTAAGTTGCAGTTTAAAGGTGTTACAAATCTAGTTTAAGATGTAGAAGTGTTTTCCTAGAGAACGTTGGTTGTTTCCATATGACTGCATTAAAAACAAAATTCATATTACAACTATAAAACGCATTTGCCGCTTTTCTATTAGAAAATCTTTTCTTGAACTAAACATATACACTACCTGAGTAGCTGTTATAAGCCGACCTTATTCTGTGTATAGATTTTGGTGAAAGCTGGCCGAAAGAAAATGCAATATATTGCATAAAATAAAAGCATAAAGTATATAAATTCATGTTAAAGTTAAATTTTCATAAAATATTAAGTAAAATGCATGAGAAATTGAAGTGAAGCTTGTGTTTCAACCAAACAGACGTCTTATACAACCTAAACAACAATCAGCAAGGATACAATACAGTATTTTTTGTATGTCTTTGAACTGTGGTAAACAATTTTTACTCATCAAACTGATTGTAATCACCTTGTTTGTTTGTTTTGCTGATTTTAGTCCATTAGAGTTCATTATAAACTTGAGACTATTGAGTGCACCGCAAACTCTTTCTGAAGAGAAGAATCAAAAGACATATACTTTGATTTGAGACACCAACCACTTCTAGATGGTATTTTAAGGTGAATATGGGATTAAGGATGAGTGTGTCTTGTTACAAACTAGGACTGCCCGACTGTTCCCCAGATTGGGTCGTTAATAAAGTTGTACCTCCAAGTTCAAATTAAATACAGCTTTAATTAATAATAAGTCCTTATAAAGTATTAGCTGTTTCTAGAGGTCTTAGGGACAACCCCTTGACCTTTGGCTCAACATTACTTTTGCTTTAGTTTACATGAATACACAGCGCTATTCAGGGTGCATCGACACATTGCAATTATGTCTGTAAGGAGAATCAACTGGATTTTATCTAGAAATAAACGACAGACAGAAAAAGATGTTAAGTATGCTGCCTGTGCTGGTGTTTATTTTATAGCTTGAAGGAATTTAAAATAAAAACATTATCTTTACATATTGAATGAAAATGTTATTAAGTATGATAGTTCTCATCTGCTTCCATTTTGTTAAGCTTGTTTGTCCTCATAGTCATCAGGTTGGTCCTCTTTTTCATGGCAGGCAGCAATTTATAGTCACTATACGCTCGTTGCAGACTGGATCTACACAAACAGTATAACAGTATAATACCATACATTCTTGATTGAGTCCTTTTTACTGATGTGTAAGGTTTGAATTTATTTTTGTTATCTAAGCCCTGGGTTTTTTGTGTTTTCTAAGGAAAATATTCCATTTTTACAAGCTTGTAATGTTTTCTTACTCGGTTTTCTTCTCGTCTCATTCTAAACTCTAATCGTTTTTTTTTTTTTTTTGTCTACGCCAATGGCATTTTTTCTGTGTGACTTAACCTAGGGTTTGTGGGATCGCAAACGCTTTTAGGGAAAACGGTCCAAACCCTTTGATGGTTTTAAATTTTCATGTCATGTTTCAATATCGGATTTGCCAAACATGTCATCAGGCGTTTTTAAACAAGACTTTGTGTGAGATCTTTCAAGTATGTCCGTAGTTTCAACGCTGTTCTGTTGATAGTTTGGTCATAATCTGCCCAGTATTCACTACGGCAATATCTATCAATGAAAAATATGGCGATTGGCTACTGTACCTATTGCAATCACGTTTTACTGTGTACTGTTATCATTTCCTCTCTCCTTTACCTTTGCTGTAGTACATTATTATCTCTAGCTTTTACTAGTCTCCGGGAGCAGGATCAATGACTCAATGGTGTCTGAGTAATGCGTGTAGGCATTTCTATATCTTTTCGGTTCATATAGCTCACATACAAGAGTACACCTGTCAGCAAAAGGGAACAATACTGCTTGTCTTTGGAAATGTGTGTGTTACTGCAAGCATTGCAGGGATTTCTTTCCTGTTTTTTCTTACTGTTCCAGGGTTCATACCATTGTGGTTCGGTGGACATACATCTCTAGCAAGTGTCCTGCATTGTCAATTGATTTACTCATTCATTCTTTTTACAACTGATGCAGGATTAGTGAAGCTGTTGAAGGATACATTGAAAGCTGTTTCACTTCAAATTACCAACAATTGAGCTTGCGTCACAACATTTTGTTGCCCTCTTGTACCCATTTAATTCGTTTGGGGGTAATGAAACAGCCATCTAGCATAGTATTGTCTAAAACACAAAAGACAAGAACAAGATGGACATTGTTTTTAGAATGAATCGCTGATTCTTGAGGATCATCAGCTTTGTTTCTGATGAAGTGTCGTGTTCACTACTATATTCTTCATCACCATTTTCTTCTACATTGCTATATCTAAAGCATTCCTCTGTAGAATGACTGTCTTTGTCATATTTGCGTCCATGCAACTTCTGGTGTATGACCTTTTTTGAATAGGTCCTTGGTTCGTTTTCAATTCATAAATATAATAAATACCCTTCCAAATAAAAAACTACTGAGGTATAATCAACCTCATTAATTAATGTACGGCGAGTTATATAGTTGAAAGTCCAAAAATCACTAGAAGGTGACCTCACTTGCGCCGCACGGCGTACGCCGGATGTGATGTTTACACACGGGGTCGGTTTTGTCCGGCGCGAAAAGGTTCAAGCCATGTACTTGCTTTAGAGACGGCAAAAATGAAGAAGAAATAAGCGGTTTTTTGGATTGACCCATCTGTTCAAAATCAACATACTTGAGGGTTCCTCAAGGTTTTATTCAGTTCGTTCTTGTTTCTGTCTTTATACTTTTATCATCAGTCGCAACTAAATAATAAATATTGTTTTTATCGCAAAACATTTAACAATGCATGTCGATTGTCAGAAAAAATTATTGTTGAATTTTTTTTATTTATTCTCACTACCTCTATACTTTGTTTCACTCATTTTTACTCACAAACGTCAACAACAAAACACAACCCTTGAGTAATTTAACAAAAACAATACCATAGTACACGACTTACTATGGTATCTTTTTAGTAGTATTAGTATCTTTTTTGGGGGGAGTAGTTCCAATATACAAACATGTAATGTTATTGAATGAATGAAAATAGTTTATTCCATAATGGTTTTGTGCTACAAATAATTACAATAGATTATGGAATTGTACTCCCCCAAAAAAGAAATCTTGTGCTTGGGGGAGGGTCACCGTCCCTGAGTCCATGCACAAAAGATTTAACATAGTTTCACCGCACTAACAGTAAGTAAGAATATACGAGTATAATACAAATAACGAAAACAATTATTATTACACAATAGTTACATAAAAATAAATATAATACCGTACAATATTGTACTTATTTATGCATGGAATAAACAAATTTCATTTCATTACTCAAGTAGTACACAATACAGCCTCTTCAAGACTGACTAGATGTTGGGTCGTGCGGCGCGCGCCGGATCGTGTGAAAACCCCAATAAGAAACTAGCCCTTCGCCAAGTAGTCCGGCGCACGGGATCACGCCGGATGCGCGTGATGTTTTCACACGAGGTCGGTTTTGTCCGGCGCGCGAAAGTTCTAGCCATGTACTTGCTATAGAGACGGCGAAAATGAAGAAGAAATAGGCGGTGTTTGGATTGACCCATATTTTCAGAATCAACAGCCTTGTGGGTTCCTCGAGGTGTTATTCAATTCATTGTTCTTGTTTCTGTCTTTATACTTTTATCATCAGTCGCAACTAAATAATTAATAAATTTTGCATTGCAAAACATTTTACAATGCATAGCAATTGTCAGAGAAGTTGATTGTTGAAATTTTTTATTCATTCTCACTACCTCTATACTTTTATTCATTCTCACTACCTCTATACTTTGTTCCACTTATTTCTACTCGAAAATGTCAACAATAAACACAACACTTGATTAATTGAACAAAAACAATACCATATAGTACATGATAACTATGGTATCTTTTTAGTAGTATTAGTATCTCTTTTAAGGGGAGTAGTTCCAAGATACAAAAATGTAATGTTAATGAATGAATGAAAATTATAGTTTATTCCATAATAGTTTTGTGCTACAAATAATTAGAATACATTATGGAATGCCTACCCAAAAAATAAATCTTGTGCTTGGGAGAGGGTCGCCATCTCTGAGTCCATGCACAACAGATTTAACATAGTTTCACCGCACTAACAACAGTAAATAACAATATATAATATAAATAAAGAAAACAATTATTACACAATAGTTACATAAAATAATACACGGAATGACAAAATTGACATTATGTTTGACAAAATTGACGAGTATTAATAAATAAATACAATTTATTGTTACTGAATGTGTTATTAATATGTTAAAACATAGTTAAAATTGTTAATATTAAAATTTAATTCACGCACAATAGACTATACATACTTATTTATATATTTGGTTGAAGTGCCTGAAGAAGAGGCCCCACATTGGACTTTTAACGTAGTTTAACAAACTGGTTGTTTAACTGTACCACAATAGTTACATAGTACTTATTTATGCATAGAATAAAGACATTTCATTACACAATACTGCCTCTCCAATGGTATATTCAAGACTGACTAGAGGTTGGGTCGTGCGGCGCGCGCCGGATCGTGTGAAAACCCCAATAAGAAACAATAGCCCTTCGCCAAGTAGTCCGGCGTGGACGCCGCATGTCCGCCGTAGGGGCGTCCGGCGGTAACTCACCCGCCGCACGGCGTCTACGCCATACGGCGCGCGCCGGATGCCCGTGTGAAGACACTCATTTACTCCCATAGCCCATCGCCGCATCAGGCGCCGCCGCACGGCGCGCTTCGGACCGTTTGACAGAGCACTCAGGCGTTAAGCTGTTTTCAAGTCCGGAAGCAGCAGCAGCACCTAATTCGCGGCTATATACATATATATATGTATAGCCTGCGTATGCTTGCTTAATGGTAAAAAAACTGCTGGATTGATATTTTTATTTAGTATCAGCTCAGTTTCCTTATTTACTCTTATTTATTAGACCCGGCATTGTTGCACAGCCTGATATGTAAATGTAAATCATGTCTGTCCGATGACTGTCATCTCCTCTCCTCATCTCCTGTCATTGAATTGAAGGAAAAGGAAAATAGCGACTAGTGTGTAGAACAGTAAAAATAAATAAAACAGCTTGGAGTCGGAAATTTAATGTGAATTATTAAGCTATTAATTAATGGTATTAGTGCTTGGTGTCTGCTGGTTATATGTTAGTTTAATCTAATTCTTGTGTGTGTAAACATGTCCTCCCTATCATTACCCAGAGTACTACAACAGAGAAAATCAAGTTTGGAAATTGAAAGAGAACATTTTGAAAAATTCCAGGTTTGTACCTTAGTTTATAATGTTAAGAATGGGGAATAGTCAATGTTAGACAATCTCTTAGATATAGCGTTTAGCTGATTGAGCTACTTAAATTTTTATTAGGCGATTAACATGTTCTGATTTAAAGGCTAGGTCTCTTCTTGGTTAGTAGTCTTGGCCTTGCCTTATAATATGTTTTAAAGAAACATCACATTTGCTCCGTTCATTATTTGTCAAAATCACATTTGAGCAACCCCCTTGAAGCAACATATCTCCAACAAACTGAAGTTAAAACTTACAACACTATTTATTTGTAGGGCTGTACTAGACAAAGCTGCTGATTTGAAGTACTTCTACAAAGTACTGCTAGGGTTAAGCAACTTCTCCCGCTACTTTTGAAGGTTTATAAATTTACTCAAGCATGTATAACATGTCTAGGTTTTGATTCTATACCCCTTTCCTACCAGTTGTTCTGAATTATAATTGATTTAAACATTCTTAACTAGCCCGAAAAAATAATTTCATAACAAAGTCAAAAGATTGTTATATAACTACAATAGCTAATCAAGAAATTGTAAAATATAATCATAACAATCGTAAAATAGTCACCAGAAACAAAGTATATTGCTCAGACAGCAGTAAATAAATTAGTGTTGTCAAGGCTACAGCCCAACTGTTAATAACAGATATTTAGAAAACTACATGTGCTAAAGCAAAGTAAATTTACGGTTGTGATTGCCAACTGGGCCTAGGAATTGCATATATTAGTCATAGAGGAAAATTTCAATTTCCCTCTCTAAAATACCCAATTTTCCTTTACCTTCTGAAATTGCCAAAGCGTAAAAAGGCAGTAGTGGACAAGTAGTGCTGATCTCATTAAAATGTAGCTTGAACTGGAAAGACTCTGACTATAATCTGTAAATATTTAAACATTTGACGCAATTTTCTATCTTTAAGATTGTAATAATAAAAAATATTCTTTCTCTCTCTCTCCCCTCTCTCTCTCTCTCCCTCTCTCTTGTTAGGTTACTAACTATACCCTGGAAAAATTAGTGTCCGTGAATGTAGGAACGGTAAAATGTAACACGCTTGGCTGGCACAGGGAAATTTTCTATTGGTACTTTGTTTTGAGTCAACAGAAAGGACTGGGCAAATCAGCAAATAATAACCATTTTCCGATGCATTATAGAGAGGTTCTGAAGGGCTATTACACTATTCTATTCTAGGGATATTATTATTCTGAGACTGCTATCACATAAATTTCTTAAAGTGGAGTTTATTGGTAAATAGTATAAGTACGTTTGAAAAGCACAAAAAGGCCAATTTAGTGTAACAATTTAATCACTAGCGCTTTCAACAGCTAAGCTGTCATCTTCAGGCAAACAAAGTTACATGACAACAATTATTGTTAACAAAAATTTTTGTTTTTTCAAAAGTACTTATAAATTACAGTTAAAAATTGATTTATACACACAAAATACACAGAGGAAACCCCTGTGAAGTGCCCTAAGCAGGGTTATAGTGAAGTTTTAGAAAATATTTAGTGATAATCTTGCTAGTCCGAACAATTCACTATTCCAAATAGAGGTTGTTCTCAATTAGAGGTTGTTCAGATGAGCAGGACTAATTTGTTTTGTATCTTGTACACTTATTAACTATAAAAGATGCATAACAGTAATTACCTTTATAGTAAGACCAGCTACAAATTAGAGCCGCACACTAAACAACAGTAGGCCTACAGATCAATAAGTTACATGTAGGTACGAGACTCGGCTGTCAACTAATAAATATAATCAATGTCAGGCCACTTACCGTGAGAAGCCGACTAAGTGCGAAGCTACATAATGCAATAAGTGAGTTCGTACAGTAACACCTGAGTTCTGTACGGAGGTGACTGTTTCACGATGCATCTTCACTCGTGGATGTCCCATTCTGAACAATGCGGTGTACGTACCAATGTTTATTTGTGTTAAGTTATTTAATACATGCCCTGGGAAACGTGTTAAGACTGAGATGGACAAGCTGGCACAATCAAAAGTCAGACAATACATTAGCTGCCTTTTAAAAGACATAATTTATTTATTTTATATTGTTGTATTGATTTTTGTGCTTTAATAAGGAGTTGTGTTACTAAATGTTTGTACAGTAGAAACTCACTAAATCACTATTTGAGATGCCGACCACTCTCATGAGGGTATTTTAAGGCAAATATGTGGTGAAGGATGAGTGTGATGAGTGGTAGTAACGAGTTATGAGGTGTAGTCTTGTCACAAACTAAGGTCGACTTTTCCTTAGAATGGGTCATTAATTAATAGTCAATAATTACTCAATAGTTAGACACTCCCTAAAGGTTGACACCTTTCAAGGAGACTTGACAATAACAAAAATGACGGACAAAGAACCATTTTGTACTATTATATTGTTGTATGCAATTTAATTTTTACAGTAACATAGAGCTTTTTTTTACTTTAAGTAGCCTTTTTTCGTACAGTAATAAATGCACTTTAGGGGGGAGGTATCTTTTTTCCTGTTAGCTCCCGTGGTGGAACTCCCCTTTCTTCAGACCTTATTGTTCAGCTTCTGTTTCGGTTATGATTTACCCACTGAAACCTCCTGCGCTTCTCCTACTGAACTATGATCAGGGGTTTTTTACTTTGTAGCCTAACACTTAACTCATTGAATAAACCGAATTTAGTTGTACATCAATACCTCTCTGTGAGAAAATCACATGTATATTAGAAATAGTTTGGCATTTCGATCGTTTGACACCCTTTCTGACCACAAATAGTCGAACTATTGAGCTACTACTGTATTATTGAACTAAACTCTATCAACCATACTAAGAGGATTATAGGTATTCTGTTAACAACTGCAGTTGCTAAACTCAAAATAAATTCCAATTATTTAACTGAATTATTCTCCCCCTAATTGTTGTTAAAGCATTTAGAACCCAATATAAATTACAAACAAGAATAGCCTAAAGTTAAACGAAGACCCAGAAACTCACCTTTCAAAACACAACCTCGATCAGTCCCGTGGATTCCTGCAAGGCTGTGGGAACAAAACACCTCCTCGATTGCTCTCCAATGTTCTAGATAATGTCCGATATTGAACCATGGATAATGCTCTTATCTTGCTGATAAGGTGAAGTGTTTGATAACATTTAGAGGGAACTGCAGCTCAATCAGTTTGCAAGTGTACTACCGTCGAACGTGTTTCTCTGGATCAAAAATTGTCAAAGTTGTGGTTTCGTAGTCTTCAGTAGTTTGAAAGTCTTGTGATATTTTTAATGTTGGTTTATTTCGTAATTAATGTGTTAAAATCTCGCTTTTTATTTCTCATTGGTATTCTGGTTCAAATGTTGGCTTAGTTATACAATAGGAATTCTTTTGATTTTTTACGCTGTTTGAGTGATCTCGATAGTTTATAACTGAACTGTGGTGTCTGTGGTGTTTAATTTGTATTATTTTCTCATTCAAACACTCAAACAAACTATAAAGGGTCGTCAACACCCCCGGTGAAAAACGCTAATAAGTAATAAAACACACAAACTAGTCTTATATTACTCATTCAATATTACACCCAATAAAAAATACTAGCTTGTTTTTGAGAATATTGTAACTGTTTTAAGTAATAACTTCCAACAGTCTTGGAAATAAACTATTCTCATTTTGATAATTTAATTACTGTTAAAATGGTGGATTTTTGTTCTTTTTGTTGAGTAATAATTAATGCGGATTACTTTATTCATGTAATAAACATTTTTGTTGTTCCTAAAATTAACAAGGCAAATAAATTACTCAAGATACATTTGTTATAAATTATGTCAAACAAATTTACATCCAGGAAATCAATACAAAAGTCAATATGAATTTAAAACAAATAACAACTTCTTTAGCTTTTGTTAGTTTAGTTTCTTTATTATCACTTTATTCTTTATCATCACTTCTTTATTATCTATATTTTATCCTGTTGGTTTATTGTCAGACTTCAGTTGGGTGATAAACTTCCTGTTGAAGCTGGTAGAATTCTATATAATAAACTTCCTGACCACATTAAAAGTTATTTTTCAAACCAATTCAAATCCAAACTCATAAATTATCTTGCCCAAAATTTGTTTTATACAATTAGAGAGTTTATAGATAGGTAAAGTTCCATAATTTAATTGTTTAATTAGGCTAAAGTCTTACTTGTGGTACTTTAGTATATTGTCAATACTCATTGTAAAAAATTCACATTAAATGAATTGTTATTTGTTATTGTCGATTGCTTAAAAAATAGCTGTGTAGAACGTGATTTCGAGTGAAATTGGTTGGCCGGTTTTACCGCGAAAACAGCCACACAGTGGTTACGGTAGGACGCTGCTTAATTGTGCATCTCACTAGGAACAAAGGCACATACAGTACGCTCTTCCCATGTATCATACTAATTAATCCTTTCTCATTATTCTCGCAGGAAGTTCATACAGCTTTCCTCCGACCCAGATTCTGGGCTGTTTTGTTTCCATTATGCGCTCCGGTGCTTTACTGCCGCTAACTGTACTTTGATGAAGTTTCTCCTGGTTTTTCGGCTGTGATTTGGTATATATGCATTGTCAAACATTTTACCACACACTTCATATCTATGATAAACCTTCCTATGAAGCTATAAAAAACAAAATAACTAACAGTTTAATTCAACGTTATTTTTATTGCGTAACAGAGTTTTTGAATAACTAATAACTTGGTAGTATATTTTATTTTGTTACGTGAGTCTCCTCAGTGGCAGTAGGTTTTACTTTGTGTGACAAAAAACATATCTTGTGTGTTTGACAATAAACAACTTTATAATTATTATTACCAATATTTAAAATAGTTTAATAAAAATACATTCAATAATATTTATGTACTGTGATTATTTTTAATATTACTTTGTTTTTAAGTAAACTTAGATCCAAGTTGAGAAAGTCGTTATTCTGTCTTTGAATAAAGTTATAAAGTCGTTGTAAATTCATGTTTCACCATTTGGATTCAGATTGAACAGTGACAAATTAGTTTTTCTAGCAAACCGATATAGTTTACTAATTATAATTCCTGAATAGTTGTTTGTACCTTTTTTCAGTGAATGTTTTTTTATGTTTGAAATTGGAGAATCGAGCTGGTAGTCACCAAACGGCTATTTTTTCAAAACAAGTTTGTTGTTGACAAATTTAAAAGCTACTTTCTATTTTTGGTAAAGTTATTAACTTTTATCACAAGATCTTAGTACGCTTTAGTGTTCTGGTGCTGAAAGTTTTGTTGTGAATAAATATAAAGGACTGTTCTGATCATCAAGTGTTGTCCTAAGTTTTATCACGGTTGAAGGCGAGACAAATATGTTGTTTGAAGACAGGTGCATGATCGGATTTGAATCTCTGCCTAAAGACTATGTTTTGGTATGTTTATTTCTTTATTCAGAAGCGTTCACTTTTTACTGTATTCCAGACCACAGATGTTGCAAAGTTGCTTGATTACTATTGATTGTTCTGTTTGTGCAATTTTATTAATTTAACAATCACCACACCAGTCGTAAAGTGACAGCTCTTGAAAGATTCCTTAAATTAATTACTAGTGAGCATTTTTATGTCAAAGGGTTTTGCTACCTTATGATAAAGGGAGAATGTATTATTTTTCCATAGTATATTACATCTAAAAGTTACAAATAGTTTTGAAATATATTACAAGTAAATCTTCCCGTTCATTTTTTTTTTAATTCCTCTATTGCTTTGGTTTTAATTTACTCTTTATGAATTTAGTTGTTACCTATTGAAATGTGGTTTTCTGTTTTAGGCTGCCAGCATAGGAAAAGCTATCAACACACATGAAAGTCCTGTAAAAGAAAAACATATCAGGAGTATCCTTTTGTTTTCAGGCATTGCTGTTAAGTAATGTTTCACACCTTATCTTTGGTGCAAGTACAGTAAAACCTCATTTATCCAGACCAACTGGAACCAGACACTTCCGTAATCCAAAAATCTGGAAATACTGCAATAAATCAATAAATAAAAAAATTGACTTACCTAGTTTTAATGGAGACAATGAACACAAAATAAGCATTTTTATTTTGTACCAAAAGTTGGTCACAGATTAACAAGTTCTGGTTTAGTAGGGTTCTACTATAATAAATTCTTAAAAGGACAATTATAACCAATTTCCTTTCCATGCTAATAATCAATGGATGATCTAAACCAATCTTGATTGGAAGTAGAATTTAAATGACTTCTTCTCTGAAAATTAGTTTTTGGGAATTAGGAATTTGTTACAAAACCTTAAGGTTTTAGTTAGGTTTTCATTTATGGTTTGTTATTTAAATTTGTTGAACCATCTGAATTTAGAGACACTCCTAAGACAAGACAAATTTAATTGAACACTAGGACACAAATTGGCATTGAAAGGAATTAAAACAAAAAAGTATACTGAATGTCAATAGTGAAAGTTGTTGTTGACCTTCAACATTACAAGTGTCAGGTTGTAACGTAGCGTAACCTATTAGATATCAATGTGATATGAATCAATTGCTGTATTGTGTTCTTACTGTAAATCTACCTTGAATATTTCAGCTCTCAAATTGGGAGAAGGCCGAAGGGTTTTATCTCCATAAATAAATAACAATAAATATTTTCTAGTTCTTTTTGACATCTTTAAAAGAGAAGACATGTTTTAAACCCAACTTGGCGTAGTTAATAGCCTCGTAATATTAGAGACATAAGTTAGAGACCAAAGGGAAGCATGATGTGATTAAAGTTAGTGCAACAACAAAAGTAATTTTCCTTAACCGTAGTTCAGGCGCAATCCTAGGCACGTTCCACGAGAAATGTGCAGAGACGTTCTGGGGCTGTGTGCTGCGTTTGCCGCTGCAGGAGAACCGCATCGTGGCTTGGAAGTTCTGCCATGTACTGCATAAAGTGCTGCGTGAAGGCCACCCGCAGGTCCTGCCCAACTCTCTGCGTCATCGCAGCAAGATCGAGGACCTTGGCAAACTATGGGTGAGTTCAGGCTTTGCATTCTCCAAAACATCGTCTTTTGCTACACAATTTAATTTAGCTAAAAAGAGAAATTCAATTTAAAACAGTTTGAGTGAACATAAAATATTATGGGAATTTTTCTTCAATCAAATAGTCTCTAGTGAATTTCAGAATGAGGCTGGAAATGATTAGTTAAGGACATTGATACCCTAAACTAGTATTTAAAGGCCGTTCAAAAATTAAGCTCTGTTGTCATAGCTTGTAGACAAATGCAACCATACAAGCAAATCATATATTAGTCTTGCGTCTCATAGACTCATTGTGAACCCAACAGTCTGCTTAACATGTTGAACAGCTGTTTTTTTTGCACACTAAACCTAAAAAAGCCTCCACATGTAATATTCTTGCCAGTCAAATAGTAGCTCTTTGACCTTTTGTTCTACAATTTATAGCCGTAGGCTATATGTTTTGTAAGATTTTTGTATGTAAACAATTTTAAAGTAATGACTACATAACTTTAGAAATAAATAGAATACGAGATGCTTCCAAAAGTAAAGAAGGTTTACCCATCACAGCCAGTGCAGATTGCATATTTACCTGATAGCTAAATACCCTTTGCCTTGGTTTGAGTCAAGTTTTGTTGCTGTACAAACTTACATCACGTGGTCTTCCAAGACTTTCAGTAAGCAGCAGGGAATTAAACCCCCTTCAAAATAAAATTACTTGTGTTATTGGTTCTTTTTATAGATAAAAGGAATTATATTATGTAATTGTATGGGCAAATAATAATGTTTTTATTGACATTGGAATATCACTTTTGACATTTTTTATTATTAAACTAATGGGGCTTCCAAAATGTAGTTAGTGGAGCAGTACATTGTCTTTTAAATAATAATAATAATAATTTTATTTGCCAGAATATACAAAAAAGCTTTTGTGTTGGCAAAGCTAAAAAAAGAAAACAAAGCAAATATTTAAAATAAAACAAAGTAAACCACTAGTAAGAGTACAGTATTACAAAAACCTAGTTAAATGTATAACACAATTTAATTATCATTATTTAAATTCTGATCTGTAAATTCCCCAACAGTAGTATGAGCCTTCCTATAGATAAGCTCTTAACTTCTAACTTTTTGAATTAGATGAAACTTTGAGTGGATTTAATGTTTTCGGGAAGTTTGTTAAACAATTTTGCCCCTGCCTGTGATGGAAGTTTTCCATAAATGTGTAATCTATGAGAATTTTGTATAAATGTATGAATTTGCCTAGTATTGTGTTTGTGAATTTGCTAACCTTGAGCTAAATCACATTTTGTCAAACAGAAAAGAATAGTCTCATAGATGTACAAACTAGGCAGGGTTAGAATATCTAAAGTCTTAAATAGATCTCTGCAAGATTCCGACAACCCAATTTTGAAATTACTTCTGAATCAGTGCTTGATTTAGGATTTCCATGCCCTAGGCCAAAATTCTTTTCAAACGCCCTTTGTACTTGTTCTGTTACCCTCTCAAGGACTTCTTCCAACATAATGATGTTTATAATAAACATTAAGGTCTAGCCAGCCATATAGATATGATATTTTTTCATGTTTTTTACATGTTTTTCTTGCCCAGCTATGTCTCTTTGCCATGTGGGTTCTAGGCAGCCTAGTGCCTAGCGGTAAATCTGCCACTGCAGAATGGTTGTTTTGGAGGATAAAAAATCTCTTTAATTTTGAAATCAGCATGCCCCATATAATATACCATAAGATAAGAAGGATGAATAAGGCCCAAGTAGGCTATTCTGAGCATGCAATTTACAGGGTAGCAAGCTGTCTTAGAAGAAAAAACCTGAAGATATTCTTGCACATATGGATCGATATGTACAGACCAATTCAAATTGTTATCTAAGTGCAAAACCAAGAAACTTTGTACAATTAGTTTGTTTAAGCAAATCAAGCCCTACATCTATCCCGGAATAATAGGGTCAGATGAAACTTTATTTATCTGAAAGTAAATGAAGTTTGACTTATTTAAATTTGTAGCACATTTAGTTTTTTCAAAATACTGGACACAACTGTTTACTCTGTATTAGACAATATTTCTAAATAGAATAGAATAGAATAGAATATGTTTTATTTTTTGAAGTGTATGTATACAATAACTAGTTCAAGAGTATATAACTAAAAAAAATATAATAGAGTGTGTGAGGATATTTAACATAATAAGTCACTAAGTCTAGAGGTTAATGAATAAATAATTGACAATGGTACATAAAGGCCTCATGGTAGGACAATATATTATTAAATACTTTTTTATCTAAAATTGAGCACTTATTATTTATGGACATTGGAAAACTAACATTGATGAAATGGCTAAACCGTATGTTCTGAATAACAAGTAGGTACATTGGTGTACATTATGAATATAGAGCTGATTACATAAGCAGGGCAGGTCTGTAAGAAATAGTGTAAATAGGACAATTTACATGTAAGAGTTCAGAATGTAAGAGCTCTCCCTCTTGCATACAGATTGTGACACTATACTCGGCAGTGCATACTGGTTAATCTCTTTCTGTTTCTACATTCATTTTTATTTTTATATGACCAGAAAATCATATTTAATGATGCTCAATGTTGATCAGCGTTTTTAGTCTCATAAGAACAATGCGACAATATTTATTTTATTGGATACATAAAACCAACAATTTTGATCTGAATTTTTAGACATAAAATGTTTTTAAGATGTCATTAACAAATGGAAGGAGAATTTTTTGGATAGCATATGAGCCAAAATCTTTAAACTGATTTGTTACTTGTTCAGTTTTCTTTCTTAAAACTAGAAGTCTGCGACACTTTTAAAACAAAAACATTTTCTATATTTTTCAGACTATTTTCAAAACTGTTCAGTTATTATTTACCACCAGTGTTCTTGGTGACAAGAAAAAAGAGGGATAAATCTTGCAGGATAAATAACACAGGAAACAGAGGTAAAACTTGTGAGATGATAAATCAAAACACAACAGCAAAACAAGGTGATAAATTCACGCCACAGCTGTGTACAACTGCAACCTGCTGCTAAAGGTGAAAACATTGAGTTCTGCAATAACTAGAAACAAAAGCTCTCTAGTGAGAAAACCTCAGTAATGACTACATAACACAAATAAGTATTAGAATGTTTTCGGCAAGTAAAGAAGGTTTGCCCATCACAGCCAGTGCAGATTTGCATATTTACCTGATAGCTAAATACCCTTTGCCTTGGGTTGAGTGGTTTTGTTTGCTAACCTTAAACTTACATCACATTTGGTAAACAAAGCTTAAGTAGCATAGATGTCAAAGCCTTTAAAATATTACTTGTGTTATTGTTCTTTTTATAGACAAAGGAATTATCTTATGTAATTGTGTATGGGCAAATAATAATGTTTTTTAATGACATTGGAATATCACTTTTTGACATTTTTATTATTAAACTAATGGGGCTTCAAAATGTAGTCAGTGGAGCAATACATTGTCTTTTTTAAATAATAATAATAATTTTATTTGCCAGAATATACACAAAGCTTTTGTGTTGGCAAAGCTGAAAATAAAATAAAACAAAAACAAAAACAAATTTCAAAATATTTAAAAATAAATAAAAATACTAGTAAGAGTACAAATATTACAAAACCTAGTTAAATGTATAACACAATTTAATTATCATTATTTAAATTATGATCTGTAAATTCCCAACAGTAGTATGACCTTCCTTTGAATAGCTCTTAACTTAATTTTAATTAGATGAAACTTTGAGTGGATTTAATGTTTTGGAAGTTTGTTAAACAATTTGCCCCTGCCTGTGATGGAAGTTTTCCATAAATGTGTAATCTATAATTTTGTATAAATATGAATTTGCCTAGTATTGTGTTTGTGAATTTGCTAACCTTGAGCTAAATCACATTTTGTCAAACAGAAAAGAATAGTCTCATAGATGTACAAACTAGGCAGGGTTAGAATATCTAAAGTCTTAAATAAATCTCTGCAAGATTCCACGACATTAATTTTGAAATTACTCATAATGCTTGTTTTGGAGGATAAAATTCTTTTTAATTTTGGAAATCAGCACATGCCCCCATATAAATATACCATAAGATAAGAAGGGATGAATAAGGCCAGAGTAGGCTATTCTGAGTACATACAATACAATTTACAGTGGGTAGCAAGCTGTCTTAGAAGAAAATCCCTGAAGATATTCTTGCACATATATGATGGATATGTACAGACCAATTCAAATTGTTATCTATGCAAACCAAAAACTTTGTACAATTAGTTTGTTTAAGCAAATCAAGCCCTACATCTATCGCATTGAATAATAGTGTCAGATGAAACTTTATTTAGCTGAAGTAAATGAAGTTTGACTTATTATAAATTTGTAGCACGATTTAGTTTTTCAAAATACTGGACACAACTGTTTACTTCTATATAGACAATATTTCTAAATTTTCAATTGTTTTGGAAAATAATTATGTTGTGTCATCAAGCGTATTGAACTAAATTGTTTTAAATTTATTGTAGCTCCTATGTCATTAATATATAATAAAAAGTACTGGATCCTATGGATCCTTGAGGTACTCCAAAGTTAATATTAGTTTCTGATGATAACACATCTTCCACTGATACTCGTTGAGTTCTACCCATTAAATAAGATTTTAACCAATAAAAAGATAAACCTCAAATGCCATAGCTATCCAACTTTCTGAGTAAAATTTCATGGTTAACACAGTTGAATGCTTTGGTAAGATCTAAAAATACACCTAGTGTTTTTTCATGTCTGTCCAAGCCAGTAATAATAGTTTCGATCAGTTTATTCATTGCATCTTGAACAGTAAAGCCTTTCTTAAATTCGAATTGGCAGTTTGAAATTATGCTTTTATTTTCTAAAAATGTAATAAGTCTGTTATAGAATAGTTTTTCTAATATTTTTCCAATAATTGGCGGTAAAGAAATGGGTTACGGTAATTAGTTACTTCAAGGGGTTTCTTTTTTAAACACGGGTACTACTTTAGCAGGTTTCAAAATATTTTGACATATTTTCTAAATTAAAAATAAAACGTGGACGTCAAAAATATCGGAAGAAAATTGTAGGTGCTTTTTACATTGTTCTTGTGAGACAAAAACCAAAATGACCAACCAGTACTGAGCACTCTGAAACCTGTCTTAATCTTCAAACAATCACATGGAAACATTACTGATCAAGTCTTATTAATAATTAATATTTCAATAAATAGGTATTTAATAAAAACCTTCTTTACACTGCAAGCAAATAAGTCCTATAACTAATTCTAGTATTGTAAGCTTGTTAATTAAAACTAGATATTGAATATAGATTTATTTATTTTAGTTCTTGAAGTTGAGAATATTGGCAATAAATTACAAATATTTAAAGATACAAACAGCCAACTTATAGTCACTTTATATTGACCTTTTGTATCTTTAAATATTTGTAAAACACCCTTGGTAAAATTATTTATGAAATATTTGTTTTATCATTATTTATATTATTTCAAAGTAATAACTGGAGTAGTAATGTTTAACGTCTTTATTAGCAATTTTTCAAACAAATTTTACCTAAGAGTATTTCTCAACATTCTCAACAAGTAACAAGACTGAATAAAACCACCTGCCAAGTGCCTAGAGATGAATATAATTGATGACAAAGAGAGTCAACTGAGCTGAGAGAGATGATGATTACGTATCAAGGGAGAGAATAAAATATTCACTACTCTCACTGGGTTATTCGCTCGCTTATTCATTGTGTCTGACATTTACATGTCCCTCGTCATCAATATTCACCACAGTTCACATCATCTGAGAGTGTCGTCTGTCATCGGTCATTGTGGATTTGGTGGTGTCACACAACCTCAAATTGTGGGCAAATCTATGCACACTGGACAAAGATAGCGGTTTTAATCAACTTGGACATGTGATATATCGAACTGAAAGACTGTGTTGGTGGAATTTAATACTAAAAATTTCAGTAAAAAAGATTTGTCCCTAAGGAAATGACGACAATTTAAAGTTTAGGGTTGAGCTTCCAACTTCAGTAAGAACGGGTTGGGTTTGCAGCGTTACAGTCTATTCAGTGATACCAAATTCATATCCTCTTTTCAAGTGACTTCTGAAATATCTGTAGACGTTTTCTGGGTAAACATTGATCAATTTATCGAAAAGGCATGAACCTGAAAATTTATTATGAATCATCCACTAAATTTATGTTCAATACTAGTTATAGTTGTGCCAAATCAATCAATTGCATCATTTAGTAACTCTATGAACTCTCATGTAGTGATTTAAAACTTGTAATCTTTTGAAAAGGACAGGTTTTATACTAAAATTTATATGTATTTAACAACTGATTTAGAATCTAGACCTATTCCTTTTTTTATTTGTCTACATTGAAAATATTGTTTTTTTTACTTCCAAGCTGTTATCTTTTTCAAATGGTTAATTACAAAATATAGTTGGGGTGATTCAAAACCACTAAAACTAAACAATATTGTTAAAACTAACAATCAGCAGGAAAAATCTAGTTGATGACACAGCGTTGACAGTTGACACTGGATGAGATGAAAGCTAAGTTTGTAGATTGTATTCACAAGTGGGACTCGGGTAATGTGATGTGCGGTTGATTTGTTATTCTCTCTGTTTGAGCTCTGAGAGGAATCCCGCAGAGGTTTCGAGTCTGGAATAACGAGGGTTGACAACGGCAGAAACACTTATCCCAACCTTCGGCTCACCGAGTTTAAATAATACACTCAATAGATAAGTTCTTATAAATATGAGATACAGTTTGCTGCATAGTACTCTTGTATCTCACAAGACTTGTGCGACATGACTTTAACATTTAACATTTTTCCTGGTTCTACTAATTACTGTAAAAAGAAGATCACTACTAATAGGTGTAAAATCATTTTAATTTTTCTTTGTCTGTAATTTTTGTTAATAAGCCACCACTGAAGGGGTTGAAATATCAAGTTTTACTTTAAAACAACAACAAATATCCTAGTTTCCTTCATACAAATAATTCTAAAATATATAAATTGGTTTTACATTTATTATCACAAACATTACTGATTAAATAAAAGCGTTTCACTGTTTCTGAACGTTTTGTAAGCAAGTGATCACGGTCCGGCAGACAACATCAAATTGACTGTATGGTTTTACAACGCTGATTTCCACTTTAAAATTTATTTCATCCATTAAACAATTCTATTTCCCTGTAAACTTCCTGTAAAACTGGAAATAAAATGTATTTTCTTACTCAACTTGGATGTATAGTAAACTTTGCTGTAATGAAAATAAAACAAACTAAAAATTAACCATAACTAAACTTACAGAATAGAAGAATATTCTAAAGTATTGGGTTATTTAATAGCTAACAACCTTGAATGAATTGACGTTCCTTCCATTTCAAATCAAAGTGGTGTACATCTCTACTTCTCTAAAATAAGAAACACCTAAATTTTTGCACCCCCTGTGCGCAACAAATTGGAAAACACTAAATTTCGATTACAATAGAGCTTTAAATTCAAACGGTTTGTTTTGAATTTACTCAGTACATCAAAACTACATTGTTTTCCCACCTATCTCTGCTTTTTATCAAACAAATTTTACAAAATTCACAAATGTGTAGAACGATTAAATTTACTAAAACAAGATAGACTTGCACATTTTCTGTAAAGCACACTGCTCATAAGCTATTACTATTCAAAGATTTTAAATCAGTTTCTTTTTGTATGACCAAACCTTATTAAATTTAAAATTTATTCTTTATTTTTGTGGTAGTAAAAAAGCGTATGCGACATTTTCAGTAAAAAGTAATTTTATCTGTTCCAAGGAATTTTGGATGGTTTCGTTATATTTACACTAGTATTTAGCCCAAAACCTTGTAACGTTGGCAGCTCTAAAACACCCTGTGTTGTTTCTACGATCAAATAAAACGACTCAAACTTGTGCTCCGGGCAAGAATTCTTGTGCACATCTGTTCTCAGATTTATTTGCAGTTTCTACGTTGTTTCTCGGATTTGTCATCTCCTTACTCTTAGAACATATCAGCTTTTACAGATACACTTTTCCAACAACTAAAGCTATGGTTTCCTAGGAAGCGGTGACCGCTACATTACGGCCGTAATATGACGGTGAGTTTTACTTTCAATGTTATCAGATTAGAGTGGTTTCCTAGAGAACGGTGGACGTAAAGTAGCAGTGAAAACAAGTCAAGGTTTTTCTTGCCAGGTGACACATTTTGTTTTGTAAACAATAGTATAGCTTGTCCATTACTATATACAGTACGTAATAAACATTGACAACTAAAATAAACAACATGTCAAAAGTTGTGTTACTTTAAATATTGTGTTATGTCCACCGTCACTGTTACATTCACTGCTATACCTGACCGTGTATGCGGTCAGCATCTAGGAAACCATAGCTTTAAGATCTTTATACCTTTACCTTTATACCTTTTCTTCTTCGAGACCCTTTTGGGATAAGGTTGTGTCATAAAAATAAAACTATACTATATACTCTTTGTTAAAAGATTGTCAATATTAAAATTTAAAATTTTTGGAGCTTGACAGATTTAGACAACAAGTCCCTCAACATTATCATTAAAAACTTCGGTGACAAGAGTAGTCGTATCCTTCAACCATTTCTTAAGAATGGTATGGAACTGGTTGTCGTCAAACTTTGATTGTAGCTGGTAGTTTATTAAGATTTTATGGGCGGGGACGGAAACTGTCCCTGGTCTTGCTGAAGCGACAGAATGGGGTGTTGATCTCTCCGTCTCCTGGTACCATAGCTGTGCACCCTCCTCCTTCTTTCAAAATTCAAAATGTTGGTTTTAATCAGACAGCACAGTCCAAAATGTACTGACTTCAGTACCGCTTTTGTTGGATCAGACTTGCACAGTTTTTGAGGAATAATGTCCCCACGGTAGGAGGCCATAACTAAGATGACTGTGGAGACTGCAAGTACACATTAACCAGAAAATCAGAACTAGGTTGGTAAGTTTGAAGCAAAATGTCACTCTGGCAGGATTTAGAGCAAATATCCTCAATGTGTGCAGTCCATTTCAGCTTACTGTCCAGTTGGAAGCCCAGCAGTTTACTTTCTCCAGAGTGGCAGCCCGGATGTTACCAGGGAACAAATCAAACTCTGAGTCTGTTCTCGTTCAGGAAGCAGCTTGTTTTGAATGAACCATTTCTTAGCACCTTCCAATAGTTGAGAAGCCTCCAGCCGTACTGTAGCAAGACTTGATCCCTTGACAAAGATGGTTGTATCGTCTGCAAATAAAGTGTGTGTCCATCGAGCTGAAGATGGATTAATAGCCACCAGGAAGTACTGGTCCCATGACCGAACCCTGGGAGGGCACCATGGCTGATACAGAGGGCGGAGTGAGCTCCATTTAGTGAGAGGATCTGGTAGCGTTTCCAAGATAAGATTTGAGTAGTTCAAATGCAGATCCAGCTAGGCATATAGTTTTAGCTTGTATGTGAGATAATCAAGCATGCTTGCTTAAATCACATAATGTCAAAGACATAATTTCCGCTCCTCGAGGCTGCAGAGATTTTATCAACTAGGTTACGCACTGGCGAAACAGTGGATCGACCCTGACGGAAACCATGCTGCGCAGGTGAAAACAGGTGGTTTGTTTCCAACCATACAAGAACCATATAAAAGCATCATTTAATAGCATCTGAACTGTTATATAAATTCCCTGTTCCCATAAACTAAAAATTCGCAAACATATTTTTGAGTTAATTAAATATAGTGACCTGTAGTCACAAGCGCTACTGAGAATCCTAGCGAATTTCCTATATTGGAATATTAGTTACACCAGAAGTATACCTTTTTGGGGAGGTGGCTAGCGTTTCATACAAAACTGGGTTTTTATGACTGGGACTCGTGGCGTGGTCCTGTAATCCAGCTTAAAGGAGTCAGGTTTTGAGGATGATATAGATCTAAGCGGCTCAGATGGTCTGGTGATCATCTGATGATACCGCATCAACTCCACCATTTTTAGACATATCAGACCACCACCTGCGTGGTTAAGAAGATCACGTTAAGCCGTTGGTCCTTGTATTTCCATTGGTCATTGGGATATTAATTAATAACCATTCTAAGGAAGAGTCGGCCTAGTTTGTACAAGACTACACCTCATAACTCATTACTACCACTCATCCTTCACCACATATTTGCCTTAAAATACCCTCATGAGAGTGGTCGGCATCTCAAATAGTGATTTAGTGAAAACTGTACACATTTGGGATTTGATTTCAATTAAACTTATAAAGTTATAATTATCATTTAAAACACTGTACCTAAAGCGTGTACTAAAAGTCAACAAAATCCAATATACCAGGCCAAGATGGCGTCGAAAAACTATTTTCTAGTAACGGTTTTTTTAAAGTTCAAAAAAGACTATCGCGAAAAATTTTGCATTTCAAAAATGTTGTTGTATTCTATTTAAGTTGAACAAAAATTTTTGTTTTTTAACATAATTATATATAAAGTTTTTAATTTGACTCGGGAGGAGTTGGGAAGCTTAAAACTGCAAACCGGTTTGCTGTAAAACGTTTAGTTTTCTCTAGCGATAAAAATGAATTGCTCTATTTCCTATGGAAACTTCGCTAATAATAAACCGAATGCATATAGTATGGACCAATAAAGCTCATATCTACAAACCATCCATTCAACCAATACATCTGATGTGGTCAGGTAGTTTGGCTTTATTGAAATAACTGGGTCTAATCTGTTTGCGGATATTGTTTCAGATGGGTGTTGTTGGCTTTGTGACAAAATCATCAGTTCGGTTTCATTGGCTGCTCTACTAACATAGTTTTCCATTGTGGAAGAGGAATAATTGATTTGTCAATGTTGTGAATCTCGAACTTCATCAGTCACTTTAGTTTATAAGTGTTGGTGCAATTAATCAAATCCGTGGCGTGATCTAGCTGACAGAGAGTTAGATATATTATCACTTCCTTCCTTTCGTCATTTATCACAAAACAGAGGAAAGCTACTTTCAAGATTTAAATTTCTTCATGAAATTGTTAAAAGTGTGCTAAAATTTTGAATTCTTCATTTATTTGTAACATAAAAATAATATGTTTTCAAGTGGCGAATGCTACAAATAAAACCTTATCATGTTCCCGGAACTTTGCGTGTGAAATATATTTGGTATTTCTTATATCCTATATACAGTCATGGTAATCACTAAATCACTACTTGATTTAGTCATATATGTGGAATTGAGGATGAGTGTGATGAGTGGTAGTAATGAGTTACGAGGTGTAGTCTTGTTACAAACTAAGGCTGACTCTTCCTTAAAATGGGTCATTAATTAATAGCCCAATGACCAATGGAAATAAAAGATTAACAGCTTCGAACCCGCTAGTTTCCATGGTCTGTTACTTGTCCTAACGATGGTGGAAGGTTGATGGGTATCATCAGATGATCACTGAGACTATCTAAGCCTATATCATCCTCAAAACCTGACCTCCATAGAGGTGGATTACAGGACCACCATTTTTTTTGTTTTGTTGGAATAAAAAATGTTGTAATTTTGTTGTTCAATTGGAGGTTTATTAAATAATACCTTTTCACACTTGCCTGTGCAGAAGGTAGCAAAATCTCATCATAGCAAGATCAAATATCAACTCAGCCATGTGCGTTAATTCTATAAAGCGTTAGTGTTATGTCCAAAATAGTCCACATAGTTTTAGCAAGTAAAAAATTCGCATTGGTCTATAAAACTCAAGGCCTCAAGGGCAAACCTTTATTGAAATAAACCTGTGTAGATCTACCAGGGAATTACCGCACTAATCTCCACACTAACTCATCTCAGTCCGGTTTGAAGGCAAAAGTTGGTTCGGAGTGAAAGGATGACTTAAGCTGAAACGGTATTGAGCCGGAAAGCTTTTGGCAGATTAACTTGCTCGATAGCTGCAGGACTACCAACTCTAATCCGGGAAAACTTTCTACCCTCGGAGAGTGACACCTGGGGTGTGAGCAGGCTGCCAACACGACAAGTTTAAATCTTTCACACAGATACAGTACCATTATTTGGCAATGACAGTCATTCTAGTTGTACTTTATGGTCAACAGTGTTCAGAAGTAGCCTGAATTCATATTTTCTGTTACATCGTGATTTATTGTTTGACCAAGTTAAGACCGTGTATTACTAGGGGAAAAAGTATTACTTTGAAATGTTAAACCTTGTTTGATAATACAAATATTTTACTTTGAAAATGTGAAATACTGTATGTTTGACTACAGTCTTCCGTTAAACTACTGGCCATTTTTTTGACCCAAACTGTACACCCTTAGGATTTAATAGATAGTTTATGCTAAAGAAAAAAACTGTTTTTATCTCAATAAACTTCAAAAAATTCTAACTCTCTCATAACTAAAAAAACTAAAAACTACTATCTTAACATAAATTGTTTCCAATAAAAATTTTTTTCAAAGTTATCTGAAATATTTATGTCTTTAAAGAGATAATAATTAAAACTAAATAATTTGATTTATTATTCATCTTAGCCGAGTAAATTTTGTTATTTTATTAAAAATTAAATTAACCCCCTTAGGTGGCATTAATGGAGCTATGGGAGTGTTACATTTCTTTGAGCGGATGTCAGTGGGAGAAGTTAAACCCTCTCTGATGTATGCGAGCATACCTTGACTAATAGCAGAGAAGGAAGCTAAAACCACTCCCAACCTCCTGGCTCAGAGCATTTAGGTCAATTAACCGGTTTTAGTGGTTATAATTGCGACACTGCTGTGCCAATGCAAAAAGCGATTCATAATACAGATTAAATTTGATATTACAATACTAGTTGGTATCATGTAAATGTGACCAGCTGTGATCATAAAATGTTTATCAAATACAGTTAAAGTGGCACTTTTTAACTTAAAAGGCTAAAACATCTTAATTTTAATAACTAATGCAAAGTTAAAGAAATTTACTTGCAATTTACTTAATAATTAAAAACTATAATTGATGTTTTATAAATAAAAGTAAATTTTGAATTTATAAAATAAAATTAAAAACAACTCACTTAAAGAAGTCTGGAGAGAACATCTGCAATTTAACATCAGTAGGAGCACACCTGAAAACAAAATGTATAGGTAGTTTAAATTTTATTTTCTATTGCAAAACATTGTGTATAGCTAAAAAACAATTATTTACATGAAATTCATAACACAAATTTTGACAATTACTGCTGTTATAATATAGCAGCCGAGTTAAAATATATATATACTGACAGTAAAAATGTTGTTGTCATATATAAAACTTAAAGAAACTGATAATGAAAATAAGGTTGAAGTTTGAGATATTGAAATAGTTTTAGAATGTCAACCTACTAAATAAAGTTTTCTCCAAAAAAAGATTAATTTATTAGAGAAACATCTGTAATAAGTTTAATTAGTTAAAATGATTGTTGCTACCAATTTTTATAATATTTTTGCCACATACATCGTGTAGTATATTAGTACACAAAATTAACTCTTCTATATTACTAATGTCACGTCTTTGTACAGTTATATATATATACTCAGGCGTTGTCAAGAGTGTCAATAGTATTTTTTGTAGCTATAAGAAATTATTTATTTAACAACTGTTCAAAAGATTGCATGCTCCAAGAATTATATGATTGAAAAACACCTTCAGCATGGCTTTATATTTTACATCATAGCTATTAAAAAGAAGTGCATGTTTCCAAATACAAACCAATCACTGTCAAATAATTCAAAGAAAAAACTCAAACTGTAAGAAAAACGCATGTTAACGTTCAGAGTTGATTTTCCCAAACATGTTTTTCCGACTCAGGCGGTTATTTCCAATGTTCGCAATGCCAGATACAAACATCAAATATTCGCTTGTCAAAGGGTGGAGAGTGGAAAGTGGGTTCACAAAGGGTTGTTACTTGTCACACTCAACAGCTGTTAGCGCCTGTAGCCGCGAGCAGAGCTGTCAAACACACATTGTACCTTCACCCACACCCCGCAAATCAAGTACAGGCTGGTTTATGCACCTGCGGAAAATGTGGCAAGCAAAGAAATGGAGTATTAAAATAATTTAGTTAAAAATTTCAAACACATTCAATTTGAATCAATTTATTTTTATATTTTAAATTCAAGACATGTTTGTTTTTATAGAATATCATCAATTTAAAAACTGATGTTGATGGTTGTACAATCAATAACTTCATTACTGTATAACTTTAAGATTGCACAAGTAGTCAAATTGGTTGTTTAATATAATTTGAATTTATTTGTCTTCAAAAAGTAGTTTTTCTTCACTATTATTGGTACATGACTAATAATATTTTATGTAGGTCACTTGGAGAATTGTGTAAAAACAGAAGTTGAATTTTGAGGTATTAAAAGGTTTCAGAATCTTTACCTAGTGAGAAAGTGTTTTTATCCTAAAGAAACGTAACTGAAAACATCTGTAATACAATGCTAAACTAGCATTATTGAAAATAAAAACGTGACAAAGATGGAAATTAAGCACTCAACAAAAAAATAATAGTTGTATATTCAGAAAATCTGTATATCAGAAAATTATATTGTAAGGTGTAATATTTGCACATACTTGACCTCTTTATTAATTCAAATAGTTAGTTAAATGGAGTGTTGCAAGGATGATGAATAACCAAACAACATGTCGAGTACTGGACAAGAGAACCTCTACACCAATTAAACAACACTACAACCCCACACAGTGACGAGGTGCTGGATTCACTTCACTTCAGTACTCTGTAGCAACGTGGTTTTGTATATACAGAGTTAGTTTTAAATATCTTTCCCCCTTAACTTTTGGAAAAGGAAACATTTTTAAAACCCTTTAGGGAATGTTTTTTTAAGATTCCAGAAGTTTGTTTTGGCGGTACTTTCATCACCACCCACCAAAATCAAAGGGAGATAACTTTTATAAAGACAAACCCCCTTGTGGCACCTCAAAAGAAAGGAAATTTCAACACAAATTCAACTATGCAAAGACAAGTTTTTGTCTCAACTCGTTTTTTTGTTATATTAGTGTAAGATGGAACAAAATCAGGCTTAAAACACCACATTCAACATACAATTGATTTTTAATGACAAAATTTTCTTCTATATACGCAGAGGTAAACATTCCAACCTTACAACATAATCCCATAGAGTGTCATTCAAAATAAATTGTATGTGAAACGTGGCATTTTAAACCTGATGTTGTGTCATCTGTTAGCATACCGTTATAATTTTATTCTTTGATTGTTGGATAGCAAATTCAAAAACTGCTTTCATTGAGAGCTTTTTTACCCTTAAAAACGGCCTAAAAATTGTTTAACATTAGCAATATCATGAAAATAAGTCAGGTGTAAGTAGTGATTTGTTACTCTTCCCTGATACAGGAATGAGTGTCATTAGCATGAACACAGAGAGAAACTGTTACAATTCACTTTAACAGCAAATCTTTGTGTTACAAATACATTTTTACAATTTAAATTATTTAGTTTTAGAGCTATGTAGCTAATAATTAGCTATGTATGAATGTTAATGTGACAATAAAAAACTGATTTCTGAAACAATGTTTTCAATTTCAAAAATTAAAGCTAAAAAATGTAATTTTAATATTTTTTGTAATAATTTAAAAGTACTGTAAGGTAAAATCTACTTTGAAGGAATACTATGATACTATTACTGGGAATGCTTTTAGTTACTTGTTAGACACGGCTACTGGTGAGATTATTCTCAAAACCGGTCCTGTTCTTTTAAAAATTAAAATTAATCATACTAATGTTCTCTTTATTCCTTTAAACTAGGGTTAAAAGTTTGATAATTTCTGTTATTTGTCTATACAGTACTTTGAGTTAACCAATTTTTTTTATTATTGAATCTAGTTTAAAACAACAAACAATGACTGCAACAACATACTGCTTTACTTCGTCAAAATATTTTAAGCTAGGTATTTTAAAACTAATACAATAATATATTTCTAATAAATTAAAAGTTTAAACAGCTTCTGAAATTTAAAAAAGTCTTCTGAGCAAGTATCAACAGAACATTGATTTAAAACAAGAATTTGACGTATACAAATTAGCGAAAGTTGTCGACGTTGTGCTGCGCGAGAGAAGGGATCTTACCTAGGGTGTGGGGAGACATCTCGGTGTGACGGCAGCCTGGCCTGTACTGACACCCGACGCCCACCTACACCACCTCGCCCACCCCCAACACCTCCCTCCCGGCCGTGAGGTGGGTTTAATAGATTGTTGCTTTTTCGGTTTCAATAATTTATCTCACTATTGTTTTTTACTGCTCAGTTTATTGTTGTTGTATTTAATGTAAAATAAATTAATAATAGTCTTGTAAATTAGCTACCTTTGAAAAATACAAACTCATAAAAAAACTAGGTGAGGAAAAAATGTTTTAACTGACAAGTTTTATCATTTACAGTGTGAGATAAAAAACAGATGACAGAAAATTATCAAATTTTGTTTATAACTATGAAACTATGAAAGAGAGGTTGTAACCAAAGAAAGGATAGAGGGGACAACCAGCGAGATCTGCGGCCTGTATGTGGTGACTGAAAACAATAAAACAATAATGCAGCAAAACATTCTTTCCTATGAAGAAAAAAAGGTTGTAATCATGGTTCATATCATTTTTCTAGTTGCTCCATGGTTAGTATTAATATTAAAGGCTATGTGTGAGTGGATTAAGGCATAACAAATTAATTTTAAAGTTTCTGCTCTACAAATTTGGGACATTCTTAAAGAGTAAAGACAGGATGAAATTCTTTTCAAACATTATTAATAAGCACATTTCAGGTTTAAAAAAAGTTCTTAACTTTGATACATTTGGTTGACTCCAGTTCCTTTTCATCAAATATGATGATTAAATCATTTTATTCCTTGATTGTTCGATAGAAAATTCAAGAATTCGCTCGACAACTGAAGTTGCTTAACCAAAAGTACGTTTCTTCCTTTAGTTTAACTAACAAAATATAATCACTAATTAGTTAAGAGTTCTAACATAAGCCATAAGAGCCAGGAGTTTTTTGTAGATGAGACGATAAACATATTTTATGAACTTCCCTCAACTCCAAGTGTACAAAACGACCAGAGATTTGAAATGAAGTACCGTATGTAGTGAGTAGTGTGTACGTTGTACGGATCGCATTGGGGAGGGTGAAATCTGCTTTCTATAATACTAGGCACCGGTTGGCTCTACAGCTCTAATGAGACAAAGTATCTCTTTTTATCCCTGTCCTCAATGGTTGTAACTGATGTAAGTACTGTTGTATCAGGGACGCTGTGAGTTCCGATAAAATGAGGAATATCTTACCCAATATTATGGTACTAAATTTCTAAAAATCACTTAAAAGTATTTTGTAGTTGCTTAACTTTAAAAAGCTTTTAGATCTGAGAGAAACAATAATTATGTAAAACAAGAAAGCTCTAATGTAGAAAAAATAATTAAAACTTGTTTAGACATAATCATTTTACTGAATATCCACCTTGAAATACCGTCTAAGAGAGGTTGGTGTCTCAAGTCAAAATATTCCAAAGAGTAACTGAAGGAGCTATCCTTTGAAAGTCATGAAGAAATCCACAGCACTTGAGAATAAAAATGGAATCACAGACAAAAGACAAAGTTTATAATAAAACCACAAAGCAACTTAGCTATTCTCGAGAAACTCCCCGACATTCTTCCTGACCTGAATAGGGTTTAGAGGAATTTTCGGAGGAAGATTAATCATCAAGATAGTTTAAGAAATACGAGGGCTTGAAGTCTGTTAATGTTCGGAGAATTGACTAGGGTCGAGTGAGATGCTTGCATGTGCTATTCTCTAGAATCACTCAGAGTTGTTCAACAGTGATCAATAGTAGCCCGACACACGCAACTGACACCGGACTTGAGACTGTTAACATGGCAGACACGGTACGAGATAGTCAAGCCTATCTAGGGATGACTAAAAGTTTGAGAGAGTGTAGCAGGTTGGAAAATACTTTAACTTCTTATGTGGTTAAAGTGGGATACACAAAAGCAGAGATTTCAGTGGGCAACCCGTGGGAGAAAAGTGCAGGTCAAATAGTTTAATGAAGGGTGGACATTGTTTTCAAATCGTTGTAATATGAAAAAAAACCATATTTTTTATCAAAGGTTTTTTACAGCAACCTACAACGGGACAGAAATATTGCTTTCAACTAATAACTGTATGAAATAAAGATGATTCCCCACCAACATCTTTCAAAACCAGTGTGCAAGCACTGCTACAAAATGATCAAAAAATGTAACAGTTTTGAGTCCAGGTATTTGAATTATCCCGAGGAAGAGACCACTCTCTCTTAATAATATGTTCATTTTATATTGTTTGAACCTCTCTTAGTGTAAGAGTGGACCTAGGAAGGATAAATAAAGCAAATTTCAATTTCAAATGCCTTTCTCTAAACCCCCAGATGATCTTTGAAATTAATAAGGATAATATTGCCTGGTTGGGAAAACTTATTTTTAAATTGGAAAATTCATTGTTGACAGTACCCTGTTTCTACATGTTAGAAACGTGTCTTTATTATAGAGAAATGCAATTGTGTAAGAGACATAGATAGCAGTATACACTCTTATAAAACCAGAGGGAGAACTACCTAACAAGGAGACACAGATCGGTAGCTCATGAGTATTTGCCTTCAGAGGCTAGACTTCAGTTTGTCAACATAATTTCAGATTAAAACTGCCCTAATGCCAAAGACTTTTAAAGCTCAACTCAAAAAAGTGTTGATCACAAAAGCATTCTAAATTGTAACAAATTTATGGTAAATGATTGGGAGACCGCATGAACTGAATAACTGACAGACTTGGAGTTTTCTTGAAGAAGGCTTCTACTCCACACGTAGCATGGAGCATGATGGACCTATGCATTATCGTTACATGATGGAAGAAATGTGTGAAGATAAGCTATTTTTTCCTCGGTTATTTATTTATTTGATTTGTTCTTTTTTAAATGTTTTGTTTTCCTGTGCATCTTGTATGCAACGGAATAAATATTTCTTTCTTGAGATGGGTATAAATGAACGGTTTATATAAATATGAACAATATTTAGATGTGTGTGAGTCCAAAATTTCAGTGTTAAATATGACGATTGAAATACATGTTACAATGCTTACTCTATGAATTATTGATTTACAAAAATAGTGTTTGTAAAAGTAACAACTAATCAATAAAAAGAAATTGTGTTTTAAAACTACAATCTTTTTGAGACAAATATTCAATCCAAATCATATCGAGTATTAGTCATTAGACTTTCTCTGCAAATTATATTCAGGTAGTATCTTACCAACCCACTAGTCGACTACTATAGTTTTGAAATAGTAAGAGCCGCTACCCTCACAATTGCCGCATCACAGTTTTGTTGAAAGGTTGAAAGCAATATGGCAAGTTCCCAAACTGAGCTGCTCCCGTAAGTTGCTCATCTGGCAGATTTCTTGCACAAGAATTGTCCTCCCTCTTGTTTCCATTTCTTCATTACACAGACTTAGGAGAGTTACCTCAAAATAGCAGCTGATTACAGTTAAAATAACCCTTTGACAAATGTAATTTATTACAGTTACAAGTTACAAAAATTAATGCTACGTCAAAATGTAACTGACCAGTTACAAGTTACTCTCTCACAAACAGAACACGTAATCAAATTGATAAAGGCGTTAAAACCATTTCACACTGATATGATTTCAAACAATATAATTATTGTATATGATTTATATTTCGAGTGGTTTTAGCTACAAGATAATAATTACTTTGTTGGAGTTATTGAGGATATGATACAAACTCAGGTAAAGACTAATTGTTCAGACATCACCATTTTAAAAGAAACTATTTCTAAAAGTTCATTTAACTGTCAACCGGTAACAGAGGAGGAAATAAATAAAATAATTAAAGCTTTTAAAATAAATCATCAAGTGGACACGATAGTGTACCATTAAAATTAATCAAGTATGTTAGACAACCACTTATAAAACCCTTAGTTCATTTGATAAATAGTTCTCTAGTTTCAAAGCATATTTCCAGATAGTCTAAAGAAATCCAGAGTAGTACCAATTTTTAAGAAAGGGCACAAATTAGAAGTAAGTAAATAATTATCGCCCAATTTCAGTATTACCCTCAATATCGAAGATATGAAAGGGTCATGTATAATAGATTAGTAGATCATTTAGAGCACAATAACTTATTCGACAATGAGCAACATGGGTTTCGAAAAGGCAAATCAGTGGTAACAGCTTTAACCGAATTTTCGGAGAGCATTATAGATCTCTAATAGATAAAGGAGATAAGGTTGTTGGCATTTTCATGGATTTGTCAAAGCCTTTGACAGCATTTCACAAAACTCTCATAAACAAACTCCAACAGTTAGGCTTATCCAAAATGCTTGTCATGGTTTAAATCCTACCTTGATAATAGAACTCAGTATGTGAAATCTCAGCTAACCAATTTGTAAAGTTACAAAATTTAAGATTTACAATCAATCAAGTATGGAGTGCCTCAGGGCTCCATCCTTGGACCTATTATTTCTTTGTTATATACAGGGCACTACTGTATTTATGACTAATTTTATGATATTTTCTACAAACAAAATAAAAGTTTAACAGAACTAGCTGTTTCAATAGATCAAAAGACATAAAAAGATTAGCAACACAAAATTCTTAGGATTAGAAATAGACAGTAACCTTAGTTGGGGGACTGCCACATAGGAAAAATATCTAATAAAATATGTTCTGGTCTATATGTATTAAGAAGAATGTCATCTTTATGTAATTTGAAAACTCTGAAATCCATTTATTTTGCTCATATTCATTCGCATATTTCATATGGACTCTCAATTTATGGGGGAACAAAAAAAAGGAACCTGGATAGAATTCTGATACTTCAAAAGAGTGCTATTAGAATTATATTAAGCGATTTGAATTCAGTAGAACAATTCTCAAAGAGTATTGACAGTTTACAATCAATATAGGGATAGTTCTTATACAGCTTTTTTATATGATAAATATTATTCTTACCAGTGGCTTCGTTAATTTGTTATTCATGTGGCACTGTTTGTTATTCTGGACACCATTCCCACTAATAAATCATATTCATTTCATTTCACTAGTCAACACAATTTTCATAATTGTTTTATGTCTATAAAATAAAATGTTAAAAGAATACTTATTAAAAGATATTATCTATAGATGAATTTTTCAGATAAATGAGACTACTTTTGTTAATTTAAAACAAAATTATTTGTAAATATTTGTTATTTTTAATGTGTATTTAATTAAACTTACTATTGTCTTTTATATTACTGTAAACCGATTATATATTATTAATTCAATGTAATATAATCAGTAATTATTGTTTTCTTCAAAACTAGGTACCACTTATAATTTCAAATATGTCTCTTTTGTTTACACTGTAATAATATTTTCTATAATAATAAGTATAGTTATTACTTAGTATAGTAATAAATTATCTATTTATACAATTAAGATCTATAATTAGTATAGTTAATGACACTATTTTACATATGTATGTAAATGCATGACGAATAAAGATGTTTTGATTTGATTTGATTTGAAGACTACAATATTTAGGCAGATAAAAGACAAAACCGATACCTAATGGAACCATCTAAATTCTTGATTGTTATGCCTTGGTCGTCTCACTGGTTTAACAAGTGGCCAAAAACACAGATTTGTATGATTACATTTGTTATGTTTATTTTCATTCCTTACTCAAGGTCACCTAGATAGTTGACAGATTGAATTTAACCATCTTTTTCAATTGAGTATTGATATTGAAAACTGAAAGAACAAATAAAACAACGTTTATTTGGGTAACAAAATTTTAAAATGTATACCAAAACATATTAAAGAAGTAAGTGACAGTTCAAAATTTAAAACCATTTTAAAAGATTATGTTGTTAATTTAGCTGTTTATTCTTTAGAAGAGTTTTCACCTCCAGTTCTTAAATGGTAGATTTATTGTTTTTATTTACTTATTTTATTGTTGTTAATCAAAGCTATTTTGTATGTTATTAATGATGTTTTGCTATTAATATTGGTTTTGTATTTTAAATTAATTTGTATTGTACTAGATTTTGAACCTTTTTATAGGTTTTTGTTTATTATGTATGTGATGTATATTTTTATGATAACACATAGAACCAATTCCTCTTTTTGTCTTGCTTGTAAACATAGAAACAATGTAAGATCATGTAAACCTTTGTATGACACTATTCAATTGTAAAATGTACAAAAAATGAATAAAGATATTTTATTGAATTGAATTGAATTGTAAAGTTACAAAATTTAAATCAGATTTACAATCAATCAAGTATGGAGTGTCTCAGGGCTCCATCCTTGGACCCCTATTATTTCTTTGTTATATACAGGGCACTACTGTATTTATGACTAATTTTATGATATTTTCTACTAAACAAAATAAAAGTTTAACAGAACTAGCTGTTTAAATAGATCAAAAAGACATAAAAAGGATTAGCAACACAAAATTCTTAGGATTAGAAATAGACAGTAACCTTAGTTGGGACTGCCACATAGGAAAAATATCTAATAAAATATGTTCTGGTCTATATGTATTAAGAATAATGTCATCTTTATGTAATTTGAAAACTCTGAAATCCATTTATTTTGCTCATATTCATTCGCATATTTCATATGGACTCTCAATTTATGGGGAACAAAAAAAAGTAACCTGGATAGAATTCTGATACTTCAAAAGAGTGCTATTAGAATTATATTAAACCTCCACACCCTAGATTCAGTAAAAGAACAATTCTCAGAACTAAGTGTTTTGACAGTTTACAATCAGTATATAATGGATCAAACCATGTTAGTAAATAATCAGTTCCACACTTGGATTACGTAATACATTCCATTCCTGTAACACCTGCATAGAAATCAAATTTATCTACCTCAGCATAATTTAAGTTTTTATACAAAAAAGACAACTTATATGGGTTCAGAGTTTTAAATTATCTACCAAATAATATAGGGAAAACTTGTTTCAGTAAAATGTTTATGGAACATACATAAAGGTATACTTGTAATTTGTTATTGTATCATCAATCTATAAATTAAATACTTTTATTGAGGGTTTGTTTTGATTTTATTTTTTTCTAGTTCCAATAATGTATAGGGATAGTTCTTATACAGCTTTTTTTATATGATAAATATTATTCTTACCAGTGGCTTCATTAATTTGTTATTCATGTGGCACTGTTTGTTATTCACCCATCCATTCCATACTAATAAATCATATTCATTTCATTTCACTAGTCAACACAATTTTCATAATTGTTTTATGACTATAAAATAAAATGTTAAAAGAATACTTATTAAAAAAGAGCTATTATTATTTAGATGAATTTTTTCAGATAAATGAGACTACTTTTTAATTTGTTAATTTAAAACAAAATTTATTTGTAAAATATTTGTTATTTTTAATTATGTATTTAATTAAACTTACTATTGTCTTTTATATCACTGTAAACCGATTATATATTATTAATTCAATGTAATATAATCAGTAATTATTGTTTTCTTCAAAAGTAGGTACCACTTATAATTTCAAATATGTCTCTTTTGTTTACACTGTAATATTTTTCTATAATAATAAGTATAGTTATTACTTAGTATAGTAATAAATTAGCTCTTTAGCATTTATACAAATTAATTAAGATCTATAATTAGTATAGTTAATGACACTATTTTATATGTATGTAAATGCATGAGGAATAAAGATGTTTTGATTTGATTTGAAGAATAAAATATTTAGGCAGATAAAAGACAAAGACCTAATGGAACCATCTAAATTCTTGATTGTTATGCCTTGGTCGTCTCACTGGTTTAACAAGTGGCCAAAAACACAGATTTGTATGATTACATTTGTTATGTTTATTTTCATTCCTTACTCAAGGTCACCTAGATAGTTGACAGACTGAATTTAACCATCTTTTTCAATTGAGTATTGATATTGAAAACTGAAAAGACAAATAAAACAACGTTTATTTGGGTAAAATTTCAATTTTAAATGACCAGAAAGAGCGGCTTTTTTGTTAGTTTTAACGTGTAAAAAGTAACACGTTAAGTAAATCGTTATGGCTGAATTGTAATGGTTGCTGTTACTCGTTACTAAGTTTTAATGTAACGATTAAATTACAAAGTGACAGAAAAATGTAACAATTACAGTTTTGTAATAATTATTCTCTAATATGTTCATTTATATTTAACATCTATTTCATTCAACAGCTCCAATGGATTTATCAACCAAAGTAGAAAATAGAAATATATGTTTGAACTATAGATAAAGACTCTTTTTCATTTCAGTGTGTTGTGTTTTTATTATGTGATAATTTTAATAACTTAAGTTCTATTTAGGATCTAGTTAAATTATTTTCTGTGAACTAGATTATCAAAATATAAATTATTTTAATATAAAGTTAATTTGTCACATTTTAAGTAATTAACATAAGTAACATTTTAACGCGATTTAATATAAATTTGTCAAGGTTTCTGAGATTGTTAAATTATTATAATGATCTTTATTCTTTTGGAGTTGTTTACCTAAAACTGTTTACGTAAGAAATCTCACAAAAAACTTACATAAGAAACAGGAAAATATAACTTATAAGAGAATTTGGCACTAACAACACTAACTGAGAGATTTGGTAGTAAAATATCGCAAACAATGAAGAGGGAACTCTGAATAAATGTCGACAAAGGGGAACAATCGTAAAGTAAATGTTTCCCCAGCACAGGGTGCGAAGGGAGGGAGGGAGGCACAAAGCGCGGAAAATATGATTTCATAATGATGCTTTTATAGATCAGCTCTTCCTAAGAGATCTGATTTTCAGATCTGGCTCTACTCTCTTTTGTAGAACAAAAGCACTTTATTTATAGGGCTATCTGACAAAGACAGCTTTGCTGGTCGAAAGACACCTTAATTAATAACTAAAAAACCTCAGGAAATACACTAATTTTAAAATTCAAAAATAAATATTATTTTAATAAATGTTATGTCTATGAGGCCATTTAATACTCAAGATATTATCATCGGGTCCTCAACACAAATATTAAAGTCCTACAGGAAATTAAAATGTTTTCAACATCAGTTCACTATATACTTGAATGTATAAAATAATAATAACAATTTTATGAAAGTATATTTTATTTGTTCTTTTCCTCGCAGCATGTTTTTCAGGATATTTTTAAAATATTAAAAATACTATCAACCAACATCATGACAGAGATCAGCCTGATAAAAAAATGATATTCTTTTATACTAATTAAATAAATACTACTGTACCTACCTAATAATACAAGCATAATTTTTACTTTTTTAAAGTACAAACAATGCTTTTATTATTCAGTAATGAATACACAAAGTAATTGGAGTTATTGTCAAGTATAACACTGCTCATACGGCAAAAAGTGTTTGTGTAGAGAGTGTTTGTGGCGGTTTTCCTTGAGGACTTTATCGGGAGAAAACAAAAACATGACTTTATAACTTAAGGGTCTGGCTGAATGCCATCTGAATAATCTAACTGTGGAAGAACAACAAAAGTTGTTAAAACAAAGCAAACAAGTTAGATCAACTGTTGGATTATTGAGAATAACACTTTTGTCGTAGGTTTTGAATAAAGTTTAATCCAGCGATTCATGTATTCACTTTTGTATGTTATTTGTAGAAAACAATGCTTACGTGTTTATAGCCAGCCTAACACAAAATAAACAAGTATTACATTAACAAAAAACCTTATACCGTAACAATCATGCTATGCAATTGGCAATTTTTTAAATGGGAATTTGGGGGTAGTAAAACCCTAGTTCAAGCCAAAAATAACTTCAGGATCCCTAATTATAGCTCAAAGCATGTTTAGAAACTCTTGGTCGTTCAAAAGTTTGTTTTCAAATTAGCCGTTTTTTGTCCAACATGTTAAATATGCGACTGCAGTCTTATTTATACAAACTGTAAAACATTAACTTTTAATCCTACGTGAAACATTCCCAAACTCAAGCAAGAAGAAGTCTTTTTTGCCCATTTCTCGACCGAAAGGAGAAGTTCAATTCTGTCCACCCCTAGTCAATTGATTGGATACAGTAGTTTACTTACCAGACTCTCGACTACCAGGTTTGTGACTATTAATTTGTCTGTTTGCTTACAACTCAGCAGGCGTAAAAAAAGGGCCTATCTCTGTAGTAAACTGCCAGTTTGTTGATCCTCGACCCCCTACACAGTGTCACTAAAGTGAGGCTTTCGTTTATTCTACTGATCTATTTTGATGATCTTGTCAGTCACTATTCAATTCAAATAATCTTTAATCACAAATTGTACAATACATAGATGCATATACAATTATCGAATAACGTTAAAATTAATTTGTCTATGCTATAAAATACAAATGACTTTGTTTGAAAACGTTTATATTAGTTATATCTTTTATGTTCTGAGGTATCTTATCATAAAATTGTATTCCTGCTCTTTTAGGAGATTTCCAGAAAAATTTACGTGAATGACTCGGAATTGCTGTTGTATCTTGGTTTCTAGTGTTGTAATAATGATTAGTGCCTAGCTTTAGCAAACTGGCTTCAGCTGATTTTACCACTAAAACTTTTTCCAACACATATAGTCCATAGACAGTTAGTATTCCCAACTTAGCAAAGTCCTGTTGCACAGAATCAATAAAGTTTAGATGTAGCATAATTTTCAATGCTTTTTTTTGCAAAACTAGTAATTTGTGTAAGTTTTGATTGCTTGTAGCTCCATTCAGTACAATACCATACAATATGTCAATGACATCTTGAGTATGTCAATTGAGCAGAATTTGGCCATATTTTGTAAAATATTTAGCTTTGACAAAATTTTGTTTACCAGACTTTCTACATGACGATTCCAGGTCAAAGACTGATCTACTATTAATCCTAAAAATTTTGTATGTTCTACTTTTTGCAACTCGCTATTATCAATCTGTAAAGTTTGACTTAGTTTTTTTCTATTTTGCTGTGTGTGAAATGAAATAAAATTGGTTTTATCTAAGTTTAACAATAAATTTCTGCTATCAAAAAATTTTTCATTATGGACAGTTCCTGATTAACTACACACTCAATTTCCACTTTTGTATTTCCTCTTACTATGAGATTGGAATCATCTGCATAGAGAATCAACTTGCTGTGCAATTCAGATAAAGAGGAAGGCAGCCCCTTTAAATAGCACAAGAACAGAATTTGTCACCATCATACTTGATTTTGTTTTAACTATTTGATTGTATTTATTAAGATGAGATATCTCAACATACTGACTTCAACCTACTAAGTACGACCTGAACCAGTCAAGGTGTCTCCCATGTATACCAAGATTCTGTAAAGTGATAATTAGTTTATCATGGCAAACACTATCGAAGGCCTTAGTCAAGTCCATGAAAACACCATGAGCATTCTCACCTTATCAATGGCTCTTACAATAGTATCTATGAATTCAACACCCGCTGTAATAACTGATCTACTACTTCTAAACCCATGTTGTTGATCATCAAATACATAGATTATTTTCGTCAAGAAATTTAATTAGTCTGATAGACATTGCACGTTCAAAAATATTTGAAAAGGATGTGATAATAGAAATTGGACGGTAGTTTGTTGGATTGGTTTTCTCTCCCTTTTTAAAAACTGATTTGATTCTTGAAATTTTCAGTTTATCCGGAAAAACACCTGTAATAAAAGAAGAATTTATGACGTGTAAAAGCGGTTTTAGCAAGTAGAATTTTGATTTTTTTATTATGGGCATTGGAATTTCATCACATCACACTGAATATTTGTTTTCAAAGGAAGTTATAATTTTATCTAGTTCGTTTTCACTCACTGGGGCTGACTGAAATTTTGAAAACGAGTTAATATAAGTAGAAGGCTCTGTTTTGTTGTTTGAAATTTTTGGAATGACCAGGTTATTCACTACATTAATAAAATGATAATTAAGTTTTTCTGAAACAATAAATGGATTAGAGACTGTTGCACCATTGATAATTAGCCTTGTTTCATTTGTATGTTCGGAGTGACTTTAATTTCATCATTAACTATTTTCCAGGTGGTTTTACAAATATTTTCTGAGCCTTTTTGTTAGACATGAACTTTCTTAGCATTAATTAAATTAAGTTTATAACTTTGTTGTTGTTCTTTTAATTTAGTCTTTAGATTAGTGTCTTTAGTAATTTTTAAAGTTTGGCTAAGACAGGTGATTTCTTCTTTCTGCTTAAACAATTCACTTGTTTTCCATTTATCCGATTTTGTGGAAAATCTACTTTTAACGGGAGGAAATGCTAAGTCAAAGTAATACATAAAAATATTATGAAAAGTGTCAAATTTGACCTCCACAGGAGCTTGATACAGGTCGATCCATGACTCCTTCTTTAACAATACAAGAAAAGTATTAATATTCTCTTCAGAAAATTTTCTTTGAATTTTGAAAGTCTTATTACTATTATGAGCTGTTTTTTTTTAACTATTTATTTCTAATAGTTGCGCGTTATGGTCCGACAGTTCTGTAATAAGTCCAGAGATAGAGAGTTTACATTGAGGAACATTAGTTAGCATATTATCAATGGCGCTTGCACTGCCTGTAGTTATCCTAGTTGGAAATGTAACTAAATAATACATATTATATTCATTTAAAATATCTAATAGTCTGTTATGGGCTTTAGATTGTCTTAAAACATCTATGTTAGTGTCACCGGCTATCAATAAATAGTTATTTTTCTCTAAAATAATTTCAAAAGCTACTTCCAGTTTATCTAGGAAAGGGTCATCAAAATTATAACCAGGTGTTCTATAAATTCCCATTAAGACAAAACTGAAAGTACCTATTTTACATTTAGCCACACAACATTCAAATATTTTTTGTAGCCAAATCATTTATTTGAGGTATGTTTAATGGTTCCAGTTTAACATTACTATTGCTTAAAATCATAACTCCTCCTCCACAGTACTTTTCTAAAAGGTTTTAACAGAATAATTATCATGCCTTTACACATTTAATTTCACTTGCCTTAAGTTTGTGTTCAGTAAGAAATTTGCACCGTTGTTAAATAAAATGGGCTAGCCTAGTGTAACAGGACCCTAAGTTTGAATACAAAGCAGATAATTGGTACAAGAGATAAACTCAAAACAAGAAAATCAGAACAGTAGCCACCATTTTGAATTTATGCGTTTATTTACCTTTGCAACAAATAGGATTTAGACTAAGATATGTTTCCTGAAATGTTTGTTGAAAAAGTCATTTTGTACAGAAAATACAGGGAAAACAAAGAAAATTACAAAATGGCTGCCATTTACTAATTTGTGACTCGATTTGTTTTGAATTAGAACTTAGCCTTTCTATTGCTAAGAAAAAAGATCCTATAAAATGTGAATGCAATCCATTAACCCCTTATAACGCTACCATCTATACAGGCAAAGAAACAAACAAACATATACCATTGTATGCCATAGTTGAGGGTTAGGATTCACTCTTTTTACATTATCTCTTCCTATGAACTACTAATACCAAAGGTGGGGAGAAAAAATCATTTTCTACAATTAAATGCTGAAATATCGAGGCCGAAGGATGTGGAATATATTGATGTTGTAATTATCTGATCTGACCCTGAAGCCAAAGACAGAGGCCCAGGTAAAATTTAAGTTATAACTATTGGGAACACACAGACAGAGCTGAGGCAGCGAGGCATTAGAAATAATATAGAAATATTTTATTCTTCTCTGGCAAAAGTAAGCCTTTGCATGGGATATTATAATAAAATGATACAAAGGGCCTCATAGATATTGAGTGGGGTTGACGATGGTCTAGTGGCTATGTCGGAGCTTGTGGTTGCAGCTTTAACTTCTGCTCTAGGACTTAGTGGAGCATACTCTTAGTTATATGGAATAGCACTACTGTAAGGTGGCAACTCCTTAGTTGGCACTAGAGCCTGCTGGGCCAGAGCGATAGGCCAAGTGGGAGAGAAAGGAAGGTGGAGAAAGACAAAATACCTTCATGTAATCATTGATTAGGGACTTAATCATTATAATTTATTTATTAAAAACTCACCAACGGTAAACCCATTTTACATATAATATTTACATATGTGAATTACTTCAAGGTGGCATGCATATAAATATGATATAATAATAATTGATCATGATAGCATCATATGACTACATTTATTTACTGAATCCCAATGGTTTACACAAGTTTATTACAGTAGACGCTCGCTCGAACGGACCTCGCTCGACTAGATTCGGGATAGTCCGGACCACCCTGCAAAAAAAAATTAAAATTTAAATAAACAAAAACATATTTTTGTTACATACAGTATTTTTAACATCAATGTTAACGCTAGTAACTTAAACAATATTTAATGACAATATAGTGCACTAACGTCACGTTGACAATACCGGAGCTACGCAGAAACGCAACTGAGTTCTGAGTTTGCGAATCGATGCTGGGGTTGTCAGGATACACCGCGCAGACTGGAGCAGGGAGTGGATCGATAATATCAGTCTATCTACTGCGCACCGGCAAGTCACCGCTCCCCGCCCCTGCAGTCTAACAAATGTAAACAACAGTGATGTGATATCTGTATTGTGATAACTTGTGTTAGTGTGTCGGGTGATTAAATTGTGTGATTACCATGGCGGACAAAGAGCGCATGAGAGTGTTCATTCATATGGAGGAATTTTATTTAAAATTAGAAACCTTTTTTACTGTAAATATGAATTGTACATAAATTGTGAAAATACAGTATTTTGAACGAAATAAATACATTGTTGAACGTTAAATGTGTTTTTATTTTGTAAGACCTTTAGTGTGAGTACTGCCTACGTGAGTGAGTGGTTTTAAGGTGTGTGGCTCAGCTAAACACGTCAGTAACCCATCTGGACCTCAAATTACGTCATCTTGAGTCTATTTTTATCGATCCTAATGCACCAGGATATGCTTATCGGTATCCTCGATGACGTCCGGATTTTTCAAAATCCGGACCACCCTTCCGCCACATTAGTCCGTTCTATCGAGGGTCTAATGTACAAGTATTATTTTATCATAAGTTATGATAACGATATAATAATTTATATAAGTAATATATATATATATTGTAAATATATCTATTATTCAGTAAGGCTGGGGCATTATAAGAGCAGTCAACCATAAGTTTTTTTACTGAGGATAGTATAGATTTTTAAATTTGACGGCTGAGTGCCAGCTAAGAAGTTGCCATTAAAAACATACTGCTATGCCTACCTACATGGAATGACCATCTTTATACAGTTCCGAACTCAAGTCCTTGTGTGAATCTCTCATCCAAGCAGTTGATACTGGAAGCCAATACTGTCGGTATCTTTATAAAAAGGTTTGATCATTATTTCTAACTGAACAGTCAATACAAAACATCATAATGACGTTTAAAATATACTTAAGCGTTCTAAGTTCTAACCTACAAGGTATTTGTTTACAATATTTTTTTATTGCGTTGGTGTAGTTTTGTTTTTGGTCTAAGAAGCGTAGCCAACAGCACCTTCGTCATAGGCGATAATTTCTTCAACTTCAGCACTAATACACTAATATTTCACAACTATAATAATGTATAACAAATGTTTCAATAAAATCGGACTACCTATTTCACTGTTATAGCAATAAAACGCCCTTTTCGAAATCATTAAAATAAATAATACTGCATTCGAATGCGTGGCATATAGAGTTACTGAAAGAAAATGTCCAATTGAAATTCATTTTGTTTAGCCACGAAACTGTGTAGTAGACTATATAAGTGGTAAATTACCTCGTCAAACAGTTTCGAATGAGTGGAGTTCCACTACATGTTTCGGGACAACGGTCCCATCTTCAGGTGGTAGTACACATTAAACACATTGAAGTACACTGATGATAGCTCCAGCTAGGGATTGTCGAGAATTATGAAACGTTACAAAGTACATGTTGACGAATATAACACAAAACACAAACACGGAACGAAAAACTAACGAACTGTACATACAAGTAGGCCTACTACGCGTCACGACCACGAGTCGGTAGTTGACTGTTTGACGAGGTAATTTACCACTTATCTATCTATACTAATATATAAAAATGAGATGGTGTGTGTCTGTGTGTCTGTCTGTTCCTCAATCACGCAAATACCACTCGACCAATTTTAATGAAATTTTACAGAAATGTGGCTTATATACCTGGTTAACTCATAGGCTATTAACATGTTTGATAATTTAATTATTTTCAAGATGGCGGTCATTAATAAGACCTCACTACATGTGAAAGTTTATAACCCCAAAACTGTCACGTGAAATTCTAGAAAAACCGTAAAAGATATTTAATTTTTGACAGCCCATACGAGCTTTAAAATTTAATTTTCTACACAAATGGTTTTGAGCACTTTTTTAGTATCTTCATCCGTTTGCTCGGAAAGCTTGCTTCAGCGTGGAGGAACAGGCTCATGATGCGCGCCGCTGCACGCTCAAACTCGGCATTTCCACGGGTTACACCTCTCCTCGGCGCGTCAGTACGTCCGACCGTCAGTGTTTGTTGACCATGTTACTTACGATTCATGCTTTACAGCGTCCAAACCAAATAAGAGTGTTGTACTATAGCCATGTAGTTTTCCATGTTCAACAAAACATAATTAGTTTATTTTGGACTTAAAACTTTGTGGTTTGTCATGATAAATTTAAAATAACTTTTGTACTATAGCCATGTAATTTTCCATTTTCAACCAAGCAAGAGTAGTAAATTTTTGATTTCAAACTTATGTGGTTTCTCATGATAAATTAAAACAAAATATGTACTATAGCCATGTAATTTTCCATTTTCAATTAAAGAAGAGTAGTTTATTTTGGATTTAAACTTATGTGGTTTGTCATGATAAATTAAAATAAATGTTGTACTATAAGGCAGCCAACACTTATATGGAGAAGATGGTGAACTAACAGGCAAACCAAATGGGTTTTCCAAGGATAAATAGGAAACTGTTTTGTTTACTATTAAATTTGCAGTTTTATTAAAATATTCACACTGCTATGCTAAGAAAGCCCCGAGGCGAAGCGCGGGTACTGCCAGCTAGTATAGTCTAAAATGTCCAAGGCTTTCATTTATAGGGCTAGGTTTTTATTGCTGATTCATTTAGTACTTGGAGAGATGCTGGAAATTCTATTTTATGGGTTGGGTTATTTTTCAAATGCATGGCGACTATAGATGATGGTTTTTGGTAGTGTGCTGTATTATGTTCCTTGAATCTAGTTTTGAAATCTCTGTTAGTATATCCAATATATTGTTTGTTGCATTCAGGACTAGATTCAAGGAACATAATACAACACTACTAAAACCATCATCTAAGTCATATGAAAATTAACAACCCAAAATTTCCATCTCAAGTACTAAAATCAATCAGCAATAAAACAACTAACATGAAAGTTATGAAATATTTAAATACATCGACACTCATGGTGGGGATTCTCTACTAAACAAAACAAAAGATGTTAAAAATTCAGTTTTATTCAAATTTGCCAGAACCATTCAAACTCGGTCAACACCCGCAGTCGAGACCGACCAACCTGTCCTTGGGATTTCCCAGGGAACAACGAACGCCAGCCCTTCAGCCACACCGCCCGCCCTGACCTCATTTCATCGACAGTCAGTCGCACCCTCTCGCTCCACAAATATGCTCTTCGCCTCTTCCGCGGCAGGCCACCCGACGCGTCGCCCGTGAACCGCGAGTGCACAAGTGCCGTGGACCATATAAATAGTTCTAATTAAGTTTTTTAGTTTTAATGTTTATTTTTAATATCAGTGTAAATATAGTGACTTAGTGTGTCTACTGATGATGCACATTGACTTTTTAAAATCAATGTGATGCAGCACAAGCGCTGCGAAACACGTGTATGGACTACAACCTGCACCATAGGATCTACAGGCCCTCAACCAAGGTAACTGTAATAAAACAAGGTCCTGCAACTGGGAAAATAGATATTTATTAATTTTACAGCGTGATACATGCGACAAGCAACAATTTTTACTATAGCATGCTGATGAATGATTATATACAACGTCGAAATTGAAGTGCTTACTAACTAGACATGAAAGACGTAATAAAATTAATATAATATTCGAAAATTGCTAAAACACTGTAAAAATGTCTTCTACAATAAAGTATTTTTATTATTAATAGATTAATAAATAGACTAAGAACTAGATTGCGGTACTGATTTGTAATAATGACTTTGAAAGGTTAGCAACTATACACTAAGATAAAGGTAACAATGATATAATTCGGACATCCAGGAGTGGACTAAGTGTTCAAGCTTTGCGCATGTTATTTATTACTCTCGTCAGGCCTATTTTGGAGTATGGCTCAGTTGTGTGGTCTCCATACCAGAGGAACCACAACGATCGCATTGAGAAACTGCAAATTCGTTTCCTACGCACCATCGGCGTAAAACTCGGCTTTGGCTATCGAACAGCTCCAATCCAAGCAATAGCCTCCATGTTGTCTCTAGACTCACTGGAAACTAGACGAAAATGGGCCGATGTAATATTCTTATAGAAAATCATCAATGGTCTGATCGACTCTCCTGAACTCATCGGCCTGATTGATCTGCGTGTTCCTGGTCATTTGGGTAAAAGGAGCATTCAGCTGTTTGGCCGACGACATGCTGACAACAACTTCTCCTACCAAAGCACCTTGCCTCGGCTACATAGACTTGACAATTCCATCTGCTACCAGATTGACCTCTTCAAATGCAGTCTCCGAGCACTGAAGCAGGTTTTACCTTCTCTGGAGTCTCTTCGTGGTGAAAGTGGTCGAGTTTAGTGTGTGTGATGCCTTTAAAGGGCCACTGCTGGTGCTTTGTGCACCAGTATACAGTGTGGTGTAGTCTCCAAGGCAGGTTTCTGTTGTACCTTTGTGACATATATTCGCGCAGATCAACTTGTGTGTGTAGGTGGTAACCTCATTGTAGGGGGAAAACAAATCACCCCAAAATGCTCAGTTTTTCAGCCCTCTATGTTTACGTTTTTTTTTCGTGTTTCAGTATGGTATAGCCGTTAGTTAATTTATATATATTTATCTTTGTTATCTTAGTTATAGTTCTCCTTAGCCATTTTGGCCAAACTCAGAACTCTCTGTTATACTAGTCATTTATTTTCCATATAATGTATTATGTATCTCTTCGTGGTGAAAGTGGTCGCGTTTAGTGTGTGTGATGCCTTTAAAGGGTCACTCCTGGTGCTTTTGCACCAGTACAGTGTGTATGTAGTGTCCAAGTCAGGTTTCCGTTGTGCCTTTGTGACATATATTCGCGCAGATCCGCTTGTGTGTGTAGGTGGTAACCTTATTGTACGGGGTAAAGCAAATCACCCCAAATTGCTCAGTTTTTCAGCCCTCTATGTTTACGTTTTCTCATGTTTCAGTATTGTATAGCCGTTAGTTAATTTATATATATATTTATCTTTGCTATCTTAATTATCGTTCTCTTTAGCCATTTTGGCCAAACTCTTCTATTATACTAGTATTTTATTTTTCATATAATGTATTCATATCAAAGCATGTAAAACTACTGTAAATTGGTGTAAACCGTGAATAAATAAATAAATATATTGTATACAGTTTTATTTTCCTTTTAGAGACAATTATTAAAAACATTGTGTTTTAATATAACTTAATAATTGATAGTATCCGGCAAGTGTGGATAATACGGTCGGTCATTCTCTTCGGCTTTTAGGGTAAAAGTAAGAAAGATGGTATGTTGGTGGCAACACTGATTAATGAATAGAAATTTCAATTATTGGCTTCAATTCAATTCCAATCGCTGCCCAACCTTTGTTTTGTTGAGGTTCAAGTTACTTTGGTCTGTCAGTTTTCGTGTTGGGGTTTCATAAGTCCGGGAGGAATCAAAATTAAAACCCGAGTGAAAGTATGTATATCCAAGTTAACAGTATATAAATTGTATGTATTTTCTATAAGTTGGAAATTGTTTTCTGTCTATTTATGGCGATTAGTCAATACCGGCACGCCAGACATGTGAATACTGTCATCTTTAAGGCCGTACTATAAACAAATTACTGTTGCGTAACCCAGCTTATCACGCTAGGTAGTTAATAGGTCTACTTGTATCACTAAAAGTAAGTGCTGATTAAAAGGGCGTCAGCGGTATTTTATTTCTCAACAAGGCCTGATTTGATTTCAGGCAAGTCAGGACCCAAGTAGGCTTAGTCGGTAAATATTGAACATACTGAAAACCACTCCTCTCTCGTTGATTTGGTTTAGTTTTTATGGTGTTTCTAAGGTAAACTACACGTCATTCATTTTACATGATTAGTGCCAACTACCAGCTACATTAGAGATAATAAATTATACTGAATGGCTTTAGGACTTTAACATTGAAGAATAATTTACGTCTACGGCACCTAACCTCCCTTGCCGAGCCACTACAGGTTACTACCCAATATTGGAATATGTACACTGTAAATTTCCTTTAGCCTGCAATAAGTGATTGATTAATCTTCCGTGTGTTTGTTAGTTTCTCATGATGAGTCCTGCTCCTGGAATATCACCAAGTGAAACGGAAGTAGAGTCAATATCTACAGTGAAACACAATGCCCCTGAAGAATGCAAGAAAGACGCAAGCTTCGACTGGCAGAAAATGAGATTGAACGTGGAAGATCCAGAACAGTTGGCCATTAAGGTAATTATAAAAATAACTTTCTAATTAACTCTACCAAAGTAAAATGGTATCTTGTAGACTGAATTCTACAGAAATGTTTTAAGGGGGGACTTCACCTTATTATTCCCAATTTGTTCATCAACAAACAACTGTGTTGCAGATGAAAGTATGGCGGATGCTTGAGAAGAATAAAGTGTTTAAGAGAAATAATGTGCAACTTTCTGCGGAAGAGAAACGAACAACTGCCAAACAACTGTGGGAACTGCACCATTCCGGTATCTTTGACAACATTCACACACAGTGTTACAAGAAAAAGGTAAGGGCACACAGTTTAAAACTTTTGACTACCAAAATCCACTAAGAAGTTTAAAATAGGCTTCTAATGTGAATAGTTTATTTTGTGGTCATCAACTACACTAAAACACCATTCAAGAGTAAAATTAGTTAAATCTTGTTTTTAAATATTATTGTACTTGACGCATTACTGTTTTTAATGATATAATAATTATCTAAAAAAGATATATTGACTTTATACAATCTCAATTATTGAATAATATACTTAGGATCACTAACATATCTATCAAAGGACGAACTGTAAAAAATTTTAGAGAAGAATTTACATTCAATAATTATGTTATAAATTTATCTGATTTAATTTACAGACGCGGTATATAATGTCGGTGAACGAAGCTACGAACCTGTACAGCCCAAGTCTGTCGGTGAAACACGCTCTCGGAGTGACACTCTTCGCCAACGCTCTTCTCAGTCTAGGCACTGAGCGGCACAAGCAATTCTTCAATGACGTGTGGCTAGGAAAGGTACGTCACAATTCGTCTTTTGAATTAACCCTTAACTACTATACTCTAAAAAACTTACATAACTACTATACAACGTCTGTCAGACGCCTCCTTTGTTTTAAATTTTTAATGGACAGAATTTATTACGTATATGTTTTTTAAATACAGAACTCTTTATTGTTATGTTGATATACTATAAAAAAATACCAATTTATATTTTTACCAAAAAATAAGGGTTCCATATTTGTTTTCTAAAAAAATAAGTTTCAATAAAACAATGTTTTTCAACAAAACTTTAAGTAAAAGATTTTTAGTATTTTTAACATAAATATTGTTTTTTGCTTTGCAAGCATAAAAAATATTGTGATGTCAATATTGTGCATCACTACCTTAAAAGTCTTTTGGAAAATTGTATTTTTATTTGGTTATAATCACTAAGAAAAGGTAAAAACGACTTTAGACACAGTTACATATGAATTAATCTGTGTATAATTTATATGAAAAACTCACACAAACATTTACAAACTAAGTTTCAACAAAATTGTTCATTCTTGGTCGGCGAGGCATCTTCCTCACAACTTTTCCGTGCACTCCAAGCCAATGGGCGCATTGAAACGAAAAACTTACGTAACTACTATAACGGCGTCTGAGAGGCGAAAACGCACAGTTGTCGTCAAACGAACAGCGGTACACTCAGATTACTGTTCACAAGTCAAAGACCTTGACTCGACTGAAAGGTAGACGGCCGGACCGGTTTCTAGGGGGGCGGGAAGGGCGGGTGAATAGGAAAGGAAATATGGAGGCGTCTGGGAGACGCCAGTATAGTAGTTAAGAACTAAGGTTGTAGCAATGTTGAATAAACTCTTTTAAAAAAAATTTGAGAAGAAATGACAACTGTTTATTTTGCCAAGCATTTAGGCTGCAACACTTGGAAGCGTCACTTTGAAAAAGAAATTTGTACATACAAAAACTGGTATTTGTTTAGCAGAACATGCAGTTTAGAAATTAAAAGTGATTGCTTACGATATTTTCCTCTAACAAAAAGAACTCTTCAATTGAGTTAAAGGAATTCTCAGTGAGCAATTGTTGCATCATACACTTGAATTCCAGAAGTGGAAGGGCAAGTGGTTAAACAGCTTAAATATGCTAGTAATTAGTATCCTAGGCCTAACCTAACAAAACGTACAATTATCAAGGCCTTATCCCTAGTGTTGTCGAGTGAATTTTGCTCCTAGTTTGAGCATATCCAGTTCCTCTTTTAACCAAACTAAAACAGGAAAGGTGAAAAAACTGAAAACTGACATCAAAGACTGTGCCACAAAAATTTGCCTGCAGTGGTCTCTCCTAGCCCACCTGGTGATAGAGAATTTAGGTTATTTTGAGGGGCTTGGCAAGTTTCTGAGCGGTTAGGAAACTCCCAACAAAATATCTAGAAAATTGGTTGGTAATTCCCTTAAAAACAGGAATTTTTCAGGTGGCAGGAAATTTTTGACCTTCAGGAAATTGTGTGTTCATTTTACTCACATCCCTAAAATATGGCTTTCTCTTTTCAGTATAAAAAAAATTAAGAAATTAAGCAAGAAAAGTTTTTTGCTAAAAGGAAAACTTAAACATCTTCAACTTAATTAAAAGCTAATGCTGAATTAAAAATTTAATGAAACTTGTTTTACCTAGCCAGTTTTGTGAACTGGACCAGGGTAAAACTTGTTTTATGCGATACATGTGTCAAAACGTGCAATTCAATTCTTTATTTATGGTAAAAACCATTTACGATATTTGTGTTAATTCATTACAAGTTGTGAACAGATAAAGAAATGACAATGCATAGATATAATTATGATACTAATAAATAGATAAGGACAAAGCCAAGATATCAGAAGATTTTACATTCAAAGAAATACGACAACTCATTATTCCTAGAAAGAGTTGTTTGATTTAGATAAAAGAAACCTCTGTTTTCCCCTTTAATAGACTGGTTCTCTTTCTGTAAGACAGGATTGTTGTGGTTAGAATGTTCCTTGCCATGCTCAGTTAGTGTGTGGTCTCTAATTGTGTTAGATAACAATGAGCGAGTAAAAGCAAATGCCACCATCTCAGCTCAAAATTCAATTAAATAAATAAATAGCAAGATATTGCAAAAAAACTTAATTGTACGAGGGTCATCCAGAAAGTAAAGAACGTTTTGGCATGGTCAAATAAAAAATAAAGATATCAACACAAAACTTTATTTACAAATGCATAGAACCTTCCTCTACATTTCTACGCAAACGCCATGGATTTCAAGACACTGGTTTTAACGTGGGACCAGTTTTTCCATAACCATGTTTATTTATTTATTTGTTTCTACGGTAATACACCATTTTACATATACAGTACTGACATTTGCATTTCGATACTTATACAGAACTAGAAAAATACGTATACTTAATGCTAATGAAAAGACAGCGTATAATACTAAAATTAAAAGACATTGAAATTAATATACATGCACAAGATATTAAAAAAATAATTAGAATTAGAAAAATACATGCTACTTAATGTGTTAATGAAAAGAGTGATATAATAACTAAAATTAAAAGACATTGAAATAAATACACATGCACAAGATATTGAATAAATAATTATAATTAGAAAAATATGTGCTACTTAATGCGTTACTGAAAAGAGCGATATACATGTTCTACTCATTTGCCGCCAAAAACATGAGCCAGGATTTCTTAGCTTCTTTGAGTTACTTATCGTTAGCAAACTGTTTTTTACCCAAAACATGGGAATAAGTGATAATCACTCGGCACCAAGACAGGGCTGTAGTCTTTTCTATTCTTGGCATAAATTAGACATGGATTAAGCCCTTTCGATCCCAAAAAACAGTTGCCGTGACTTTTCGAGTATTTAAATTTCAGACTTTACATTTGGCGGGGTTTTCAATTGTCAATGCCATTATTAATCACTTTGGACACGACGCGTAATCACACAGCAACGAACCTACACTCAAACTGAAGAGGAAGAATGTAGCTAGCAGCTGCACTTCAGAGTGGTGAGGGGCGGTGATGAATTGTTCTTTACTTTCTGGATGATCCTTGTATAAGCAATACAGAGTCAAAAATAAGAAACACTCAAAACAGTCAAAACAACATAATAAACAAAACACAGTTAACAAACAAATCAATTAAATAAATTTAAAAAAAAGTAAGTAGAATTTATTCAAGTATTTACCACGGTAATCTAGCCTAAGTTATTTGGGATGTAGTAAGTCTATCAAAATTTAAAACAGATCTTTGTGTTTTCACTTTTTAAATAATTTAGTCTTCAAATTATCTTCTAAAAACTCCTGCACTGAATAATAATTTCCCTGTAACTGAATATTTTTCACTAATTGTTTAAATTGTTTGATACTATTTTCAAATTGTATTTCATTGGTTTATTTGTTAAACATGTTTGTGGTACTATATACTATTTTTATTTTCAAAAAAAGTATTTTTGTTAGGGATAATTTAAAAAAAGAGGTAAGTTTGTCTTGTTTATCACAACTTAGTATCATTAATTGTAAAGCACACATTTACAGCATTTTCAGCTTCCAAGCTTCTTTGTCTGATTGATTAGTAACCTTGGGTTGTAGATGTTGAGTTGCTTGGCGTTGACGGAGCTGGCGCACGGCAGTGACACCAAGGGACTCCGGACTACAGCCACGTACGACCCGGAGACTCGGGAGTTTGTGATTCACACACCGGACTACCTGGCGGCCAAGTGTTGGGTAGGCAACTTAGGTAATCTATCCTGAGAATCATCAGTTCATTCCATAGTAGCTCCTTGAAATTATTTTAGAATGTTATAAATGTGTTTCTTTAGGCTTAAAATATTACGGCTGAAATAAACCTGAATGCTTGGCGGATGTAGGCAGATTTGTATTAGACGTGGCTCCTAACCCTAAAGCGGATCAACACACAATATTACAGTACGATTTCACTAATCCGGCCCTATATTGGGATCGGAAGCGCCGGATTAGTGGAGGTTCACTAAAAAAGACTCAATTTTCCAGGAATAGTCTTTCTCGTGTTGGAAGATGATTCACTACTCTTACAAAATTATTCAATTTCATTTTTTTTCTTTCTTAAGTCTGTGAGTTTATGATCCGCCAATGTTGATTTCCTTGAATAGAGTAGCTAACTGATCATCACTTTCTAATCTTTTTAAATACACATACTTTTATCTATTGTCAAAGTAACATGTTTATGTTTTTGCAACATCAACGGAAGCAAAGATTAGCAATAAACAACGCACACTTCTCTGACTGTCTGCAGTGAACTAAGGTAATCGATACAGACGACATACGTTACGCGCTTTACAGACAAGTAGATACCTTAAAACAGGTGACTATAGTTGACGCGGTCACAGCGCCTGATTACTGAACGTGGCGAACGGCCGGATTATAGAGACTGTACTGTACAACAGGCAATAAACCTGCAGGAAGATTGGTCCCGATTTCTTATGAGAGTCTTAATAACTCCCACAAGTATAACTTGCGGAAATTCAGTGGCGTATTATTGAAAAGTGCTCTGGACAGTTCTCGTACAACAGCTGTGACATTGTTTCATAATTAGAATGTAGCGAAATCACCCCATTACGTCATCTCGTAGTTACATAATTAATTCACAATCTTACAATAATTTTAGTTGCAACCAAACAAAAATATTTAATGAATAGTTGAAAATAATCAAACCCTACTATTCAGAACTTGTTGTCCATTTTATAAAATGTATTAGTCTTAAAAGAATTTGACATAATTAACACGAACCATAACCAATAATTAAGAACGGTGTGGTTAACAAACACTTGAAGTTGAAATTGAGAACCAGGCTTTAGCTAAACCTTTCTTAGTGTTATCAAATAGATAAATTAAACCTCTAGTTACAAAAGCCTTTCATTGAAATCCAACGATTACTACTTGTGAATGTAGTAACGGCTGAGCAGAATGAGTCGTCATACACTAGTGTGTAGATAACGTTATCAGCAAACTACCAAGCCGAGTAATTGAATTGAGTCATCAGATACATATACAGGTGATAAGATATCATCTGTATGCACCTTCGTCACCAGTGCACTATCTTTACAGGAAGTACCTGATGCAATAAATTGTCATGCAAATGTTTAACAAGACAAGAAAAACCAAGCGGATGTGATGGTTTTGTCACTAAAGCACTCAAAATATTATTTTCTGACTCGCATCATTTTTGTTGTGGATGGAAAAACCATTTTTAAGATAAACTTATAGCTCAACGGATTGTGTAAATCACAATGGTTTGAAGCAAGACACCTCGAAAGTACTCTCCCATAGTACACCTCCCACAGTTTAACGGTACAGAAATGTGATGATATCCATTATATCAAAAATGATGTTATTGTAGGTAGATAGCGCATAGATGCAGAATGGCTGAGGTAGGAAAATCAAGACAGTTGCGGCAGGCCAAGCACTGATAGCACTGCAAGCGTTGCCATATCTTGCCGTCTCTCTCCCCCCTCGGCTCCACATACTCAAGTTTGTCCGGTGTCGATGACTTAAATGTGACCAAATTATGCGATTTTCTACTTCTACTTCAGATGTTTAAGAGAATTCTCATGCAGCGCGTCCTGTGCTCGGGCTGTCGTAACTGTGTTGATTTTCTGCCTCAGCCATTCTGCATCTATGCACCATCTACATATAATAATATAACCTGTGATTCTATGGAGCAGAGGGTCAAAAACATATTTTGGTATAATACGGGAAATCTGTTTTTGTTCCTTATACAGAAGTAATTATTCATTCTTGCCAATATATTTTTGCTACGCTGATAGTTCATGATTTTTTCCATCGGGTCCGTCCAATTTAGTTTTTAAACAAACTTTAGCTGCAACTTAGCTGCACATCATATAGGTGAAGAAAGTGATGACTGTTGTTGGCCAAAATCCAAATATTCAGAACAAATCTTTCCTTTTTGCACTGTCTCTTGTATTGTTTTCTGCTTTGGGTAACAAATAATAATCAGTCATCAAAATCTCAAATATATCCTCATAAATTTCCTCATACACTCCTGTACGATTGGTGCAACATACATAATATAATTCCCAATTCGGTCTACACATTTTGTCTTCAAATTTCTTTACTAATACATACAATTTGAAATAAATGCAATTATTTGGTGTGTTTGCAGGGAAAACGTGTACGCACGCTCTACTGTTTGCACAACTGTGGACAAACGGCTGCTGTCACGGGCTTCACGCTTTCATCGTACCAGTGAGGAACCCCTCGACACTGCAGCCCTACCCCGGCCTCATCGTCGGCGACATAGGCGAGAAGATCGGCCTCCACGGCATCGATAACGGGTAACGAGTTACAGTATACAGTCATCATAGAGATTGTAAAATAACCGGATGCACTATCAAGGTGTCCAGCATTTAGAAACTCTCAGAAAATACAGAAGCTTTTGCTACACGAAAATAATGCGGGAACCGCAAATTTTCGGGATTTGTGCAGTTGCACTTACCAAGGTATCGGTAGCAAACGCTAGAGGGAATTTAAAACCTAACTATTGTGACAGTTGGCAAAAATCATCGCAATTAACCAAAAACTTAGTTTGGTTAAGGATGCTCTCACGAGTCTATAGTTTGTTGTGAATGCTAATGAAGAACATATTTTCCACACAGGCGCTAGTGGGTGTCTAGAACTCACTGCATTCCTCCTCAAATCAATTTTCCGTGCCTAACATTGGTGGAAGTAACGATGTCTCTCGTGAGATAGCATTTCAAGGGATTTCATCAAATTAAAAGAAGCCTAAAAGTGTTGTATCACACAAGTGAGAAATCGGCAAACTTTGCCTGGGAATTCAGTTTCTCTGAACCCTGAACACCTTGACTATTAAACTTATTTTAGGTTTCCCAGTTTGTTGTTAACAAAATATCTTTTAGTTTTATAATATTTATATACCATCTGTTATCACGGTGTTGCAGGTATATAATGTTCAACAGCTACAGGATACCGAGAGAGAATCTGTTGAATAGGATTGGAGACGTCACACCGGAAGGAGAGTACGAGACATGTTTCACGGACCCTCAGCGTATTTTAAGTAAGTCAATTAATCTATAAGTGTTAAAAAATAGTGCATACTATTAGTACAAATGTCATATTGCAGCCATATTAACAAGAATTTTTCAAACGAAATTATTAAAACAAAACTGACATTTACAAGGAAAGTTAGAGCACTTAGAAAATAAAGACACGCTTTTCTGTGCTATTGCATGGAACTCCACTGCCAGTGTCTGTAATTCAAAGCAGACTCACCCATGTTTCAGTTTTCAAGACATGGATTTTACACAATGTTTTGGCTATTATTTGTTGACTGTAACACTACATTTAGAGGCCATTTTGTTTTGACGTTTAGAGAACATAAATACGTGAAGCATTTAGTCGTCGAATTCACAATTAGCTATCCAACAGCGCATAGTTTACACATATATGTTCACTCATCTACGATAAGTACAGCAACAAAACTTAATTTCCAAACAGCCCTCGTAGGATAGTCATCATCTATTTGCCTGGATTTGTCTTCTGTTGTAAACTTTACAAACAAGTTTCAGAAATGTGCTTTTTTAGAACTGGAATTTGTATATTCAGGTGCTGCCCTGGAGAACTTGTCGGCTGGACGAGTAGCTATCATGCAAGAGAGTTGTAACGCGCTCGCGTGCGCGGTGACGATAGCGGTGAGATATGCCGCACTGCGCAAACAGTTCTGTGATGCATCAGGCTGTGAGGTGCCACTCCTCTCGTACCAGTTGCATGTGAGTATACAGAGCTTGTTCACGATGGATGAATGGAATAAGATTCAATGGCGTATTATGGGGTTGACTTCAGGGGGTTAAAACTACCGGAGGGGTCTGGGGGACTGTTTTAAACTCACAAAACAGGAATTTAGAAACGATTGTTTCAAAATCAAAATCCTAGTATGGTGGTTGAAAAATGGTGGACAACACAAGAATTTCGACTCATAAGTGAGAGAATTTTGTTAGATTTGTTTTTTTTATCTTTTAGAATAGTTAGAATCGGCAATTACAGTAGACGCTCGCTCGAACGGACCTCGCTCAACCGGATTCGAGATGGTCCAGACCACCCCTCCGTTAAAAAAAATTTAAATAAACCAAAAACCTATTTTTTTGTTACATACAGTATTATTTAACATCAATGTTAAACGCTAGTAATTTAAACAATATTTAATGACAATAGAGTGCTCTAACGTCACGTTGACAATACCGGAGCTACGCAGAAACGCAACTGAGTTCTGAGTTTATGATCGGTGCTGGGGTTGTCAGGATAACCGCGCAGACTGGAGTGGATCGATAATGTCAGGCTATCTACTGCGACCGCGAAGTCACCTCCCCTGCACTGTCACAAATGTAAACAACAGTGAGTCACCTGCAGCTGATTTTGATGTGATATCTGTATTGTAATAACTTGTGTTAGTGTGTCGGGTGATTAAATTGTGTGATTACGATGATCACGATGTACATTTTATTAAACTAGAAACCTTTTTTACTGTAAATATGAACTGTACATTAATTGTGAAAATAGTATTTTGAACTAAATAAATACATTGTTGAACGTTAAATGTGTTTTTATTTCGTAAGACCTTCATTGTGAGGTGCTCGAGAGTGAAGTTTTAAGGTGTGTGGCTCAGCCAAACACGCCAGTAACCGATTTGGACCTCAAATTACATCATCTTGAGTCTATTTTTATCGATCCTAATTGAGAGCTGTGCGGAGCAGAATTTTTATCCCCGGAACGGAGGGATTTTGCAAAACTGGATCGAACGGAAAAGTTGGCAATAGACATATTAAAGAAATATTAAATAAAATTGTTTTTTCAATCAAATAATTTTTTTATGATACATGGCCTCATACAACAACATGCAGTTTTAAAATCAAAAATCCAAAGTACATCATAACTATCACAGAACCCACTCATCCTCACCCATTTACAATAAATACCGACTCACAGCCCAAACATTGCAAAACAAATGGAGAGAGTTGCTAAGGAGGAGAGAAGGAATCAGACTGTGCTACCAGCACAGAGATGAGGGGTGAGGCAAGAAAGAGATGACAGGTGGAAAGGACAAGGGAAGAGAAGGATATCAGAGAGGGAAGACGCTGCAGTGTGTGAGCAGGAGTGGGAAGGCCGTATCCGTTTTTGTTCCAGACAGCTGTGAAGGCCTGTTGTGCCCTTATCAGTTGTCACTTGTCTACTATGTCATTAGCTGTTGCTAGGCAACCACATAGGGGCTGGGTTACATAGCCAATCATGCATTTTCTGTATGCTTGTGATATAGTGAGAACTAATTGTGAGAGGGTAGTGTGTGTTTGTTATTTCTTTTCATCTCCATTTACTCAATGATTAATTTCATTTCCCAAATAATGTTTTATACTAGGTTTGAAGACAGTCAAATGCAAAGTTTTAGTACAATAAAATAGATATTGTGCTAGAATTGATTTCTGAAGTGCAAAATGGATGTTTGGTTCTGTCTGAGATCGGCATCAGCCATCCTGACAATGGCTGCCGGCCTCCACAAAATGCACCTGCAAGCAGGCAGGAGAGGGTTGCATGCTGCACTGAACTGCTCGGCTCAGTTCCTTATCTATCTTCACCAGAAGTACAGTACACACTCACAACAAAAACACCAGTAGTTTTACTAGAGGTCGGTTCCAATTTTACCGGTTCTCGGTTCTAAGAAAAATCGGTTCTCGGTTCTGTCGTTCCGGTTCCGTCAGGGGCGATCTCTTGATTCTCAAACGCCTCGCGGTGAAATAACGACTATTCCATTCAAGGGTGATCTCTTGACTCCGCTTAACTGGTGAATTCACGACTTCGATATCGTTCAGGTGATCTCTTGACTTCGCTTAACGCTCGCCGTGAATTCACGATTGATATCGCTCGGCGATCTCTTGATTCCCCGCTAACTCAGCGTGAATTCACGATTTGACATCGTTCATGGCGATCTTTTGATTCTCGCTTAACTCGCTGTGAAATCACGACTTCGATACTTCAAGGCGATTCGACCGCTTAACTCATGTGTGAATACACGACTTCGATATCAAGCCATGCTTTATCTTTGGTTCTCGCTAACCGCTGTGAAATCATTAACCGATACCGTCGGCTATCTCTTTGACTTCGCTAACGCCGTGGTGAAATCATGACTGATACTGTTCACGCAAATTACTCGACAAAATTTCGAGCTTTACCGATCAGGTCGAGCCGAGTTCAAGCGAGCGGTAATACCAAACTCGACTCAATACATCGAGTACTCGCACACCCCTAACCCCAATGTGTTATTTTCGGCTGGGCCGGTTCTGAACCGATTTTTGTCATTTCGGTTCTCGTTCCGTTCTATCCGAACCGGTGGAACCGAATCGGAACCACTATCCCTAGTTTTATTTCCGCCCGAAATTCGTACTAGGGCTTAGGAACGGAAATGACCTCAATCCGGTCCGCAATTTAAAATCCGATCCCGCATCAGCTCTAATCCTAATGCACCAGGATATGCTTATTGGTATCCCCCATCGTCCAGATTTTTCAAAATCCGGACCACCCTTCCGCCACATTAGTCCGTTCTATTGAGGGTCTACTGTAACTAGGTTCTTGGCCGTTTTTGACCAAATTAATGACAAGTTTTGGAAATTGAAGTGTAAAAATACACCAACTTGACTATACCTTTGAAGTTTGAACTATTGATAGTATTTCTGCCTATCTTATAAAGTCATGGTTTTCCTGCCAACCTCATGATCGTGACTATAATCGTCGATTCAAAATTAGATGAATTAGGAAGTGTAACCATGACTTTGAAATGAATATTTTCTAATGCCTAGGAAGTTTCTTAACTCTAATAAGCGAGAGTTTTCTGCTTTATTTCAAGGAAATATGATTTTGCTCTCTTTTTGGACCCGCCACTGATTAGATTTTGCGTTTTATTTCACTGTGAAATACTCTTAAACATGGATAGTTTTTTTACAGCAATGGAGATTATTCAAGCACCTGGCTGCGGCTTACGTGATGAAGGTGTTTGTGCGGGACTTCAGCAACCAGTATCTCGAATGCGTTGAGCTCTCGCAGAATGAGTCTGAAGATACAGAAAAACTTGTGAGTATATAATAAAGTACGAGCTGGTAAACCCCAAGTGTAACATGATAATGTCTCTCTCTTTCAGTAATGTCTCTTCCTTCTTTTTTATTTGATTATAAAATCACTTTACTTACTGATTAAGTAAGCCACATGCAGGTGTAAGACCTAATATGTACCAAGCAAGATAATATAAACACTTCTGCCGTTACCTCCCACACACTGTCTTCTCATGTCCCTCCCATTCGTCTTTACTTCTTTCCTTTCTGAGCTCTACTTCTTTACCGGCTTTGCCTTTTGCAGAGAACGGCCGCGAAATATTGAGAGATAATCTCTTATCCATGTGGTGAGCTAGCAAAGCCATTGTGCTGGAAAGGGGTTTGTTCACTTGTTTGTCAGCACCTGCACTATAGAATACAATAAATCAACCTTGTTTCTGTCTATTTACTTTCTTCACTATCATGTTGTTGTTAACTATCCGATGGTGTGAGCAGAAGTTAACCGTGGACGTAACGTGGTGGTGGTGTCTGTTACAGTCTAACATAGTGTCAGGAGTACATGCTATCGTGTGTTGTAGCAAACCTCTGGTCACATGGGCGGCCAGGGACGCCATTCAAGAGGCCAGGGAGGCTTGTGGGGGATTCGGATATCTTAAAGGTACGGCTAACAATACCAGCTCAGGGAACTTTTTCATGTTTAGCTGTGTTCAAGAAACGAGGCCGGTATGGAAAGTTAATTTAAGATGAGTTCTGAACCAACTCATCATATGGTATTCATTACAATATTGGGGAAAATTGAACAATCTGTCGATGATTCAAACTCGGTGGTTGTAAAACAAGCTGAGATAGGTTTTAAAACTTAACTAGGCGCCCAAGTGACTCGTACCTTTACTCGAGGCAGCTCCTTGAGGATGGGGTACCTGGCTATGTTTTTGAGCATATCTCTTTGCTTTTCAACCCTGTAATTCAAGTTGTAATGATGGAAAATGTTTATGAATCTTTACTTTTTAATTAAAATTTGTATGTATTGTTTTTGTTATCCGTAATTGAATAAGTTACAATTGCCAAAAGTAATTCAGACTCTTAGCAGGCAGCCAACAATTGAATGTTTTAAACATCCTAATAATTGTTATGTTTCATATATAATATATTAGATTGTTATCAATTTGTGTCAGCTTCCGGTCTGGGGGACTTGAGGAACAACATGGACGCCACGGTTACATACGAGGGTGACAACAACGTGTTACTCACACAGACGAGGAACTGGTTGTTGCGCCAACGTCAAGACCGTGTCTCGTCGAGCGACTGTGCGTACTTCCCTCTCTCCTGCATACTATACCTGGCGTCAGCCGCAAGCGTACAAGCCAGATACAACGGACAACACGTCTGCAGTAATAATTGTAGGTTAGCATATCACGCTTCACTTGTTGAATTTGCACTGTGTGCTACATGATCTGGACAATAAAGTATTCAAAATGTCTAAAAACTAGGGATGGGTGGATACCTGAATTTCTCGATACCGATTTGATACCACATATGTACTCACGATACGATTCGATATTGATACCTCTCAATACTTATCGTTCTTTTTGTTTTTTTTTTGTGGGTTTATAGACTTAAACAAAATTTGAGTTTGTTTTTGAGATTTATATTAAACATTTAAAACAAGTCAAGGTATAATTTAACAGTACTTACATGTAGAACAATATAATACTAGAGATAATGTCTGGATTACAAAAAACAAAACTAAAAAATTAAAGATATACAGAAACAGAATAAAATTATACAATACTTAACTGAAAAAGATACAATATGTCTGGTTAGTAGTGAAATTTAAAGTTTTTTATGAACATGGTGTATTTTTTAAATAATACTGATAAAATTTGGAATTATGTTAAAGAATATTTTTATGTTGTATTACATGTGATATATGAACAGTTTTAGGCCTACATGTTATTTCTGTTTCTGTTAGTTGAACTGGTCTGGACGTTTAAAAAGTTGGTATGGAGAAATAGTTGAAAAACAAAGAAATTGACTAGGGGACTCAGAATTGCTTCTTATTGCATTTGTGTTCTCCTTCCTTCTCCACCACCCCCCTTGCCTGTAGGTTGGTGGAGGGGAAGAAAGAAGAGAAGGAATGCAGTAGTATATAAGAGGGAGATCAATTGCAAATTGCAAAACATCTATTTCAAATCAAACACTAGCGCTTGGAAATATGGGTTCAATCACCAGTGGCAAAAACATGAACTAACTGACTACAAAGCCCCCAGGTGGTCCTTTATCTCATTACCTGCCTTCCTTATCTCCTCGCTGCTGAACCTTGTTTGCTAATTTGATAATGATTTCAAACCCAACATTTTTTGTGCTGCGGGAGGGCCGTAGTCGTGGACCTAGCAGGGCGGGGGGTTGGGGATGGGAGAGAGAAGGCAAGGGTGATGCATTCTTTGGAAATTCCGTTGCTGGTTGCTAAGGAGGGGTCAGGGGCCTGACAAATCATAGCCCTCTAGCTGTTGACATTATAAAAAACGAGGGTGCGTCTTATATGAGGGTGTAGAGTTTTTTACCGTATATTCAGGGGAAATTTATGGGTGGGTCTTAGATTCGCATGCCACTTAGACTCGAGTATATACGGTATTTCTTTGACACAACTGTTCAAAATGCAAAACATCATGCAAGTTAAATAGTATCGATATCGAGACCTAAAACGGGCAGTATCGAGTATCGTCGATACCTTGATACCAACAATATCGAGGCGTTTGAGGTATCGAGTATTGGTATCGGTCCATCCTTACTAAAAACTAACATTTACTGTCAACTCCCGATTAACCGCGACACCAAATGGAGAAAAAGTACAATGCCGCCATCCTTCACAAAACAGTTTCCTGCGTGACCTTGACTCGTTTTCTCTGACTCCCCTGACAATAATAGTCCAAGAATAGCAATTCTCCTCATCTACCGGAATTACCCATCTGCCTCACTGATAAATTTGACTAATTAGGCCTATTCAAGGTTTTGGAAGTGGTATAAGAGAGTATATAATTTTCTGAAGTGCGGTTGCAGGAGTGGTTTTTGTTATTTGAGTGGTTGCGAATTGGTGATTGCAAAACGCAATTGAAGTAAAATTATGACAAAATTACCCGATCGTTAAAAAATACCACTTGAATTCCCTTATCTGTTAAAAATTCCTTTAAATTGTCCTGTTGCTTTTAAATAATCCCTCTGTTAAGGAATCACCACTCTATTTCTTGTATTTGTATTGGGAAATTTCCGACCCTTTGGTACTTGATGACCTCTTAAAGTTAACATAATTAACGTATCTGGATTGAAGTTTGGGGCAGGTGTGAGGCTACTCTCCTTTCTATTCCTTTTCGATGCATACCCTGGCCTAGTGCCTCTATAGTTAACATGTTTTGTGCAGTCGTGGAAGAGGCGTTTGATTGGTTGGTGAGTTGGCTGTTACAAAGGACTGAGGACAAGATGGCCGCTCTGCTCTCTCGTACCGACAGAGTCACCGCCCGCAACCACAGTCAAGTGTTCTACTCTCACACGCTGGCGTTGGCCTTTGCACAGGTACGTTGTGTTTGTACGAGGGAACCCTCTTTGTGTTATGGAATAAGCAGTGATGAAAACCTTACTTTTTAGCAGTAAGTAGCTACAATCACAACTATTTCCTTGTAAACCGTAACCAGATAAAATTTCATAACATAAAAAATAATTATTAACTAATTACTTTAACCAGAAAGAAAAAAAACTTCTATCACAACGTCTAGTTTTTTCCTAGGCTGGCCCCCCAGTAGTTTAATGTCATATCCCATTCATAAGTTGTGAGAAAGAATAAGATAAACTTGTGTTTGTTCCTCTCAAGTGTCAGCATTGTTTGATCCCAGAGCTAAAATGAAAGCCGAAAGATTGGGTCTCACACCAAGATCCACAACCCAGAAGTTGCCACGAATGGCTATCAGGGATCGCCTATGAAACAAAATAATTTTTGTAAAGAATATAATTTAGAGGTCTGCGAGATCTCGGGATTTCGAGATCGAGACAATACTTTTTTTTTCTCGACGAGAATTTTTATTCTTGAAAAGTTTGAGACAAGAAAAAGAAATGAACACCTACAAAATTTGTTATACCATAAAATTGACTAGAAGTTATTTGAAACACAATTTACGCTGTAAACTAGAAGATTCGTTCCAAATATTAAGTGCCAGCAGTTTGAACAACGTAATAGGTAACATCGATGTCCAGTAGCGACTGAGAACGGACGAGATAAGAGGATAATGCAATATTTATATACGAAGTAAACAAGCTTGTCAAGATGGCAGTCGCCACAAAATGGCCTCCAGCTGGAAAATAACAGCTAGCATACACACAACAAGTCATTTAAATCGATAGTTACAATAGTCGCAAGTGTTGATAGTTGCAATATTTGTTATTGTTTTCTATTTGCAGTAATCGGAACAACAGTTAAGTTCAATGTGACTTTCGATCTATCGCAAATATTACTAACTGATCATGCGGCCATTATTGGGTCGCCTGTTAGTACTTCGCTTCGCGGACTTGTCGTTACAAAAGTATCAAACATGATGTGATTTATTAAGGTTTTAGAATTTCAATAAAGAAAATGGTTATAAAACAAGTTTTAAATAGTAACCAATCCAATTTTTGATCACAAAACGGAGAACGCTCATTTGTCAGTGTTCAGAACCTAACCTCACGACATATTTTGGGAAAAGACGAAGCTCAGCTTGTTGATTTACTCACTTTTAGTTATACAAGTTGTTTTTTCAAAGACTTGAAATATACATAACACATATTTTACTGCACTATTAAGTTTATTTTAATGTTTTATAGTGTTACAGCCTAACAAACTCAAATTAGAACTCTGTGATTGTCAGTACAAGTTAGGGTATAGTAGGCGGCTTAGCTGAAAATTGATGTGACAGGATGGAATAGGGAACAATAATTAAAAATTACCTGAATATCAATAATCTTTATGTCATAACCCTAATATTTTAGTTTAATATTTTCTGGTAGGCATAGGTTAGTTAAATTTTTATTTGACTTGTAATGTTTTAGGTTATACGATGCTGTTTGTGTGGTCTAGCTTAGGTAGCTAGCTAAAGCTTGACATTATATTTTTTCACTCGTTTCAATGTAAAATGATGATAAAACATAATTATTATTGGTAATCAAAAACTGGACTAACATTTTATTTATGTGTACAATACTTAAACTATAGGAGCACTCAGGAAAAAAAAACACATACACATTCTTAATATTACAATAATACCATACTCTATAACAATTAAGCAAACTACTTAATAATAGCAAAAACAAACAAATAAAGCGGAAAAATTATCAAAATTAAAATTTCTCGTCTCGATCTCAATTCTCGAGATTTTGGCTTATTCTCGCTCAATCTCGTCTCAACCTAAAAAAACCTGCTCTCGCACACCTCTATAATAAACTAAATCAATAATTAATACCTTGTTTACTGTAGAGCACCTTTGCTTCAGTCATCAAACTCGAAGAAAAAGATTGCCATAAGTGCCGTAGATGTTATATCACGAGCTGTAATATGGCTAACGCATGCCACCCTGGAAAATGTCTGGTTTTACTGTCAAAATGCCAGGCATTTTCTCAGGTTTTAGTTCTGTTACTTAGCTTCCAATGGAAATAAATTAGCAGAGAAGAGTTGTGTGGATCATACTACAAATTACAGGCTGATACAGGATAACGTCTATACGTTACGCTACAAACTACTTCATAACAAGTGTAGCATGAGAAATAACTAAAAGATTTGCAAGAAGTAATGACCTTAGGCCTTCCATCTATTTAGCAGTGTTTAGTTCCTTAACTTTATAACTGAATGAATCTTAACTTAAGAATGGCGTAAACTCGTTGCAGAACAATGTGCTGAAGTACTTCTGGCGGCACTGTGAGGCAAGTGACTCTGAACTGCAGTCAGTTCTAGAAGCTGTACTATGTGTATGCGCTCAGCTGTCTACGTGATCATCTCGCCCTTCTCTACCAAGGTAGTGTTCTCTTGCAATAGTAGGATGCTTTCCATCAGCTCCCTTCTGCTAAATAAGCAATCGTACCTTGGTAAATCCATCAAATATGTGCTCAAAATCAATTGAGTGTGGGGTTAGCTTCACAATAAAATAGTAATGTATAACTGGTGAAAACAGCTAGAATTTTAAAAAGACTTGTAGAGACTTCTAAAGTAGTCTTGTTCTTTGCTTTTGATTTTTCTTCTAAATACCTAATTTAGTTCTAAAGAAATTTGAAGGCAAAGATAAGAAGATAATAATTAGTTTGAAATATTTCGGTCTTGCTGTGGTGTACCATTTTCAGTCATTGATTGGCTGAAACTGATTTTCAGCTGAGCTTCAGCCAGTCATATAAGTGGTACTCCACAACAAGACTGAAATATTTCAAATTAATTATTACAATGTTTTCATGCAGTGTGAACCAGAAAAATTAGTGATACCAGCCGCGAAAGCCTAAGAGGTAAGTTTAGTGGAAATAATATGTACACATTTATTCAAACAATAAATTGCACAAGCATTTAAAAATTATTAGAAGAGCAACATCTGTTTATTTCAATAAGGGTAATTGCTGATTCGGTCAAGCCGTTTTGCACTAACTGTGTGTTTAGTAAAGTGCTCTCAAGTTGCATGACTTGTAGTCCGATGGACAGTGAGACACACCCTGTACTTGTAATCGTGTTGGAAGGTGGGTTCTGCGAGGGACCGCTACTTGCGGACAATCTCTCATCCGCGTTGCTGCAGCTGTGTTCAGACCTGAGACCGGAGGCGGTGAGCCTGGTGGAGGCGCTGGCCCCGCCGGACTTCATCCTCAACTCCATCATCGGTCGCTCCGACGGCAAGGTGAGTTGAACATGAGACGGCCTGGTAGTCTGAAGTGCAACGTTTGATACATCTCCTACTAGTGATTAAGTAGTGCCTCACACGATTGGTAACTCGCCAGATTTCTTGGAAAGCTTGACTCCCACAGACCTAGCTCTTCTCTTTCAACAGTTTGTCTCTTTAACTCTAAGAAGCCGAAGCCCGAGTCCTGCTCAGGCTGTCTATTGAAGTAGTGGAAAGGGGAAGTAGTGGACCATGATTGCTAATTGGTAATTACCTACCACATTGCTGTGTTTTTCAGCTATTTCTTTTATGTTAAGGCTAACATGTAGTTTTATTCCTATAACGTGTCCTCATTATACTTGGTTATATTTTTAATTGTAATTTTGACAAGCTATCAATTTTTATGATGTAGCGGTATTTTTAAATATTGGTTGAAATAGTCTTAGGTTAGATCTTAAGTTAAGATATTAATTATGTGTAGTTCCTAGATTAGTGTAGTCCTCTGAAGGCGGGTGGAGTTTTTACTACCGAAATGTTAGTAGTAGTTTTCCTCCGAAAATGGCAGGAAAGGTCTGTTTTCAGAGACAACTTCTTCATAGCAATGTTGTGATGTGTTTCCAGCTCTCTGAGAACTTGATGGAGAGTTTCACTAGTCAGCGGATGCCTCGGACACCGTCCTGGTGGCTCAGTTCTTCCACGAGCCAAACTCTAAAGCAAGAACTTCACAGCACTTCATAGTTCAATTTTATACCTACAGTATCTATATTCTTGTACATTGTTACTTGTTCACCTCGAGTTTATTCATGTTACCTCTCTTCTTTTAAGAAGTAGTACAACTAACTAGCCGTAAACATTTTGCTTACTAAGTTAGCAAAAGCAATTGTCTAGAGCACAGATGTAGATTAGATAGAGTCCATGTTTCTTCGTGGGCTTGACCTTGGCGACTAAAACCAGTTATAACTGGGTTTTCGAGTGGGGTAACCAACTGTTCAGTCTTTCTATGGCACTCGTATGGTGAGAAAAGGCTATTACTGTAATTTTTGAAAACATTGATTTGTTCCCCACTCTGTCCACTCAGCCCGCGAAGAAACGCACGGACTCTAGTAAATATGTGAAAATAGAACAATTGTAAAGTGAATAATCATCTTCTTCTGGGATCAAATGATTGCATTTTCTAAGGATAGTGTTCTTAAACTTTTCAAACCGGTTTCATTTAGCATTAAACCGTCTGAAAACAGCAGTTTTTATTAGCTAACTGAGTTAACTGATGTATTAACTAATAATTACTTTTTATTTAAACAACATTTAAAATAAGTCCCAGTGAGTACCTAGGTTTGCTTTTGACCTGGCAGGCAAGGTCCACCTAGGGAGTGATGATCTATTCAAATATTTTTTGCTTCTTTGGTAGAAAGGAATAGTTTTCATAACCATGTTTTAGCTTTCTAGATTGTTAATAAGCCAACTGTGCTCGTTCGTATGTTGCAATTGGTATTAGTGTTCTAGAAACCAAAATTTAGAATCAAAGGTGTCGTAACAAAAAATTTCCCATCCCAAAATTTAAGTTTTAATTCCAAAAGCCTAACATTGTGGGTCCTTGCCAAATCATAAATAAAAGGAGAATTGGGCGAGGTTAAATGATAGAGAAGACTGTCCTAACTTCACCTAGTACACAAAGAATTTTCTCATTAAATTTGATATACTTTTTAAAATACTTGACTAATAATCTATGAGCACGGTAATTTCCAGTCGATTGGGCGTACTGTTGATATTAGGCTCAATACTGGTCACAAATCTGTTGATTTTATTTTTACAAAAAGTATAATTTACAACTTTTGAAAAGTTTTTATTTATAAGAAGAGTGTGAATATTTTGGAAAGTTTGATTTTATACTTAACTATTTAGCTTGAACTTTCCTTGTTCCAATTCAGCCATGTAGTGCTTTCTATGTTAAATAGTCTACAAATGTTTTTAGTGGGCTTTTTGTGTTACTTTAAGAGATGGGCTGATATCAATACTCAACACCACGATATTAGTGGATAATATTGCTACTGAATGTAGATTCAATTTTGATACCGCTATCTAACAATTGTTTCACTCTTAGTGAAATTTGAGTCCAATATAATGTTTGGTGTTACTTCCAAGAATCAGGTGTGTCATGCAGTCCAAGTTTAGTCTACAGCTTTTAAGTTCCATAGTTTGTTCGGGACTATTCAAAGCAGGATAATTGTTTCGTAGCTGCGAATGGTCAATATTCAATAGATCTAATTGCAAGCTAACTTTACAACAGCTTGTTGCTATTTGTGTTGAGACTAAACTCGTGTGCTATCATTATAGTGATCAGGGTATTTGTTATCAGCCCATCCCTGTTCATTTAGCTGTTTTACTGTCATTGCTTTTACGAATATAAGAGTTTTAATTTTTTATTGTTGTTAGTTTTATTGTTTAAACTGTAGCAATAACTTTTGTCATAGTTAACCTTCCAGAGGTGATCACGGGAGGTTACCTGGGTGTATCTGTGTTCCTTAATCAAATCGCCTAAGCGAGGCAAAACCTGTGAATCAAGCCGACTCTTTCTTAGAACAGGATAAAATATAATTTAGCCACTTACCGATTTAGTTAGTTATTAACTGTTTATATTAGAGCCTGGGTAACTTCCATGATGCCTCGGTTAAGCAACCCGGGTTAACCTCCGTGTGAAACCCTGCTATGTTGTTCATCAATCATTCTTTTAGTTTTATAGTTTCAACATTTCACCAATTGCTTTTAATTATAAAAATGATGATACAAATGCCATATTGTAAGAACAAAGATGTTTTGCCATTTTCACCAAGGTCTTAACCACCTGGGTAACCTCCAGGTGCCCTCTCCGTTTTAAAATCATGCCCTCTGGAAGGTTAAGTGAGGTTTGTGTTCATTTCCCCTGCTGTCAAAGTCACAAGCCTTCTCTCACATACCGTAGTCTTGTGGTTAAAAATTGTAAAATGCATTTGTTCATCAAATTCAATATTCATAAAACTATCACTATAAATTTACCTAAATATTTTGAAATATGTGTTAATGCTTTATTGTGTTTTATGTATTGTTAATAGGGGTGTACAAGTCACATCAGAAAGTAAAGCGATTGCACATTGTGAGCGCGCACACCCTCACCACTCTGGCAGCATGCAGCTAGCTACATTCTTCCTCTTCAGTTTGAGATAGGTTCGTTGCTGTGTGATTGCAGCGTCTGTGTCCACAGTGATTAATAATGTCATCGACAATTGAAAACCCCGCTAAATGTAAAGTGTGGAATTTAAACACTCGAAAAGTCATGGCAACTGTTTTTGGGATCGAAAGGGCTTAATCCATGTGGAATTTATGCCAGGAAAAGAAACGACTACAGCCCTGTCTTGGTCCCGAGTGATTATCACATATTCCCGAAGCTTAAGGATTTTTTGGGTCAAAAAAAGTTTGCTAACAATAAGGAACTCAAAGAAGCTAAGAAATCCTGGCTCATGTTTTTGGCGGCAAATGAGTAGAACATGGGTATGGAAAAACTGGTCCCACGTTAAAACCAGTGTCTTGAAATCCATGGCGACTGCGTAGAAAGGTAGAGGAAGGTTCTATGCATTTGTAAATAAAGTTTTGTATTGATATCTTTATTTTTTATTTTAACATGCCAAAACGTTCTTTACTCTCTGGATGACCTGACGTATCTTCGTTTTTTGTTTGTGTCAAGTCAAGTATTTGGGAAAATGCAACATAATAAACATATTAATTCTATAAAATTATTCCTGTATATTTCTAAAACTGTGCTTTGATTCACCTTAAATCAATTTAAAAAAATTTAGGTTTAGTATGTTTTTCAAGTTAAGTTTTGATTGCATGATTTAAAGGTTTAGCCATGAATGAGCTATGATTCTTACAAATGAGTTGTATCCTTTTTTGTTCCCAAATGTCAAACCTTTAATTTGTTGAGGAATCAATACTCGCTTCAATCAACTCAAAAGGAAATTAACTAAACTGTTGATTGCTTAAAAACCATTAAGTTACTCTGAAAATGTTAAATTCTTTTAAATAGTATTACTAGAATATAATAAATGTCCAAATTAAAATGTATCCATTATTGAATTTTCTGTTATCAGACCATAGAAATACAAAGCACATCTGACACATTAATTTTGCGGTTGTTAACAGAAATTATTTTGTAGTCCTTCATATCAAAAAATCAATTGATAAATCTTTCGGCTATGAAAATTTATTAGATCATTTGATATTGGAAAAAAACTCACCTTGGAAAAGTGTTTTATCACTCAAAATCAAGAAATGCCACAAAACCTGTACGATGGAACTACTTGCACACTCATGTACTATCTAAGATGATTTAATACCTGATTCACTCTTCAGTGCCTTACTCTGGACCAATGCTTCGTACTCTGTAGTACAGTAGTGTGTTGTAGTATTTATTGTAATCAGTATTACCGTAAGTGTTGTGTGTTTTCAGTCTAAGTGTTCTACTTATCTATGTGACATTGTTAATTCTCAATAAAACATTGTATCTGGTTACAAGTTGATAATAGGGAGGATAAAAGGTAGGTATGGTCAAGGTGAATAGATGAGAGGAAATGTGCAGGAATTAGTCCTGTTAACGCCATCATAAGAAATTAGTTCTGTTCTTAACGCCATCCTTGTGACTTAAGACAGAATTGCATTTACTTGGGCAATACTTCCATCAATTTTTTGGTTGGTGATCCTTTCCTCTTTCTATTTACCTTGGCAGCCATAAAGCTCTTGTGATGTTGTCATTCTATTTAGACTCTTTCTGCTTGAAATATTGTCAGTGACTGTCACTTGTTTAAGAGGATTGACCACGCAGGAAAAGTTGCTCAAAATGCTTTTGTACCCCATTTAGGGCTATTTTTTTTCTTTATGGAGAGATTAGAAAAGTTGTTTTCCGTGTTCTCAAAGGTTGTCCCTAGATTTGTATAATCTGGTTTTACACCAAAATTAGCAAAAATCAAGCAGTTTTTGTCTTTTTCATGTACAGGGATTATAGAACCACTCCTACCCTAATATGCACCCGCATTTTTACGTTTTATGAACAGCGTCAGAAAAAGGGGACTATGAAACCATGTTTTGCCACTTTTTGAGTGAGCGGAGCAAAGTTGGAATATCGCTACTACAATTTCTCTTGACTGTGGCAAGGTTGGCGGCACTCTTCAAAGAACTGAGCCAGACAAGATAACACAACTAGAGCCAATGTTTTTGAAATGGAAGATAAATTTGGATTTCCACCTACCCCTTGTCCATCGGAGAGAAATAATCATACTCCGCTATTTCAGTGGTAAACATGGGTTCTTGCTTGGTTGACTAATCCTCTTAAGAGGGTACAAATGTCCTTCTTTCCTAACAATGTAGTTGCAGCTTATTTGAGCACAAAACAATTATTAAATCAACCTCCATAGACTCTATTATACAAACATATGAATTAGTTTAAGTTTGTACCTTTCCTGTTTATAATCACATAATGATCCAAGTTTCCGGAAAAGATTCAATGTTGTGAATGTTTTTAGTACTTCCTTGTGCAAATAATGATCCTTCTTAAAACACAGAAGTAGTAGTAACTTAATGCTAGCCGGAGATAAAGTTGGAGGCTCTTGGATTTCAAGACTTTGTGAAAGTGTATTTACTAGTATCTTTATCCTAGCCAATAACTTGTTCCTTATAGCTTCATGTATTGTTTTACTAATTTGGTTGTGAACAAATACCACTTTTGTTGAGCTTGCTACCTATATTTCAGGTTGAACTTTCGATTCATTCTTAAAGACAAACTAATTCCAAAATTAAGAAATTTACTTATTTTACACGGCAAGAAGCTTATTTCGTTTGTTGTAGCCATTTCTTCGTTTGTGTGAACAAAAGGATCATTACGTGCGTGGGCACACAGTTTGAATGTTTAGTTTTCACTGCCTGTATTAGGGTCACTGATAATGTATTTATTTAATTTACACATTATTTATTGAGTGTTTAAAATAGTCTATATAAATGTTTGTCACCAAAGAATGTTGTGAACCTAAATAAATATACTGTGGAAAAAATTAACCTTGTCTTTGTTTACCGATTAGAGACCGTGCGTTTCTTCGTGGCGCTTGGTGAGGGGACAGAGTGGGGAACAAATCGAGGTTTTAAAAGTGCAGTAATAACCTTTCCTCACATGCGAGTGCCATGGAAAGACTGAACAGTTGGTTAGCCCCACTTGAAAACCCAGTTATAACTGGTTTTAGTCGATCAGGGCAACGAAAGAAACGCCAGACTCTACTACTTTTTAATACCGTGCAGAAATTAAAGCTTTTTATCAGATTGTACTTGGTTGAAATATAAACCGTAACACATAAACTGTCTATACCTAGTTCCTCACTCTTTGGTTAAATTTATTCCGCATGACCGATCTTCAGAGGTCTAATGGAGTGAGATAATATGAATAGTTAACAACTTGTTAGAAATATTTTGATTAGAATAAACTTTTTACTGGATTATAAGTCTAGATTTTGTTGGAACACATTTTTTTGGGAAAAGGGCTCAGACCCATGAGTCTGTGCTAGAAAATATACCGTTAACTCTTAAAACTATAAGCCGAAACCCTTTTACTGAGCTAAGGGCGCAGGCAATAATAGCCTAGTAGCAGAGATTTTATAAATCAGTCTATGATAAAGGAGAAATTAAACCAGTATATTTACATCAAAGCATATATTTACACTCAACACCGATTAATTAACTACAGTACTTGTGCTACAATCAACATTGAATAGATTTCTTACACAAATATAACATTTTATAGCTAAGTTTAAACAAAATACAATTTAACTTGACAAGTGAGTCAAAACAAACTTTAAACCAAGTGAGTACTTAAAGTAAAATTAACAACTCTCCTAGCTAACAAAGTATGTAAGTTTAATCACAATACTGTACAGTGTACAAATCCTATATCAAAATTAAACTTTACAGTAAGTTTAAGAAGTATTAATTACAATTTTAAAACAAACTCCAGTATCAAGTAGCCTACTTTATTTTTTTACAAACAAAGTAACTTAATGGTTAATTATTTTGACTTAGAACCATAAAGATTGAGCATTCAATCCTTCAAAATTTACATATTTAAAGAGTTTTTAATTTAGTTATAGAGCTCTTCGGAAAATATTTTGTTACAACAGGGTGTAGGCTAATTTTTCACTGAAAGGCCTAACCAGGGCTTTTAATCACTGATTAATCAAAACACAAGTAATTTTATACTGACAAAATTAATTTTTACAAGTCTCAATGGCTTTGAATATTTCATACTACGATTACTTTCTGCTTGGCCTTTAGTAAACTTGCTTAAAATGTATTTCAAACTCTATAAAGGATCATTTAAATCATGTACACTAGGGTGAATTCTAGACGGTAAATATACAAGAAATCCCCATTGGAATGTTTATAGATCTTGATTTATAATTACTGAGATTTCAAGAGGTAGGGAGAAGATCAACCAACTGGTCTGTTTGGGTTCATCCAAAATCTCTCAAATGCGCTAAGGTTAGAGACATTTAAAGCTTATCCCCCATTTTCACTTTAGATATTAGGTAAATTCCAACAATAAGACCAAACAAACCAATCGCAGAGCCAAAAATCTCGATAATCAAAATTTTAACAAACAGTACCGAGTTTGCAGCATCAGCCAAGGCTGCTCCTGAGCCAACGACTCCAACAGCCATTCCGCAGAATAGGTTGACCAGTCCAACCGCCAGCCCAGCTCCAAACAATGTGTGGCCAGCCATCCAATTCATTGCCTTGATATCAGGATTTTCTATGGCTTTCTCAGAGAACTGTTCGAGGACTCCAGATAGTACAATTGCTGTGATAAGGCCATAAATGGCAACAGCCTCACAGAAAATAACGGAGATAAGATTTTTGGTTTTGATCCTTGGGGCTTTTACACCAGCACCAACAATGCTAACTCCAGTTGTATGGATCCCAAGGGCAGCCCCAACGACTGACAAAGATACTGCCAAGCCAACTCCTAAACTTCCCACATGTAAGGAGAAGTGGTCATAAGGAACCACCCAACATCCAGCCTCTCACCTTGTCCACTAAGTACGTAGTATAAAATCACTCCTGTGATGAGAACGGACATTCCTCCCACAAAAACATAACCTAGTGTCTGGCGTAAACTGTAAGCCATCGTAAACAGTTTATATTAACTCACAAATAATAACTTTTATATAATTTACAACCACTGACAGTACTTTGACAATCACACCAAAGATCGAGTTGAGGCGGACGAAATTTGGTCAAAGCAAAAGCAGGTGATCGATTGTCATGTGACTGACCCAAGTGACCAACCTGAATACTGCACTGTTATTTTTAAGCATGGTGTAATATGCATACCCCGACTTTGTTTGGAAGATAAGTGATACACAAATAGCTACTTTCGTTATACCGACCAAAGAAATAAAAAAGTCAATTTATTAGGAACACTAAAAGGTGCCGGGACCGCAAAAGTAATTCTGATTTCAGGTCGAGTTAATTGAATTTAAAAATTTGATTGAATATGTGTTACAATTTATATAAAGTTCGAACAAATATTATTAGAAAATTAAAATTAATATTTTAAACCCAGAGAAAATGGTTTTTAGTTTATTAAAATCGGATCATATAAATGCATTTGTAATAGCGTAAACCCCTCATTTTTGGAGTAAATTATTCCCCCCTATTATTGGAAATAATGTTGGTTTGAATAATTTAGAAGGCGAAGGGAAAAGTCTCATTGTATTGTAACAAAATTTTTACAACTATACCAGATGTGCAATGACACTCCTTAAAACAATACAGTACTTACAAAACTAGGCTTTGTCTCCCATTCTTGCTCTGGCAACCATGTAGATACCAACAATCAACCCGAACAAACCAATCGCACTGCCGAAAATCTCAATCACCAATATTTTCACAAACAAGATAGGATTTGCCGCATCCGCGATGGCCGCTCCTGAGCCGACGACGCCGACCGAGATGCCGCAGAAGAGGTTGACGAAGCCCACAGCCAATCCTCCGTTGAACAGCAGATATCCGGCCATCCAGTTCATCTGCTTCACAGCCGGGTCCGTCATCGCAGTCTCGTAGGTAAACCTCTCCAACACGTTACAGAAGACGATCGCAGATATCAGCCCGTAAATGGCGACAGCCTCGCAGAAAATGACGGAGATTAGATTCTTGGTTCTGATCCTCGGAGCTTTGACTCCAGCGCCGGATATGCTGGAGCCCACCGTGTGCCCAGGGCGGCTCCTACTACTGATAAAGAGACTACCAGCCCGATACCGAGGCTGCCCCACATGTAGGGAGAGGTGGAGGTCAGGAACCATCCCACGCTGAGTTGGGTCCCTCGCCCGGTCAGCACGTAGAAGAGCACACCACTGTCACCAGGAAGGACATGAGCCCAGTGAAGGCGTAGGTCACCACACCCCACACTTACACTCATGGCTGGGTAGAATACACAAGAGAACACAAACGTCTACACTAAGACTGAGTAATGTGACTGCACTTGAAGTTCAAGTGTTGTCATGTGATATTATGATAAGAGTTGAGTGGTTCGGTATTCTTATCAATGTCAGAGCAATTGAATAATACTTTCAATAGAAAAAAATAACCTTCCATTACAAATAAAGTGGTTTAAAAGAGAATTGGCTGAATTGCACATAAACTACCCATCCCTTTTGACTAATAACTATTAGTTAACTAATTTTTGGTATCTGTAATGACTGAATTAATTAGAAACCTTTGGAATAATTTCACTGTAAAAATTACACCATTATATTTTAATACAGACTGACAAACCTCCCTCACACGAGCAATTTTACCCATGGTGGAGGGAACTGGGTGAACCAACCCTGAGTACTCTTCCATTCATAGGAGACTTGTTCACATTTCTCGAATTGCGGAGACGAGTTAGACGACGTCACAGTCTTTGGTATGATCCGATAGAAAGTCGACTCATCCGCCGTCTCGATGACCTCGACTGATTTGAGCTCATGAGCTCACTTCATTCATTTGCCTTAGCGGCTTTGCATTATTATAAAGTCAATGCTTAGTTGCTTATTATAATATTATGCTCTACACCAGTTGAAATGTGAATAGAATGTTAGGAGTACTCCCAACTATTTTATTAACCTTGTGTGCTCAGGTATGCGTTATTAACTTTTTCTTTACATAACATGATAACACATGTAAAACGTTTTTTATAAACAAAGTGAAAGATTTATATTCGCTTGGAAGGGAAACCAGAGTGGACGAGAGGACTTTGGTGGTTAAGTGGAAGACACAAAATAAAGATTGATATAATTTAATTTATACAAGATGCCTTAAGAATAGGGCGTTTATCTTTAAATTCTGTATTAAATAAAATAACAATATAAAATTATCTTAGAAGTTTACTCAAAAATGTTTCAAAAACACAAGAGTGGGTTTTGATTGTATCGAGTTTACGACAGCGGTTGCGTTCATAATATGGAGGTAAGACAACCATTTAGGTCCACTCAATAATAGTATGGCAACTATGGTTACAAGGTGAAAGTGGATGTAAGTAGAGAACATGGTTGTACATCAATAAAAGTTGGGACTCAACCACCACCGACAATTGAACTCTCGAACAAAAACAATCGAGATCTCACTGCTTACTTCGAAAGTCGAAACTAGTATTTTGACGCCATCTTCACAACGGAGATATGTGAACAAATTTCTTCCCGTTCCCCTTTCGACCATCCCGTAACGCGTCAGTGCGTCACTCGTCAGTCGTCTGTTTTTGATGACGTCTTTGTTCATTGTTTGGTGTTTTATAATGTGGTAGTTTGCTTACTAGATACCAAAGTAAATTGTATTAGTTTTCACCATGATCCCAATTGATATAAACTTCCCATGTTGAACATCCTGGGCTAGGGACTTATTTACGGTTTGTGATTACTAGTCTCATTTTTGTTATTTGAAAATGATGTCAGTTGTTGGAGAAAGGGTTAACGATGCTCTCATGGACGACCTTCCTAACCTAAAGATAGAAATTGAAAATGATTTGGACCAAAAGATGGATACAGATGATGAAGAAAGTTCTGGAAGAAAAGCTGGAAACGTTTCCTCTGAAACGGAGGAAGGTGAGGTTTCCGATGATGATGAAGAAATTAACAATCTGTTACGAGGGAAGACTAACCAAGCAGCCATACTGACTGCTAACACAGTTCCTACAGGAAGGTCTATTTTGCAATATGACACAAAGGTAAGAACCAGAATAATACATACATTAGTTAACTCTTAGTGGTAGTTGGTTAATCACTATGTTCTTAGTGGAGGAGTAAAAACAAACCAGTGTTTGTGTGCTTATGTTTTTCATGTAATAGCCTATCTTATTTTATTCTTCCAACGGTCAACTAGGCGTAGATTAATGTTTTGAAAATTCAGAGGTAGGAGTGTTTTTAAATATTAGTTACGGCTATGATCTATAGTGGTAAAATCATCCTGACTGCAGTGGGTTTTGGCTCTCCTGGGTAATCCTGGCTACGGTCAAGCCTAAAATTAGGCGTTTAAACATTTTGGTACTCCCAAGGAATTCCTGATATGTGGAAGCATAGCATACACCTGTCCACAATTTGTTGTCAATATGGCAGCGGGCTAATTCCCAGGAGTGCCTAACACTTTCACTACGTTGCATAGCTCAGTACACTTGTAGCTCTTTTGACGGTTGTGGTTGCTTGTGAAGCACTACGATCACTGGTAGTATTTGGCAACACTGCGCTGTCTCACTGCCTACTAAACCGCACGCCACCATGCTCTTTCAATACTACACAGTATAGTTCACAGTATAGAACTCTTGCTGGATTAGGTCTAGAGACATTCTTCCATTTAACAAGTGTTCTTCTAGCATGGCTTTAATAAACTAGAAGATAGATGTAAATTTCTAGTCACATAGTTTATCAAAAACTAAATCCATCTAGGGTATTTTTTGTGATATTGCACACAAAACTGTGGAATAAGGAAACAAGAAATACGGTACCATTTTGATTTTGAGGAAACAACAATAAAATAACATCATTGTCGTAACAAGTACCTAGTAATTGATATGCGTCAATGTATGCTTAAATTCTTTCCCAGGAATATGTTGAGCTTCAGCATCAAAATGCTGTCAAGAATCCGAATGGCGCTTTCGTAACCGGGGTAAATGTGTTCAGCCCTGAAGAACAAGCTAAGCTAGACAAGCGAGCCCTTCGCTTTGGCATTGAAGCTGTTGAAGGAAAGGTTTTGACTGAAAAACTGTTAAAAAAACTCTACAAAAGGTTGGTACTTCATTTTGTCATGTAATTTTTTTATCTTACCTACACACATTGTATTAATAACGAACTTACTCTAAAATTGTTTTTCTAAACAAACTATCGATTAGTGTAGTAATTAACTAAAAACTGAAAGGGAAAAAAGCTAACTTTGAAAACTTTAAAACATTATATATTTTGGTTTCAACCGTCTTCAGTAAAATACACAGTATACAATCTGTATTTAATGACATAGATTTTATGCTATGTATTTTACTGAAGCGACATTATATTGTTATAGTTTTAATTTTAACCCCATTTCAGTTTTTAGTGAGTCAGTCTATTGGCATTTGTTTAATTTTTTTTAGTGTGGTAATTTATAGATTTCCTATTGTATGTAAAGATTTTAAAATTGAGCGTTCCAGTGTTGAAATGGGCTCAACAATACTTTTTCTGCTAAAATATGGGTATCAGTATTATAGCTCAATCCAAATAAAGAAAGTTTAATGTGACTTTTGTTAATATGTGACCTTATGCCAAAAACAGTTCCTTTGTTAAAGGCCTATCTATCTGGTGGGTCATCACTGAGGTAGCTATTGACATTCTTTGCTCATCCAAGTCAGTGTTGGAGAGGGGAATACTTGGATCTCAATCCTAATCTATCTGGAGGAGACCTATCTCAAATTTCGGATAGTTTAGTTTTAAATGAAGTACTCCTGAGTATAAGGACCGTGAGTAATGTTAAAGATGAATGCTATAGTTTGTTCCATGTTATAGTATGGGTGTGAAACCTACAGACAAGGATATAAGACTAGAGGGTCTGCACATGAGAGGCACCAAAGGCTTGAACACACAGGATGTGTTCAGTTATTTCAAGGACTACGGACCAGCTTCGCTTGAATGGATAACGGAAAATTCATGTAAGTTATTGAAAAATATAAGGAATGAGAATTTTTTAGAAATTATTTGATAAAAAGTATTAAATTAGTTTTTAAAACATCAAACTTTTTACTGATTGTCCTATTTTGGTATTTTTATTGTTATTTAAGCCCAGTTAGATTCCGCGAAGTACATTAATGCTGTCGTGATAAATTGGTTTTTCTTTAATACATATTTTTATTCTTGTTTATGTGATTGAATGGTTAACTGGGTAAAAATTATTAAATTTTAATTTGTTAAAAAATCGAATAAGAAGATAAACCCCCGCGGGCTCTTAGACAAATATGTGTTCTTGAGACTTGTTAATAAACTTTAAGTTTTAAGTTGATAAACTAATTTTGAATGGCTAATAGCGGCCTGACTCACTTTTTTTCCTGAGGGAAAATGGTACTGCATTTTAAAAGTTGAATTTTCATTCAGCTCCCCGCAAGTGAAAGAGAATTTAAAAAAATACTCCACTTCCTCCACTATTCTGGCCAATGAACCGCTGGTTGAGCATTCTTCTTGGTCAGAGGGAGTTGTTGACTTCTATCCGTCTCAGTTCTCTCTCTCTCTTTGTATCATTATGCCTCTTTAACTGTTTCCCATTGTTCCTTTGTGTTAAGCATCGTTTCAATGAGGCTGTTTGTATACAGACTTCTCCCGACTCTCTTGACAAGAGTCTCTCTTTCTGCTGTATACTTTTCACACTCAGATAATGTGCTGTGTCTAGCCTCATCTTGTAGCTTACCTATCCTATGTAGGTTAGCTTTTAAAGCCTTACTTACTGTGTATAGTATAACTAATATTTATCTCCGAGTATTGGCAAAACACATATTAGTTTACCTATCCTATGAAGGTTAGCTTTTAAAGCCTTACTTACTGTAAAGTATAACTAATATTTATCTCCCGAGAATTGATGAAACACATATTGTAGGTAATGTAGTGTGGCTGGATGAAGTGTCAGCAGCCAGAGCTCTGCTGGGTCTGTCCGTTCACATATCCGGGCAGACAGGACCCGCCCGAGCGGTACACAGGAGAGGGTCTGCAGAGAGCGGCAGTGACGTGGATATGGACCAACCCTCCATACCTGCCGGCAATGATACGACACCTGTTGAAGACACTGACAATTTGTCTGAGGTTAGTGGTGTGACGTGAGCTTCTAAATAACTTATTTTGAGTTTAAGCACTTATTTGTTTTAAATCAGTGAATAAGTTTGTATATTTAGTGAGAAAGTTCTAAGTTACCTGGGAGAGGCATTAGAAATAAGTTTTGAAAAACGCCAAATGCACCAAGTGTTGTTTGAAACTGGGCGTACTATTATAATACACATTTTTATTTTTCATCATCAGCATTGTTGGCTGAACTTAAACCAATTTATATTTCCAACGAGAATCAAAACCTTGAACTTGACAGTAAGTCACTAAACTGACATGTTGTGTCCAGGAATCGGACGCAGTAACGGCAGAAGAGGTGGGCGTGGATCTACCGCCTGGGAGATGGAGGAGGGGGGCTCCCCACCCCTTCTCACCCTGTATACTGCTACGCTTTGCCACCACTAGTGACAAACCCGTCCCCAAGACCCACCACGGCGGTCACCAGTTTGGAGGTGACACTTTACTTGTGGAAACAAAACTAACATTATTAAGAGGATTCCCTAAGACTGGGAGACCCTCACACACAGCTACAGAGTTTGCAGGGTGCCTCCCGTTCTCCCGACGGACCTGCTTGTATTACTCCCGAGCCTTTCTTGTCAATTTTGGTTTAGTTTAAGAGGTTTACACTAATGATTTGGGGACAGCACATGTCTTAACAAAATTTGTTTCTAAGGAGCTGACAGTTTTTAATGATTTTCAGCATACAATTTGACTTAGGTATATCCCTCAGACACAACTTCTCTACAAAGCTTTTCTTTTGAGCTCAAACATGCATAGACAAAGTTATTTCAGAACAATATAGACAAGTAGATTCAACAAACTAACAACAAGTTGTGACTGAGAATTACAATAGTAGCAGAAGCACAGTAAAAAGTGTACTTCTGCGGACATAACCAGTTTTAAAGGATGAAAGTTCACAAGTATGTAACTGTTGTAAATTCTTGAACACAAAGTCAGTCCTAATACTTTTTGATCACACCTTATTTATATGATATTTTATAATTACCGTATATACTCTAATCTAAGGCGCACTTTATTTACCATATTTTAGGCTCTAAAATAAGGGTGCGTCTTATATGCGGGTTCACCTTAGACTCGCACAATAGGATGAAAATATTGAATTCATTTGAAGAGTTACAAAAACACTCAAAACTTCGACAAAAACATTCAGATAGCAGGGTGGCCACAGACCGGGAAAACCGGGAATTCTGTGGGAATAATAAGTACCGGGAAATATGCGTGAATTCTGGGTGTAACCGGAATATCGTGTCGTGGGCATAATTAGATCCTCAGAGCATACTGCGGGTATGAAACGACCGTTAAAACGTATTGCGGGCGTTAAATGGTGGTCGTAACGTACCATGGATCTGAAACGCCTCTCGGAAAATATCGTGATCCTAAAAAGGCATGATTATAACGTCATGCGGATATCAAACGTGCCTCTTGGAATGTATTGCGGATCTGAAACATCTCTCTGGACGTATCGCGGGCTTAAAAGGGCGATCGGAAAGTGTTGCAGATAATAAACGGGTTCGGAAAATATCGTGAGCCTAAAATCGCGATTATAACGTATTGCGGATCTGAAACATCTCTCTGGACGTATAGCGGGCTTAAAAGCGCGATGGGAAAGTGTTGCGGGTAATAAACGGGGCTCGGAAAGTATAGAGGGGTTTAAAAAGACGATCAAACGCCGGGGGGTTGAAAAGGCGATCAAAACGACCGGTGGGGTAAAAGGTGATCAATGATCGCGATCTAAAAGGGCGATCGAACGACCGCGAGGTCTTGAAATTCCCCTAACGATAGCTGGCATAAAGGCGCGATCGCGAAGTGTCGCTGGTGTAAACGCTCGAATTTATCGGTTTAAAAAGGCGATCGAATGTACCGCGGGAGCGTAAAAGGCGATCGGTGTGTATCTCGGCTTAAAAGGGTGATTGAAAGTGTCGCGAGGTCTTGGAAATTCCCCTAACGATAGCGGCATAAAAGCATGCATCGCAGTGTCGCTGGTGTAAACGGCTCGGAATTTATCGGGTTTAAAAAGGCGACGGAATGTACCGCGGAGCGTAAAAAGGCGATCGGTGTGTATCTCGGGCGTAAAAGGGTGATTGGAAAGTGTCGCAGGTATAAAAAAGCGATTGGTATGTATCGCGGGAGTAAATGGGCGATCGGAAATTGCGAGTAATAAACAGCTCTCGGAATAAAAATAAATAAATGTATTTATTTTAATTTGTAGCATATTGAATAAATATGATACAACACGTATATCTAAATTGTCAATAAAACTTAGATACAATTTTGGTATTACACACATTTAATGACGTATCGGAATGTATCGTGGGGTTTAAGAAGGCGATCCAATGTACCGACAGTGTTAAAAGGTGATCGGTATGTATCGCATGCGTTAAAAGGCGATCGGTATCTATCACAGGCGTAAATGGGCGATCGGAAAGTGTCGCGAAAATAAACGGCTCTGGAATGTATCGTTGTTTAAGAAGGCGATCAACGCATCACCGGTAAGCGCTACGACGGTATGTATCGCATGAAAAGGCGATCGGTATGTATCGCGAGAGTAAATGCATTGAAAGTGTCAGCGAGTAATAAACGCTCGAATGTATCGTGGGGTTTAAAAAGACGATCGAACGAATCACTGCAAAAAGGCGGCGATCGGGAGAAACCGGTCTAACACGAATTTCAAACATACCGCTGAGCGCAAAACCGCCGCCGATCGAAGGTTCGCGATTTAAAACGAGGATTGTGCAGACTGTGGGCGAAATCCATCCTCTGCAACAGCGAAGTGCACCGGGAATATGTGTATATTGCCAGGAAAAAACCGGGAAATATGCCTAAATTTTACCAAGCTACTTCTGTGGCCACCCTGAGATAGGCCACGAGAGAGGTAGGAAACACGGGAACCACAACGGGGGTTGCGTATTGCTTTGCCTGTTTTGAAGAGTGGAATGGAGGAATAGTTGAAAAACAGAGAAAGTTACTAGAGGGGACTCAGAATTGCTTCTTATTGCATTTGTGTTCTCCTTCCTTCTCCACCACCCCCCTTGCCTGTAGGTTGGTGGAGGAGAAGAAAGAAGAGAAGGGATGTAGTAACATATAAGAGGGAGATGCGCATCTATTGAAAATCAAACACTAGCGCTTGGAAATATGGGTAAACCACCAGTGGCAAAAACATGAACTAACTGACTACAAAAAATAGTCCCTCGCCAGACCCCAGCCCCCAGGTGGTCCTTTATCTCTCTACCTGCTTTCCTTATCTTCTCGCTGCTGACCCTTGTTTACAACATTTTTTGTGCTGCGGGAGGGGCGTGAGTGGTGGACCTAGCAGGGCGGGGGTTTGGGATGGGAGAGGGAAGGCAATCGTGATGCATTCTTTGTTCTGCTTTTACCTCTTGACAGCTGCAGCTAGCAATTACATCACTGGTTGCTAAGGAGGGTGGTCAGGGACCTGACAAATCATAGGCCTCTAGCTGTTGACATTATAAAAAATAGGGGTGCGTCTTATACGAGGGTGTAGAGTTTTTTACCATATATTCAGGGGAAATTTATGGGTCCGTCTTAGTTTCGCATGCGTCTGACTTAGACTCGAGTATATACGGTACATTGTTTTCATGAAATTTTGATTTGTATATTTTGCACAGCCGGCTACGTAGGACTAATCAGCGAGTCACGCAAGCGGCGTATGCAGCAAGCTCTGCCGAACCCGATACTGTTTGACGATGTCGGTGATGAGATAATCCCCAAACCCTCGGCAGACGAGACGGACAACGTCAACCCTTGGGTGTTTCAAGACGGGGCCGCTTCGACAAAGTGCAAGTAGGCCACCCTGTGAGTACATGAATACCTCATAGTTTTGTCTCTTAAACAAATAAGGATAGGTTATCTCTTTAACTTTTAGAAATATGTAGAGTTTATCTTTTTATTTGTTGATCGAAGCTGTCTTAAGCAGCATCCACTTCAATTATGTTTTGGCACCTACCTAATAATATGTATTAAGCATTGTTTTGTCTCTCTCATATTGACATTTCTGGCTCATTGTTATTTATGTAGTAAAAATGTTGTTAAAGATTTACTTAATCTTCAGCAAAATACTGGAATTATTAAATTTTTGTAGATTTCCTTTACTGTTTTGAGTTATATTAACATTAGGGGTAGACTTTTTTGTTTTGAAGTGATATTGACAGTCAATCAATATCTGTGATATTTATTAAGTATATGGACAGCTGAAATTTTCTGTTTGCAATTATCGAAACATTCAAAATTTGTCATTTGTGACCACTGGCATGAGTGACCATATCACAAAATATATTCCGAAAGTATCTGTTTACCTGCCTAACCCCTAAACAAATTATTTCCCAAAATCATGAACATTTCGGCTGTCTAATTAGCACTGTTTATGAAATGCTCTGAAGTGAGGTTGTGGTTGGGTTGCAGCTCCAGTTATCGAGGTTGCTGCCGATGCCCGACTGATGACTCTCCTCCCTGCGTGTTCCCTCACAGAGCCAAGCTGGTGCCTCGACTCGCCCGCCGCAGAGAGATACTGCTCAAGGACAAGGTACTGCTGAGTTCATTCTAATCAGAATCATAATTGCAAATTCAAATTAATGGTGACAAGGTCAAACTTACACTATTCTATTTATTTCTTTGCTATTCTTATTTTGTTAATCTAAGAACTTTTCAAAATATCTAACTCTGTTATAAACTCAGTTTCAAGTTTATTTTCTGGAATAATTAATAAAATGAATACTACTTGAAACTGAGATGGAATGTGCTAGAAGCGGCAAGGAGGAACAGTGAAGGAGAGAGCTGGGATATGCAGGAAGAGTGGAGCGTGCAGTAAACTACCTGGGATCGCATGCATGCAGGCAGCGAAGAGAAGAAGATAGAGGCGGCTCAGCGACATCATGACAGGTCAGAGCACCAGATACAAACATCAGCTTAACTGGGAATAAGTTGCGAATGTCTGCATACCAGGAACAAGCTACTGTAGGAGAGTCATAGTTACCAACCATTTGCCAAAATAAATTAAATGTGTTATCATTTGTGTCTTCAGAAATTTCGATGACAGCTCTCTTTAGGCGGTGCATTTTTTCCTACTACTAAATGGGTTTTAGGGTTAAAGAAATTACTGTAAGTTCCTTTAGAGACTATGGAGCTTTCAAAGCCAAAAGATTGCCAGGGACTAGCAAGAATTGAGACATTTTATTGGAGCTATCAAGATTTGGAATCATAGCACTAGGTTTCCATACAAATTAAAATACAAGCTAAGCGAATTAAAATAATTCGTTCAGCTGAATAAACTTTGGCTATGTTATAAATTTGCGGGACCTGAAATATATACATTGCCTTTGAAAGGCTTGTCCTTATACTAGAGGTGTGCGAGATCTCGAATTTGAGATCGAGACTTTAGAATTTTTTTCTCTACTTAGAATTTTATTCTAAAAGTTCGAGACGAAAAAAAATGTAGGGATGAGTCGGTTCTCGATCCTGCTCGGTTCCACCGTTCTGGACAGAACCGAACCGAGAACCGGTAATTGACAAAGTCGGCCCGAACCGCCCCGAGCAGCTAAATAACACATAGGGTTAGGGGTGCGCGAAAGTACTGGCGTATTGAGTCCGAAGTTTGAGTATTTACCGCTACTGAACCTCGCTCGACCTGATCGGTAAAGCTCGAAATTTGGTCGGTAATTTGCCGTGAACGTATCGGTCGTGATTCCACCGCTGGCGTCAAGAGATCGCCAGCGAACGTATCGAAGTCGTGAATTCACCGGGCGCGAAGGGAGTCAAGAGATCGCCGCTAACGATATCGGGTCGTGAATTCACCGCTGGCGCATTTGGGAGTCGGAGATCGCCAACGGTATCGGGGTCGCGGATTTCACCGCTGGCGTTAGCGGGGTCGGAGATCGCCGCTAACGGAATCGGTGCGTTATTTCACCGCTGGCGTTAGCAGGAGTCAATAGATCGCCACGCTAACGAACCGAACCGACAGAACCGAGAACCATTTTTCTCAGAACCCAGAACCGTAAATTTTTGGAACCCACCCATTCTAAAAAATGAAAACCGACAAAATTTGCATACCGTTAATAGTAGGCCGGCTTAACTGAAACTTGATGTGATAGGATGGGAAAGGGAACAATAATTACCTGAAATAATCTTTATGTCATAACCATAATATTTTGGTATCCGGACACTTCCGCATTACGGACATTTCCGCACATAGACATTTCCGACAGTTTCACCTGCTTACCTGCCAAGGATTAACTAAAGCTATTCAATGTTTGGCCCCAAACATTTCCACACACTTCTTTACGATCAAGTAGAAGTGTAATAATTAAATATCGATACTCTGATCTGATTAACTTTAGTCCCAAGATGCTGTAAAATTTACATCGGTAGATGATAACTTTAAATAGCATATCATCGTGTAGCTCCCCAAATGTAAAATGCTGTTGTTAGCGCGTGCCCTGTTTAATGGCTGAGTTGATTATGTTTGGTATCAGATTATAAGAGTAATTTATCAGACCAAAACTCTACAAAAACATGTGTAAAAAGACTAAGTTATACATAACTATATTTTTCTGTGCTTTTGTTTTTAGATATAAAGTTTTGATTAGTGGGCAAGCCACAGAATAAGCTAACCCTTTATCAAATTTAAAAAGTTAATATTTCCTTTGATGGAAACCAGGTTTTAAATTTTTTAATTAACTTAATTTTGTTGAGACAATGTTTAAGTTTTACAATCAATTTAATAGGTAAGTATTTACGTTGTGTCGATGCAATTCACAAAATATGTAATTTAAAAATAATATTAACAAAGTAGTCTAGTAATAAAAAAGTCGGGTTGGCTTTAAGTTAAGTTGTGCCAAAATCACTAAATTACTAAATCACTGTTTGAGATGCCGACCACTCTCATATTTTAAGGCAAATATGTGGTGAAGGATGAGTGTGATGAGTGGTAGTAATGAGTTATGAGGTGTAGTCTTGTTACAAACTAAGGCCGACTCTTCCTTAGAATGGGTCATTAATTAAGCCCAGACCAAAGAAATACAAGGACCAGCAACTGCGTGACTTCAGAACCACGGGTGATGGTCTGATATGTCTAAGCGATGGTGGGAGTTGATGCGGGTATCATCAGATGATCGCTGAGACTATCTAAGCTGCTTTAGACCTATATCATCCTCAAAACCTGATCTCCATGAAGCTGGATTACAAGACCACGCCACGAGTCCCAGTCATGTGTTGATGAGGCGGGGCACACATAAAATAATCGGGCAGACTACATGTGTTGATACATTTCTGGACCCGATGTCACTTCAGTGGGAGGAATGTAATGCACCCAGCTTACTATACAGTAGGTTAGAATATTGTCTATAGTTATAGAAAGCTGAGATGTATTATTATAATTTTGCTGTTAAATAGGCCATCCTTAGTGACCTGCCCCTGGGTAAGTGGAAATGTCGGGCGTCAACAACAGGTAACCTGCCAAACCCTCGTCAGGCATACCTAATTACAAGTGTGTGGAAGTGTCGCTTTTATGTGTGTGTGGAAATGTCCTAGTGCGGAAGTGTCGACATTCAATATTTTAGTTTAATATTTTCTGGTAGGTATAGGTTAGTTAAATTTTTAATTTGACTTGTAATGTTTTAGGTTTTGTTGCTGTTTGTGTGGTCTAAGTTAAGCCTAGCTTAGGCCTACAGCTTGACATTATATTTTTTCACTCGTTTTGTGTAAAATAATGATAAAAAAATTATTATTGGTAATAAATTGGACAAAAATTTTGTTTATGTGTACAGTACAAGCTATTAGAGCACTCAGGAAAAATAAAACATTAGACTTTTATATTACAATAATACCATATTCTATAACAACTAAGCAAACTACTTAATAGTCAATAATAGCAAAACAAACAAATGTGGCGAAAAATTATCAAAATTAAAATTTCTCGTCTAGATCTGATTCTCAAGTTTTGGCTAATTCTAGCTCGATCGTCCGACCTTAAAAAGCGTGCTCTCCTTTACCTCTACCTTATACCTAATACACTTATTTAATGTTGGTTTTATTATAAATTTTTATAAATTATAAATCTTAATATAGTTTTATTATCCAAAATATTTATGAGCCTGGCTTGTACAGGTGTGGCGGAAGAAGGGGAAGTGGAGGGAGAGGACGAGGTGCCGGATCTGCGGGTGGCTGTCCCGGCCGACAAGTCACCTGACCGGGAGACCAAACCCATCATCCGCCAGAGTCTCTTCACCACCGGCAACATCAAGTCCGTCCTCAGAGGAGCTAGAGGGTGAGTCAGCACATCAGATCCTGACCTGACCTGTGTTGTTCTAACATTTCTTCCTCTTCAGTGTAGAAGTTGTTGTCTTCTTTTCATTTTCAAGCTATTCTTTATACAGGCAACACTTGAACATACAAACATTTGTATACGGTGTTATAAGATATTTTTAGAGTAAATTATGTCAGTACTTCAAAATATGTGTTTTGTATAAGTTAATGTATTTTCAAATCTTACTTTAAAGTTCTGCTAGCTAGGCTTGTATCTATTAAGTCTGCTTACATTTTGAATCTTTCTTTCTCATCCTCCAAAGCTTATAATACTGTATACTATTTAAAAGGCATTTTTATCATCATTTTCTGAATTCAATTCAATTTGTTTATTTAAATCTATTACATAGTCTTGGCCTTACCAACTAATCAGTTACCAAGTCATACATACAGCACAATAAACCAAAGGGTTGACGATGCGTGGTTTGAACCACTAAATTTCCCATCCAAGTCATACATAGCTAGATATTCGTTTCTTACAAACTACCTGTTAATTTGAGCAAAATGACTTTTGGATTAGTTGATGCACAAGCTGAATCTAGTAGTAAACAGGTTTCCACTGGTTACAAATGTTTAATATTTTCTTTTTGTGTAAATTGAGCTGATAGCCAAGTTTTTTGTATAATCCAGGTACAGTGAAAACGACGAAGATGATGAAGACGAAGAAAGTGACCACTCGGACAAAGTTCGGTCGAGTAGAAGACATCGGAGCAGGTCGAAAGAGAGGAGAAAACACCACCGAAAACACAAGAAAGAGAGCTCCCACCACAAGTCTAGGAGAAAAGTGGAAGATTCAGACAGCGACGAGGATGGTGGCAAGATCAAGAGTACCATTAGAAGAAGAAGTCCAGAGAGGAATCGAAGGAGTCCGGAAAGTAGAGAGAGGAGAAGTCCTCGTCGAGAAAGAAGAAGAAAAGAAGATGATCATAGAAGATCAGAAACGAGTAGAAGATCGGACAAGAGACAAGGCGAGACCAGGTCTTCAAGAGATCTTCGCTCGAAGATTGCTCACCGAAGTAAAGGTTATGATCTAGACAATGAGTTCAGGTCAAAATCACCTCTTCAAATTGAGTTAGACAATGATTATTACAAAGGAAGTGAAAGTGACTAGGTAGACAATTTTGTAGTTAAATCTGATTTTGAAAAAAAATCTCATGTGTGATCATAGAAAAATCAAGGGTGATCATTTTTAAGCATTTAGAATGTTATAAATTTATTTTCAATAAGATCAAACACTTGCTTATTTTAATGCAACCATGAATTCAGCTAAACATATTAGAACTAAACTCATAAACAGCGAAAGGGTTGAAGTCATGACATTAACTGCAAAATGTCTGATAAATCATTGACAATAAAAATATTTCAGGTACACATTTTCAGTAAATAGATTCCAATTGCCATATTATATTTGTTCATCAGATTTTAAATTCATTTACTTAATCACTTTCTACACCCCCAAATCAAACAAGTACTGTTACCAATTTATCAACAGTACTAATTAAGTTTGGTTTGACTTGGAGTCTATGAAGGTATTAACGTTTTAAGTATCTAGCTAAGTAACTACAGTAGTAAATGATGTAGACAGTCAAAAGTTTATTTTATTAAAAATTACCAATCATAAAATCTTTAATAAATTATAGCCAATTTGTAATATTAATTTAGCTACCAAATGTTTTATCCTCATAAATTGTCTAAAAGTAATACTAAGCATTTTCTGTGAAACTTGTTGTAAATACTTAACAATACCTATAAGTTTTAATCTAAAAATTATCAAACAGTAATTTGTTTCTACCTTTATTGATTTATTAAAGAATCTCTTAATGAATATGTTTCAACTGTTTACTGTAATTTGCATTATGTACACGGGTGAAACAATAAGATGAAGACAAATATATTCAGCATTTGTGCTCTCAATAATGTATGTGTATATTTTGTGTTTACCTTGAGTTAAGCAGAATGTTGGGAACGTACAACACTGCCGTTACGTAGAGTTTATCCAGGTTACAAACACTTCACTCACTGATCGTGTCAGAGAATTGAGTACAGTGGAGCTCCATTTATCGAACTAATAGGGACCGGACTTCATTGGTTAATCAAATATTGAATAATTGGAGTTTTCACAAAAAAACCAAATTCAGAAAAAACTCTTTTCACAATATAATATATTATGAATCATAATGGCTCATCGAATCCATATTCATAAACAGGCAGATGAACAGGTGTCCCGCCTGACTGTCTGAGCAGTCACTGCCAATACTGAAATATTAGTGTCTTGTACTGTCGCCACTAGTGTATTGTACAGTCACTTGAATCGTAGTTTGAAGAAACAACTTAGCGAGCGGTTACTAATCATCCTTCTAATTACGTAACAAAACTTCGTGTAATTTTTTCTCTAAAAGCGATTTGGATAATTGGAGTTCTACTGTACCTTCATATCCGAACAAATCTGGTTTTTGAAATCCAAAACAATAACAATGTATTCTGATAAATTTGCCAACTCCTATACTTAAAAGAGTACTTAGAAACTACTCTCTCTAAAAGTATAGCTGAAGCGATCAACATGAAGAATACAAAACAGGCCTTGGAAGCAGCGGCGGCAGGGACCAAGAAAAGCCCTGAACGGGGTTGGTCCTAGGGCAGCCTCCTCCACCTGGTGTAGAAACATCGTCGGAAAACTCAAAGACAACAAGTACGGACTGTCAACCATAGCTTCAGTGTCGGATCAACAAACCGATACCGGTACTCATTAGGCATAAGTGAACTTTTCTCGGTCTTCATTTAAATATTCAGTCACTAAGAAGTAAGCTTGATTTGATAGGCTAGAATTGTGGTTGAATAAGGTGTTTTCTGATATAATTTTAATAAATGAGCACTGGCTTGCCACAGAAGAAATACCAATGTATATTCCAGAGGGTTACTCACTTGCTAGCTTTTATTGTAGACCAACTCCTTATATTAGAGGCGGTTCTTTGATTTTTCTGAAAGAGGGCTTTGAATATCAAGTAATAGAAATGAGTAGTTTTTCTTCAGTTCATGTTTTAGAAATTTCAACAATATTCTTGCCTAAACTTAATTTAATAATAGCAACAATTTATAGAACACCAGATTCTGATTTAGACCAATTTTTCAACTTGTTTGAAAAGTTCTTAAAATTTATTATAGGTAAATTTAAAAAATCAAAGTCAATCATATCTTCAGACTTTAATATAGATCTTAAAAAAGATACTTTTGAGTCCGTGCATTTTTTAAATTTACTCCGTTCATATAATTTTTATTGTTTAAATGATGATTGTACAAGGGAAAACGCATGCTTGGATAATATTATAACAAATATGGTAACAAAATAGGGATGGCATAGTATGTAAAGTACTTCAACCTAGTTTATCAGATCATTTAGGAGTGCTTGCAAGTTTTACTGGCTTGAATGTTAAAAACATGGTAAAACCAACTGTGGAGGAAGCAGTAATTAAGAAAGTTAGAGTCATGAATCCTAATACAATTGCAAATTTCAGGGAAAGTCTGGTGCAAGTAAATTGGCTCCAACTAAATACTTTTTATAATGTTGACGAAGCGTATGGTTATTTTATGCATATGCTAATAAGTTCTTATAATGCATGCTGTTACATTAAACATGTTAAAAGTAATCATTTTAACAGACCAAAGAAAAAATGGTTTACAGTAGAGCTTAAAAGAATTAGAGATTGTGTTATTTCTTTGTATGACAGATTCAAACAGAGTAAAGGAACCAAAAACGAGGTTGATTGCAAAGCGGTATATATTAAAGCAAAAAGACAGTACAAAATTAGAATAAAAGAAGTAAAAATGTCAATAAATGAAAATTATATTAATAAGTCTCAAAATAAATGCAAAGCAGCCTGGACAGTTATTAACACAAGTATAAATAACTATAAAAAAACCAACAAAATTGAAGTTGAATCCAGTCTGTTAAATGATTACTTTATCGGCTGTGCGAAGGAGCTAACTGGTAATCAAGGGGTAAACGATTGGAGTTCTGCGATAGGTTCTGTAGAAAACTTCATATCAGGAATAAATGTAGTAAATTCAAGTGATTTTAAGTGGCAACCAATTTCAAAAAATAAGGTTTTAAAATACTTAAATGGTCTCAGTGCATCACAAAGTGAAGATTTCTATGGCATTTCTAATAGATCAGTTAAGGAAATTGCTGACATAATTGCAGAACCTTTGACCCTTTTATTTAATATGTCCATAGTTTCAGGTATATTTCCAAATGTGTTAAAGGTTACAAAAGTTATTCCAATATTTAAGAAAGGTGACAAGTCACAGCCTTCTAGCTATAGACCGATATCACTTGTACCTATTTTCAGTAAAGTTTTTGAATGTTGTATAAAAGAGCAGCTTTTAACATTTTTCTTTCAAAATGGTCTCATTTCTAAAGAACAGTATGGTTTTCTTCCTGGTCTTAATACATCAAAAGCAGTTGAAAATTTAGTAGACCATATTTTAATGTGTTTTAAAAACAAGCTTAATACTTCGGCAACTCTAATAGATCCATCCAAAGCTTTTGATTGCTTTTCACATGAATTAATTTAAAAACTAAAATTGTACCATATAAAAGGTATATAGTTAAAATTACTATCATCTTACGTAAGTAACAGAAAACAAATGGTCGTTCAAGGTGAAAACTGAAAACAAATCTACATTTAAAAATATTGACGTAGGGGTTCCTCAAGGTTCAGTCTTGGGGCCTCTGTTATTGCAGTAAATGATTTTTCTTTTAATATGCCATGTAAAACCATTTTGTACGCTGATGATACTACTCTATTGAATAAATCTGAATGTATAGAAGGTTTATTATTCCAAGAAAATCAATCAATGAAAATTGCTTTAGAATGGTTTGATGCAAACTGTTTGGTGGTGAATAGTAACAAAACCGAAAATATTACTTTCTAGATTACAAGATTTATAATATGGTTAAACCTGTTAAACTCTTAGGATTTTTCTAGATAGTAGGCTAAGTTGGGATAGACATGCAGATTACTTATGTGCTAAGCTTGCTAGGGTTAATTATTTGTTAAGAAAACTAAAATGTAATGTAACCAATGAAATGATGGTATCAGCTTATTATGCCTTTTTCACACACATTTAACCTATGGAGTCACACTTTGGGGTAACTCTACCAGTTCAAATAAGATTTTTGTTTGGCAAAGAAGGCGTTGAGAATATTTAAAATTTGGATGATACAGAATCATGTCTCCCAATTTTTAAAAGTACCATTAAATGCCATTACCTTCATTATATATTTACCATTGCCTAATAAATGTTAAAGAAAAGTTACAATCCTTTAATGTAAGAAAAATGTTCACCAGTACTCCACGAGAAAAATTACTTACTAGACACTTTGTACACTAGATTGCAATCAACAAAAACAGTCATATTTCCATGCAAATAAAGTTATTTAACAAGTTACCAGAAAGCTTGGACAGTTGATATTAAAAGTTTAAGAAGACTCTAGATAACTGGCTTAAAGATAAATGTTTTTATTCAGTAGACCAGTATTTAATTTCAGAAACAAGTACTATAAAATTTTAGAATAAGACTGATTGAATGTCATATTTTTCTTTGTTTAATTTATTTTCAATGTGTTGTAAGTATTTATTGTTTGTCTCAAAAATATGTTTCACTATAAATTAGTTGTATAATTTATATTTTAATATTTTGCTATCTAAAAATGTTTGATGAAACCTATTGTACATATGTATTTAATGGTCAATAAAGTTCTTGATTCTTGAATACATTTCAACACAATTTTTACTTATGTCAGGGTTTTATAAATGAGCACAAAATATTCGGTATAAAATTACTGCCCAATCTCACTTTTGCCAGCCTTCAGCAAAGTGTTTGAGAAAGTCTTTCTCATCTGACTCGCGAGTTTTGTCGAAAAGCAAAACCTACTATCACCAAACCAATTCGGATTCTGAAGTGGGAAATTGACAGTAGACAGTTGTTTGTTTAGTTTTAATTTTCTTTTTCTCATTTATAAAACCGTGACAAAAATCCAAAAATTGAAGATACTTTGCATTTAAATTTCTTGATTTTACTCGTAAACTGATACAATTTTGAAAAAAGTGGTCAGCGGAGTCACTGCAGTACATTGTCATCTTTCAAACAAAACCAATTTCAAAATGATCTGATGAAAACTGTAGGCGTGAGGTGTCTTAAGAAAATGCTTGTTTTTACATTGTTCTTATGGGACAAAAAACAAAATAGCCGATTCTCTTACTGTGCACTCTTATACAAATTCAGCATTTCCATATTAAAGTAATGTTTTTTGAGTCATACTTTAAATTTTAAAACTAACTGTAAAACCAAACCTTTATAGATTGCAAATGCTACTTAGATTTGTAGTTGTTAGCATAAAACCAATACTGTTTTAAGTATAGCAGTTACTCTACCGCTAATGCACTGTTTACTACCCAAGTACTGTATTGAACACAACTGATAATACGTGCAGAGAGATGTAGACATGACTGAGGTTTCAGTGTTTTATGATTTTACGTGTAGTTTGTAAAATTATTTAACAGAGCACAGTAAAAGTAGTTAAGTATTGTCATATACGTATGTGTTTTTATAACTGTTTATAGTTTTTAAAAAACATCTGTTTTGAAACCAGACAACATCAATTGTTAGAATAGCTTGTAGATTCAATCTAGAATAGTTAGAAACTGCAATGGCGGCAGAGCAGTCCCTACACATGACCTTGAGGCCGGTGTTGGTTTTGGCTCAGATCAGTGGACTGTTTCCTGTCGAAGGTGTTCTTGAGGGAACTCCTCTAACATTCGGTAAGTCTTCATTTCCTTTTTTTTGTAATTTTGTCGTAGAAAATGTATCACATTGGCTGCAATGATTGCTGTCTTCTGAATGATTATCCTAGTAACATGTATACAGAGTGACTAAGAAGGGGTCTGATACATGGGAGCCCATACTCGGGGACAGGCTAAGCTTTCAACCCTCTATCTGGCAGTCACAACATTTCATACAGATGTTATGATCGTAAGACGGCCAAAATGTACTCTAAAACCAAGTTTTCTGAGCAGAATTCAAAATTATTCTTGAGCAGCCCCTTCCAGTCACAGAGATCTTATTTTATACTGAGGCCACTTTATTAATAAATACTGTGGTGTTAAAGTGACACATTCTAAAGGATATTTATTTAGCAGTTTGTATCTTTTCTTAATGTTGTAATATATATTTATAATCTCTTCGAGGTTGGAAACAAATTACGATTTTTCCATTCTTTCACTGCAGATTAATTCTTTGGATCGGATCTTATGTTATTATTTATTTGACTTGTAGTTGTTTGTATTTGTTCATAAAATAGAGTGATTTATTTTTATAATCATATAATTAATAGTTTAATTTAATTTATTAGGTCATGTGCAATGTTAATTGTGTTGACTTTTATGAAATGGAGATGATACAATATTGGTGAAATGAGAGGTGAATTACAATTTAAAATGCCAGAATGGGCTTAAGCCACTAGTAAATACGGTGTTATAGTACACATCTAATAATATTGTTTTCCACTATACTGTTTTCAACCATATGTTTTTATTAACACATGTTTTCAATGTTTATATATTTGTTACTAAAATGTAAACAAACAACCATGTTAATTTCTAAAGTTGATTAAAGCCTTATTTCTTATGACTCTTTTAATTCAATTCATTATTCAGTACAATTTAATCAACTTTACTTTTGTTATTATTTAGTTTGTTCTTTGTTTTGTTTGAAATGGATATTGACAAATATTTAAAACCCAACCGCTTTGAAGTAGAGTACACTGACAAGAAATCCTCTTTCAATGGAACCATTGGAAGAAAAAACTGAAGCATTCACAACAGCTATCAAAGCTTCAGATGAAAACAAACTAAATCTACTTTTTAATCACGTAAGTCACAACATCTTTGAACTGATAGAAGAATGTAAAGACTATACTTCAGCAATACACCATCTTGATTCCTTGTATGATAAACCCAAAAATGAGATCTACGCTAGGTATTGTCTAATATCTAGGCATCAGCAACCTGGAGAATCTATTGACGAATATTTACAGGCTTTATATTAAGTAAGGACTGTTCCTTTAAAGCTGTAACATCAGAAAACAACAGAAATATTATTAGATGTGTACTATAACATTCTTCCCCTTTCATTTTGGAACGGTTATTAAGTAATCAGGAGCTTTTCTGAGACGAGAGGATCGACGAAGGAGGAGGTGTCGTGGCTTGCTCTTGTGGAAGCTGACTGTTGGATTGTTGATCTGCAACTTGTTTTGTACAAGGGATTTGCCATTCTCCAAAAGGTGGTGTGATTACATCATCCATTTTGACTACCTCTTCTTCATTTGATTCTTCTACATGATCTTCTGTGATAATAACACCCTGATCATCTTGGAAATGGTCTGACAAATTTGCAGGTGCAAGGTGTCTGAGATTCACTGTTGTTTCTCTTCCGTCACGTAGTTTCACAAGGGCGTAATCAGGATTTGATTGGATGAGCTCTACTTCTTCAGTTAGGGGTTCGTATTTGTTTTGACGCACTTGTCTTTTCATTAACACTTTGCCTGGGGTCGTTAACCAGGAAGGTAGTGTGACACCTGTGGCAGTTCTTCGCTTGTGATAAAACATACGCTCGTGCGGCGTACAGTTGGTGGTAGTGCACAGAAGAGATCGGATTGAGTGTAGAGATTCTGGAAAGTACTCTTTCCCATTGAGAAACCATCAGATTTTTAGTTTTCAGTGCTAGTGTGATCGTCCTCCAAATCATACCATTGTACCTCTCGACCTGCCCATTTCCACAAGGGTTGTAAGGAGTAGTTCGACTTGTGGCTATCCTTTTTGATAACAGATAGTTTTTCAACTCTTCCGACATGAAAGAAGATCCACGATCAGTATGGATGAATGCTGGATATCCGAATAGAGAGAAAACTCGATCTAAAGCTTGAATCACACTACTTGCAGACAAATTACTACAGGGAATTGCAAAAGGGTACCTGGTGTATTCATCAACGATAGTCAAAAGATATTTGTTGCGTGTTTCAGATGGAAGTGGTCCCTGAAGTCTAAGCTGAGGCGTTCAAATGGAGCTGTAGCTTTAATCAAAATGCCTTGTCTGTTGTTGAAAAACCTAGGTTTTGTTTCAGCGCAAATCTTGCAGGATGAGGTTATTCGCCTTACTTTTCTATGGTGTAAGGTAGGTTTTGAGATTTCACCCAGTGGACCATCCTAGTTACTCCAGGGTGACATGGTGTTGTGAAGTGACACTAGTTTGTCAATTGTGTGTGATGTACTACAGACTCTTGAGAAAGCGTCGGCTGCTTGGTTTTCTACCCCTGGACGGTAGATTATTTCATAGTTGTATGCTGACAACTCTAGTCTCCATCGAACAATTTTTCTATTCTTAATTTTTCCACTGTGTTTTGTGTTGAACATAAACGAAACAGACTTCTGGTCTGTTATGAGTTTGAACCGTTTGCCAATCAAGTAGTATCTCCATTTACGAAGTGCTTCTACTATCGCATATGCTTCCTTCTCAATAGCCGAGTGGTTTCGTTCACTTTGTGACAATGTTCGTGAGAAAGCGACAGGACGTTGATTTTGGGTCAAGATTGCACTTATTGCAAAGTCAGAGGCGTCAGTTTCTACACAGAATGGTTCATCGTTTTCTACATTTACTATCATGGATTTCTGGACACATTGTTTTAGATTTTCGAAGTCTTTAACTAAGTTTCCCCAAGAGGAAATCTTTTACATTCAGTCAACTTATGAATTTTGTCAGAGTACTGGGGTATCCATTTTGAATAGTAAGAAAACATTCCCAACACCCGTTTCAGTGCTTTTGGTTGTCAGGGATCGGAAGATTGATAAGTGGTTTCAGACGATCAGGATCAGGTTTCAATGTATGGTTTCAATGTTGTAGCTAAGAGTGTGTTGAGGTCATACGGTATTTTGATTTATCTTGATTGATAGTGAGGTTGTACTTTTGGCATGTTTGGAGAAATTTCTCTAAGTTTGGTTGTGTTCTTCCATTCCTTTTCCAGAGTTTGCTATCTTTAACTAGCAAAGTTTGTTCCAGCTTCAAACGCTGTGTGGGCTTGTCTTCTTCTCAATTGGTATTTGGTAGTAAGCAGATTTCAAGTCAATTGTACTGTGAATGTCATATTTTGCTACTTCTGAAACTATTTTATCTATGGATGGAATTGGATATGCATCAAGCATTGTATATTTAATTGTTGTGAGTAGTCAATTACAAGTCGTTTCTTTTGCTGCCTTGCACAACAAGAACTTGAGCCCTCAAGGCAATTGCTTTCTTCTATTATACCATCTTTGGCCATTTGCTCGATCTCTGATTGAATAAACTGTTCATCTTCTGCTGAGTAGCGTCTGGACTTGATTGCTATGGGTTTACATTTAGGATCTAAGTGAGTGAACAATGCAGCTGGTTGTACTTTAGCAAAGCAACAGAACAGATTTTCAGTGCTGGCTTCTCTCCTCAAAAGAAATGTGTACACTTGAGTGTTGATTTAAGACGTCATGTCCTATAATCACATCTGCACAACAGTTTGGGACGCTAAGTTGACATTCATGTAAGTATTGTTGAAAACCTCAAGCTTCACTAAACAGTAAGCTTTTATTGGAGTTGAAAGAGATGAAGAGGCCATTGAAACTTTGCTGTTTGTACGATACTGTTTAAGTGCATGATTTGTTGCAAAATCATCACTGACATAACTTTGAGAGAACTCCTGTATCCACAAGACCATCTGCAGATACACCATTTACTTTGAGTTTGATGACTGATTTTGACAGACAGTTAGGAGAAGCTGCTACTATATGTTGGTGAAAAGGTTAGACTTTACCTGACGAGTTGGAGGTGATGAAAATGAAACACAACAAGAGTTATCATCCTTATCTTCATCTGTGTAATACTCTCTACGTTAGTTGACATAGCATTTGTTAATGGTTGAGTTTTCCGTTTTGCTGATTGACAGACCTTTGCAAAATGACCAGTTTTCTTGCACATATTACAAACTGCTTCTCTTGCCGGACAGACATTCCGAGAATGTTTTTGATTTCCACAAAATATAATCAAAATGGATGATGTAATCACACCACCTTTTGGAGAATGGCAAATCCCTTGTACAAAACAAGTTGCAGATCAACAATCAACCCACAAGAGCAAGCCGACACCTTTCCTCAACTTCGTCCTCCTCTCGTCTCAGAAAAGCTCCTGATTACTTAATAAGCTACGTTCCAAAATGAAGAGGGAAGAATGTTATAGTACACATCTAATAATATTTCTGTTTTCCACTATACTGTTTTCAACCATATGTTTCTTATTAACACATGTTTTCAATGTTTATATATTTGTTACTAAAATGTAAACAAACAACCATGTTAATTTCTAAAGTTGATTAAAGCCTTATTTCTTATGACTCTTCTTTTAATTCAATTCATTATTCAGTACATACGGTGAAATAATGTCCATATAAGTATTATAATTTTGTCTTTTCTTATTTTAATTTAGATATTGTACTTTGAATTGTATTATTAGAAATAAACAAATAATATTATTGACAATATCAATCTGTTATAGTACAGAAGTCAAAACCACAGGTTATTAACCCACCTTCTATATTATAAGTTCTATTCATCTTGTTTGTAATGTTAAGACTACTACAACAGAGTAAACCAGTGTAACAGCTGATTTTTTTTCTAAAAAGTATATTATACACTAGACAGCAGAGTACAAAATATTGTTTACTTAAACACCAACACAGTTTGTGTTTAAATATTAAACACCAAAATTGAAATTTATTTCTCAATATTATTGCATTATGACAGGAAAGTTTCCTTTATCACTAGTCTTTTTGATGTTTGGCGTCAGCTCATCGCTCATTTAAACCTAGAATGTTACACTTGAGCTCTTTTTAAAAGCTTCATTTTAGGACCTAGTGGTGAAATTTGAAAAGTAATTGTAATAATTCTTTTAGAATTTAAAAGACTTATATTTTGTGTTTTGTTAAAAAGAATGATAATTTCTTATTTACACTGCCATTTAGAAGTAAACATTTGAATGTAATTATTCTTAATAATAAACAAAGAACAAATTTAACCTAACTTTTAGTCACTTAAAAATAAGTTGATTGTTTACATGTTTTAAAGCAATACAAGTGTTTATTGAAGAAATTTAAAACATTATTTTATATAAATGTACATCTTATAAGTCATGGACAACAATTTTGCGCTACAAAAACTCTATCAAGACCAAGTAGTTTTTGAGCTTTGCTTAGGACTAGAAAAGTCTACATTGCCAATTTTTGACTTGTTCTAGTTAATTTATGTTTTATAATAAAAATGGCTGCTGCAATCATTATAATAATTATGTAAATACATGTGAATTTGAGCTGGAACTTTAAGTACTAATAAAGAATTTTAAATGTTCAATTTTTTTCAAAACAAATTATTCAAACCTCCAAGTTAAATTAGTAAAAACCACTATTTATAACTCTTAAAAGAAGTACAAGAGGACTTGACTTAACTTGACTTAACTCCTGTAGCTCCTATCTGGAGCAAAGGGCCTCGACAAAGACTCGCCAGCGGATTCGGTTAGCAGCCAAAGCCTTCACTTCTCCCCATGTTTTGCCAGCTTTAAAAGCTTCGTCCTCGACAGTTCTTCTCCAGGTTACTCTTGGCCGACCTCTTCTTCTGCTTCCTTGGGATTCCAGTCAATGCCTCCCTTTCAATTGCTTCTGGCTCTTTCCTTAGGGTATGCCCGATCCACTTCCATTTGCGTTTCAAGATCTGTTTGTCTATCTTCTCTTCACGGGCTCTTTGCCATAGAGTTTCATTAGATATTACTTCAGGCCAGTAAATCTTTAATATCTTCCTAAGACACCTGTTGACAAATACTTGTAGCTTTTTTGTAACTGACGGGTTCAGGTCTCACTCCCGTAGAGCAATACTGACTTGACGTTGCTGTTAAATATTCGTAGTTTAGTTCTTTGAGAGATTTCTCGAGCCCTCCATACAGGGTAAAGCTGTATGAAGGCTGCATTAGCTACGAACTCGAATATTTACATCTTCATCAGCACCTCCATCCCTAGTCATTACGCTTCCTAGGTATGTAAACGAATCAGTGTCTTCTATCGTCTCGTGTAATGCAAAACTTTGATCATTTCTAACGTTTACTCATGGACTTTGTTTTTCTAACATTTATGTTAAGGCCTACGTCTTTCCGTTGTTTACAACGTCTAGCAATTTACACTCATCTGCGCATAGCTGTGAGAGAGAAGGCAAATATCGTCCGCAAAGAAAGGTTTTCCAGTTTCTTTGTGAGTCCCCAGCTGATACCTCTGTCTTCCTTCAACTGTCGTTCTCATAACCTGGTCCATGAGAATCAAGAAAAGAGTCGGCGAGAGAACACAGCCCTGCTTCACTCCCGTATTGACTGGTATGGGTTCACTGAAATTCCCGTTCAACACAACTTTGGCTTGACAGTCTCTGTATAGTTCTTGACAAATACTTATTATCTTCCTGGGAATCTTCATTCTTCTCATTGCTTCCCAGATGTCTTTCCTATGAATTGAATCAAATGCCTTCATGAAATCAATAAAAATCAAGTAGACTCCAGCATTAAATTCTTTACTTTGTTCCAAAACTATCCGTAACGTGTTTATCTGATCTACACATGACCTATTGCTTCTAAACCCAGCTTGCTCCCTTCTTAATTTGGTCTCAATAAATTCTTTCATTCGGTTTAGTAAGATTCTGGAGAAAACTTTACATGGTATTGACAAGAGCGTGATTCCTCTCCAGTTATCACATTTGGACAGGTCACCTTTCTTGGGTAGAACATGCAGTATACCAGTTCTCCAGTCCATAGGCACTGAATCCTCTTCCCAGATTTTCTTGAAAAGTGCATGAAGAACTTCAGCTGTTACCTCTGGAGCAACCTTCATGATTTCTGGGCTTAAGTTATCCATCCCAGGAGATTTCCAGTTTTTCATTTCTTTCAGTGCTGTTTTTATTTCTTCAATAGTTGGATGATCAGTGCTAATATTCTCATTTTCTTCATATGCTGCTTCGTCGATTTCCACCATCAAATTTTGCTCCACTCCATTTATTTCTTCTTCATTTCTGTAAACATTTGCAAAGTGCTCATGCCAACGCTTCAGTTGATCTTTTAAATTAGTTAATACCTTCCCTTCTCTATCTTTGATTGGGTGAGTCATAGCCGGTTTCTTTCTTGATAATTTCTTTGTCGCTTCGTATACTTCCTTCATATTACCATTTCTTGCAGCATTTTCAGCCTTTTCAGCCAGTTCACTTACCCATTTTCTTTTGTCTGCTCTAACACTTCGCTTAACTCTAGTGTCCATTATTTTGTACTGTTCTTGAAGTTCTCGTTTTCTGTTTCTTGTTTTACTTTCGTTTATTTGAGCTTTTATATTTCTTCTTTCTTCTATGTTCGTCCATGTAGGCTCTGAAAGCCACTCCTTTTTCCCCGCCTTTCGAAAACCAAGCACTTTTTCCATTGTTTCTGTATACATAGTTTTTATCTTATCCCATTTCTCCTCAACTGATTCATTTTCTTGAAACTGAAGTATTTCATATCTATTTCTTATCTCAACTTCAAAATCTTGTTTCACTTGTCTATCATTTAGTCTTTTGGTTTCGAAACGGCAACTTGCTCGCTCCATCTTGTGCTTGCTAGCGGATATTTTCACCCTAACATTTGCCACCATAAGATGATGATCACTACTGATGTCAGCACCTCTTTTGTTCCTCACATCTGTAAGCGACTTCTTCCACTTCCTACTAATTGCAAAGTGATCTATTTGATTTTCTGTGATTGAATCAGGTGAGACCCATGAGATCTTGTGACAGTCTTTATGGGGGAAAATTGTTCCACCAACTACCAAATCATTATGGGCACAGAAGTCCACGAATCTTTCCCCATTGTCATTCCGTTCTCCCATCCCATGCTTTCCAATTACTTGTTCAAGTCCAATATTGTCAACCCCAACTTTTGCATTTAGGTCACCCATTACTATTAAGATATCTCTTTTTAACTCCATTCAGTGTACGTTGAAGTTCTGAATAGAACTGATCCTTTTCATCCGCATCTGCTTGCTCGGTTGGTGCATAGCACTGAATGAGGCTGATACATCTTACTTTTCCTTGAAATCTTGCTGTTATAATTCTTTCCGATACAGGCATCCATTCTATCAAACTTTTCTTGGCGGTCTGACTTAGTAATATTCCTACACCATTTCTGTGCTCATCATCTTCGTATGGTTTTCCTGAATACAAAAACGTAATTTGGTCAGTAGCTTTCACTTCTCCAAATTGGTTCCATCTAGCTTCGCTTACTCCCAATATATCCAGTCTATATCTTTCCATCTCAGCTGCTACTTGTCTTAGTTTGGCAGCCTGGTACAGAGTTCGCACATTCCAAAAACCGATTCTCGTAGTCCATTTCAGGCCAAAGGTCGTCAACGTTTTATCCATCCGGCTATCTTTTAAGGTTTCGAAAATATAGTTTGTCTCGAGTATGCAAGTTATTAGCCTACAGTACCCATAGCTTGGTGGAGGGGCTGCCTCCTGTGCCTCCAAGCCTGCTTTGGAGTTGCTTCAGCAGTCTGGTCTTGTGACATTGCCTACTTCCTGGGACGTGAACTATGCACCGACCAGGTTGCAACTCCGAAGGATCCTCTAGAAATCTTTGAGGATCCCCCCTCACTTGGTTCTGTAGGTGGACCAACACCCAGTGGCAGGGGGTAGCTCTACGCAGCTAACAAGTGAGAGTTAGTGTTTAGGTGTGGACCAGTCTGCCGAACCAACCCCGCATGCAAGGTTTGGTCGGAACGGCTCGAAAGGTACTACCACTCCCTAAACACCCGAACCCCCACAAGAGGACTATTAGTACAATTTTATATGAAACAAGAGCTGATTGAAGTTTACAGTTTCAGGAGGTGGTCCCCGCTTATGTTCTACAGCACCTTCGTGACGTTGTTTTCTGCTGCGAGTTTCCTCAGCAATCTGTGGAATCTGGTCAAGAAATTCAGGTCCAACATCAGTTTTTCTGCCACTTTGTTTGGTGAGTGCTGGTAATGAAAGTAAAGCCAACCAATACCTTATATTGTATTTAAGTACTTGTATTTACTCAAAAGTTCAGAAAATCCAGTGAAATTTTAATTTAAACATGTCCATGTGATGGTTATGATTTTAATTTTTCATTAGAAAAGTGATGACTGCTTTTTTACAGCCGTAATATCACGGTGAATTATGTTTTCAATGCAATCATATGGAAACAGTCATTGCTTTTTAGGGTAACATTCCCATCTGATTTCATTGAAAACAAAAGTTCAATGTCATTTACGGGTGTTAATACGCAATAACCATTTCTTAGGAAGCCAGAGCTACTCAGCCACAAGTACTTCTGTGAATCCTAGTCAATTCCCTATAACAAGGTAAACATTACCCAAACTCTACTCTGCACTCTGAAACCTGTAGAAAAGAGTGACAGTGCCGTCAAGTTGTTGGGGTACTGGATCGACCCAAAGTTAAGTTGGAAACATCACACAGAACAGGTATGTGCTAGACTCTCCAGGGTCATTCACTTATTGAGAAAGTTAAGGCCTCTTCTAAATCAATCGTTTCTGGAGACGGTCTACCATGCTCTTTTCCAAAGTGTCATCTCATATGGAATAGTTGTCTGGGGTCACTCAAGTGGCGTGCAGGATATTCTACTGCTGCAAAAGACAGCTCTACGGGTAATTACCAACTCCGGTTACAGAGATCACTGTAGGCCTCTGTTTGGTAGCCTAGGAGTGTTGACAGTTGTCAACCAATATATCTTCTGCTCCCTAGTTCAAGTTAAGAGCACCCTAGGAGACTTTGAGAGGAGGAGTGATCTCCACAGCCACCGGACCCGTGGGGCTCAACAACTGGATCTGCCACGATGTCGGCTTGCGCAGACACTTAAATGTTACCCGCGTTCCGCAATTAAACTTTTAATTCTCTACCAACCTTGACACAAGAGCTTTGGAAAGTGCTTGAAAGACTATTTGAGTAGACCCATACTCCTGCTCGAGTTGGAGGAGAAATCACTGTTTAGGCAGTAATCGCCATCCGCCATCTTTTTCTTTGTATTTTTGCAAATTATGTGTATATAAAGTTATTTAACCATATTGACGCAGTCTATCCAATTAATTGGTCAACGACGTAGACTTCAAGTATTACACTTTCTTGGGAGGGGGGAGATTACCTGGTCCCTTGTTAATTTGAAATTACCTGTTTCTCTCAAAAATGGGGGCTTACACTATAAAAACTGTATATTTATAGTCCTATTTTAATTAAACTGAGAATTAATATTTATGACACCCTAACTTACCTAAATGTGCACCAAAAATCGACAAAGTCCAATCAGCCAGACTAAGATTGCAGCGAAAAACTAATTTATAATAAAATCTTTGGTTGAATGACAGAATGGGGGTGTTTCCTAGTTAATTGGCTTCATTTATCAAGAACAGTGTGGCTTTGCAGCGCGGTTGCTCTGCAGTCTCCATCATTGTCTCTGTACTTTGCAGTGCAGTTGGTGAGTACAGGAGCGCCGGTCCTGGTTTTCATACCGAAGTGTCTCCAGATATCCAGGAAGTGGGCAACATTCGTGAGACGCTGGGAGGAGATAGAGAGTGGAGTGCCTGAGCTGAGAGTCTCCCGCACAACTCATCGGCTTGTCAAGCTCGCCCCACTCTGCGTTATCGTCTTTGTACTTTGTGAGTGTGCACTCTTATAAAACATAGCCAACACGTAGCGGTATTGTGAATCCTAGCGAATTTCTTGTAACTGGGTATAATTTGCACTGGAAGTGCCTTTTTGGGTAGGGATTGTTACTCCACAAAAATGGGGTTTTATTGGGCTATACAAATTGTATTTATTAACCGATTTCAACTAAACTTGGTATACACATTAGTTGCACCGTTTCTAACTAGTAAATAAATAATAAATAAATATATCATTTATTGTAGCAAACATATAACATGTTATACAACCGTCAACTGATATAATGAAACTTAAAATTTTGCAAAGCATTCTGACATTGAGGTCCCATTCAAACATACATTGTGTTCATTCGCTCTCTCCCATTCATTCGAATTGTTCCCACTCTAGCCTGTTAATCAGTCTATTTATTCTAAGTTCTCCCAGGCATGTGCTAAGAACTCGTCAGTACTGTAGAAGGTTTCTGCGATCAAAACCCTTTTGAGACGAGACTTGAACGCCTTGGGCGTTGGAGCACTTTTGAAGGAATCTGGCAACCGGTTGACAAGTTGAACTCCTGCCTGAGAAGGCAAACGTTCGTGAGCTACCGTTCTGTGTCTCACAGTTCGGTAGTTCTCCCTCTGGTTCCATAAGAGTGAATTTCACTTCCTCTTATGGGATCGCATTTTGATTTGAAAAAGGCAGGTTTCTAGAATGTAGAGGCAAGGTAATGTCAACAATTTGAGATTTTTGAATGCTGGTGTGCACGACTCTCGACTTTGAAGTCTCGCGATTGTTCGAACGGCTTTTTTGAAGAATGAAGATTCTTGAGAAATTATTTGAGCAACTACCCCATAAAGCCAATCCGTAGGAGAGGTGGGGGTAGATTACTCCGTAATACGCCGTCATCAGTACCTGAATCGGGCAGTATTCGGACAGCTGTCTCAGCACATAAATGCCTGAGGCTAACTTCCCGAGACGCTGTCTACATGACTTTCCCATGTCAACCCTCGGTCAAGGTGTATTCCAAGGAATTTTGTTGTGTAGACTTCTTCGATCTCAGTATCGTCCAGCAAGACTGTTGGATTACTATCTGAGGTTGTCTGACGTAAGCAAAACTGAATGAAAGACGATTTTGACGGATTTGTTTTTAGATTGAGCTCGTTGAAATGTTGGATTGAACTGTTGAGCTCGATGAAAGACGCGATTTCGAGTTGTTGAGTTGATGGTGCTTTGAAACAAAGAGTCGTGTCATCGGCATATTGGACAAGTTGCCCATTCTGCACCGATGAACCAACATCGTTGACGTATATCAAAAAGAGCAGAGGGCTAAGTATAGAGCCTTGAGGGACTCCATATCTCAACCTCTCTCCTCCTGATCGAACGTCTGATAATTCGACGAATTGTGTTCTATTACTAAGAAACGATTCGATCCATCTGAGTGGAACTCCTCGTATCCCGTAATATTCGAGTTTGTGAGTTAGAATGGTGTGATCAACACAGTCAAAAGCCTTTGACAGATCAAGGAATACACTGAGTGTAGTTTCTCGACCTTCAAATGCCTCTACTATCATTTCGACTAAGCGCACCACTGCGTCTATTGTCGATTTACCATTTCGGAACCCAAATTGGTTCGCTGATAGTAGTTTGTGTTTGTCCAAGAAATTCGCGATTCTGATGAGAAAAGCCTTCTCAAAAACTTTGCTGAAGGCTGGCAAGATTGAAATTGGACGGTAATTTTGAGTTGAGGAGGGGTCGCCCTTTTTGAAAATTGGGGTGACTTTTGTATTTTTGAGTGAAGAGGGAACTGTTCCAGAGCGAAAAGAGTGGTTGATCAGGTGCTCAAGTGGCTTCAGCAAGTGCTTAGAGCACTGCTTAATAAGCCACGTTGATACGTGATCTGCGTCATTGGTTTTTTTCGACGGGAGCTCTCTTATGATTCTGGCGATTTCCTCCTCAGTGACCGGAGTCAAAGCCATGGAGGCTGTGGGACTTGGTATTAATCGGGGAACGGGCTGATCTTTGGCCGGACTGAGGCCTTGATCAGCTCCTACCGAGGAAAAAAAGCTGTTGAACTCGTCAGCGACTCTTCGGGGATCGTTGACTTGTTCATTGCTAATTTTGAGTTCGATTCTTTTGTTGATTTGCGGATTTTTATTTTTGATTATGGCCCAAGCTGTCTTTGAAAAGTTTTTTGTTGTGAGCAATGCTTTTGTCACTTCATAAGCCTTCGCGGCTCTGATGACCTTCCGATAAACCCTCCGATAATTTTGATTTGAACTCTAAGTTTGTTGTGTGCTTTTTGATTTCGGAGTAAAACAATAATTTTTCTCTCGAAGTCAGGATCCCTTTTGTGATCCATGCACATTTTTGTTCTCTCGGTTTTTGTATTGATTTTAGGGGTTTGGAAATTCGACAGGATCTCAAAATTTAGAAAGCTCCATTTTCTTGCGAAAGCAAATGGTTGAGAGCGAAATGTTTTCGGGCCTTGTGTTTCTAATTGTTTTGTACTGGGTGGATCCGTTCTGGAGCATGACCACTAATGATAACTTGTTGTCCATAGTGGTCTGCTATATATTGATCACACATACCTTTGCGTCGGTCAGGTTGGTAACAACGTTGTCGATGGCTGTTGCTGAATGGTTGGTGACCCTCGTTGGAGTTCACCGACCAGATGAGGCAAATGACTTAAGCAAGTCAGAAAGCCGTTTGGTCATGGAGCTATCAACATCTAGAACGTCGATGTTGAAATCCCCCATGACGACAAAGCGGTGACCCCTTTTTGTGAGGTCGGACAACAGTTGTTCAAATTTAGAAAGGAAAATGTCTTGGTCTCCGCTGGGTGATCTGTATAGTCCGATGACTATGATTTGGGATTGAGATGATTGAAACTTTACCCCTGTAACCTCGAAATTTTTATCTGTTGATTCTGGGAGTAGGTACGGGGTAAAGGGAAGTGAATTTTTGAGAAAAATTGCTGTTCCTCCGCCTTTGGCTTCGGAGCGGCAAAAGAACTGTGCCAGCTCATAGTTTTGAATTTTGAATTGCAAAATATTGCTGTTGTTAAAACCGTGCTCGGTCACAACTAGCAAGTCGGGGTTGAGCTCATCGCACATGAGAGTGAGCTCGTCCCCTTTATTGGTGGCCACTTGTGCATTTTGATGCACAAATGTGATTACACTTTGAACGGATTTTCCTAGCCTTGTTGATTTTAAATTTTTGATTGATCTGGTTGAGCTGGCTAGTTTGGTATTGCGGCTAGAAGTGGGGTCCCTAAAAAAATTGGGGATTGTCCGGTAGCACTATGTGGTGAACAGTCTATAGGTTTTGCAGCGGATGAAGCCGTGACTGCAGCAGCGTAGTTGTCATGCGGCAGCGTTCTCAGTTCTCCTGGCGCTGGACCGGGTGTCACAGGTGTACAGGGGCTGACTACGATGCGAGGCAGTGGGCGAGGCATGTGAGACAGCTTACTGACAATGAGATTCGCCAGTAGATGTTTGCCTTTAGGGTGAAGGTGAAGGCCTTGTCGAGTGAAGTCTCTCCGGCTGAGCCTGCTGACGTCCAGAATTTCTGCGCCTTGGTAGCGGTCACACAGTTCAGCCATGTAGTGGTTCACGAGAGAGGTGGTACGGTGGATGGGGTTGCCGGAAGACAGGTCATATCTGTGTGGAGAGGTACTCAGCACTCTTGACGTTTTTAAGCAGTCTTGAATACGTGGTTCTAAGTTACTGTAGATTATATCCTGCCTTCCGGCTCCTACATCGTTCGTGCCAGCGAGCAGGATGTAGCAGTGGCTTGGTGGTGGTGCAGGGAGAGGAGATGGAGCAATCTCAAGCAGACCCGCGTTCGGCTTGCAGACTCCGGTAACGTTTACAGATCTTGGGAGAGTCTCTAAAATCATCGAAGCCAGGTGGCGAGCGTGACTGTCCCCTAATACAGTCACATTTCGGAAGGGAGTTTTAGTTTTGTTTCTATTTTTTTCTAAATACCAGTCTTGAATGTTTGTTTTGTGAATTTTGGCTGTCGCTTTGGGCTTAGTCTTGGATTTCTTCTTTTTACGCTTGTTTGTTACTGTCACGAATGGTTCACTGCTTTTGTCTGTAGAATCAGTTTGTAGTATTTCGTATTTATTATTGAGTGGAAGTGGGCTAGAAGGTGTAGAGTTATGTGATGCGGAGATTGGTTTACTGGTGGCTTTCATGCTCTGGTTTTCTGCTTCGAGGCATCTTATAGCTTCAATCATATTTTTGATCTCTTCTTCAAAAATCACATTTTTACAGGGACTTCTCCAAAACATTTGATCATCTTGCTCTTTGATTTTAATCTAAATTTTCAAAGATTCAGCAGTTGTTATCTGCTGCGATGCCTGATCTTTGTGGGAGAGGGTGATGGTGGAAGACTTGGCAAAGCTGGGTGGCGAACACGGAGAACACATCTTGATTAAGCTCGAGAAGACATGGGTCGACTCGATAGAGTGCTGTAACAGTGCCTCCGTTTCTTTTTAAGCTTCTCTACTCTCTTTTAAAAGCAAGGTTTTCTATATGACGTCATCTGTGGAATGGCTGGAGGTGTGTACTGGTGTTATGCTGAGAGTGCTGCCGGACACTGGGGTGTCGGTGTGCTGTGATGAGGAGGGTGTAGCGGGTGTGTGTTGATTGACGAACAAGCTACTAACGGTGTATTTGACTTGGATACTTAGGTTGAGGTATGATGGTGTAATAAGAAAATGTGGAATTCAATCAATAAACGAAGATGGCTGTGAAAAATCAAGTTTCTGCCACTATCACAGTCTGGCTAAACAGATTTGGTTGATATTTGGTACACATGTTTGGCTCAGTACCATAAATGTTTATTACCACGTTTTTTACAAAATTAGATCACAAATAAAATCTTGTTTTGGGGAGTCGTTCGCCAAAAGGTTCGCCATTTCCGGTGGTACGATTTAGCTTGGTTAACAAGCTCAGACTAGAGATTTGTATTAAGTTTCATGAAAACCAAATAACAAATTCTACGTGTGGAACACATGCACAAATATATAATTTTTCTATTTAACTCGAGAGGTGTTTGGAAGCTTAAAACGGCAAACAGTTTTGTTCTCTCTGAAGATAGAAAATAGAAATACTTACGGTAAATATAGCTCTATCTCCTACAACAATTCCCTAAAATGTGCTTTGTTTGTGTTTCAGTGTACACTATAACGTCAGACTTGATGCAAGTATTGAAGATGTACGGTTGTCTGACACCTGTTCCGTTTCTGGCATACTTACTACTTCTACTTGGTCAAAGAGTGCCCAGACATTCCACTCAGTAACAGTGTCAAAGTGTTGGTCGTGCTGTATCTCAAGATGGTCAAAACTCTCCAGTGGAACTTCAGTCCGATGATGTTGACCGTCATTCCTCTCATAATCAGCTCCAGGTTGAAAGTACTCAACCAAATGTTGGTCAAGAATAAATCACAGGTAATATAAATCTCTTCTACTACGCAAAGAAATAAGCAAAATACAACTACCAAATTTAAAGAGATAATAGCATCAAAATTCATGTAAAGAAACAAAATGTCAGGTACCTGCATTATTCAAGCTGTCATCCTATGCATATCAAGCGTTCGATTCTAAAGTCTTTCCTTGAGAGCAAAGAATCTATGCGGTGATCAAGGTTTCCACAAATACATTAGTAAATTATCAATGCCCTTACCTGCAGAGATTACCTGATAAATTAATAAAAATCAAATCATAGCACTAAAAATATCATATCCAAGGCTGACAATAACGATCCAAAATTCATCACCACTTACTTTCCAGGCTTACATAAAATCAATAAAGTTCTCAAAATAGCATACCCCATTTTAGAAAATCATCAAGAAACGAAACATTTATTCTCAAAAGCCCCTAAAATTATATTCAGGAAACCGCCAAATTTACAAAATATCTTACCACGACCAAAATTTAATTACAAAAATCACACTTTGTCCAAATGTAAACCATGTAACACCCCGATGCAGAACATGTAAAATTTTACAACCTTCAAAATCTTTTACTAGCAGCTCAAAAATTTGGAATATCCATTCAAGTATAAATTGTGATACGGCTAATGTAATATTACATGCAAAAGTATTTGTATGTACAGCACAAAATTGTCCCAAATTACATTGGAAAACTATAACCCTAGATTCCGGATAACTAATCATCGATTCGACGTTGCTCAACAAAATTCAAATAGACCTCTGTCAGCCCACGCCATAGAGGCAATACAAAATCCAAAAAGGATTTACTCTGGGAAGCACGTAAACGGACCCAGGAGAGCCAAGATTTATTACAGATGCAAAACTACTAGATGTCGAGACTGCACATCAACTTGTTTTAAAAACAGAACAACCAGATGGGCTGAACATAAGATGAAGAACTCTATTATTAAATGATCGTGTAAATATTGTTTTATTTTGAAAAGTGTTTTGTTTAATATTTGTTAGGCTGCTTATGAATAAGCACAAGTTGCGAAATATAAGCCTATTCGTAGACTTGTTTTATATTTTATAATTTGTATAAGAAATATATAATAGTTTGTGAAACATCATCCTGAAGAAATTTAATAGTAAGATCGTGTGTTGTATCCTATTTTGTCACGTATTGTTATTACAAAATCTATGTTTTATCATGGCCCAAATCTGGGTACATGTAGGTTCTAATGTGAAAGTGATAACACGCATGATCCAGGTGTATTCTTTTGGTTTTGAAAATCAAAACTCACTACTTTTGCATCTAAATATTTCAGGGTAACCCTAGGTCTGAGTGGAGACCCCAGGTCCCTGATAGTTCTTGCTTTTAAAAAATTTTGAAAATACTCCTTTATTTCAAAATCTGCACCGAATCCTGACCTGGGGCCAGAATTATAAAATATGATACTGTCATGTGATCTAGAAGAAATACGAGAAAAAATTTCACAACAAACAAAAATAAAAATTAACTACTAGAACTAATTTTGGATGAAAATTTATATTTTAAAGAACGTATCAGTCAATTTGTAATAAGTTATCAAATGGATTTTTAAAAGAAAATTATCATCTTTCACACTATTGTAATTTGAAACATCGCTTACATTATACTATGGGATATTTTTAAACTTAAAATAAATACAAATAATTCAATAAAATAAAACTTTTACCAGCTATAAAAGTTTTATTTTATTGAACTATTTGTATTTATTTCAAGTTAAAAAAAATTAAAAATCCAATAAGGAGTTCTTCTAGATGTATGGTGTAATATTACCGTACACAAATTATGTCGTAATTCTTTGGGGAACTCAAGTAGTTATTCAAAGGATGTTTTCATCCTACAAAAAACTGTCAGAGGTTACTAAAATATTTCTATTTCTATGTGAATACTGTACAGATGATGGGGGAGACGTACTGGCAGGTGGCGCGGGAGTCGTACAACAGTCTGTTCCAGTTGACTCTGCTAACCAACAGCCACTTCATAGAACTTATCTTCTTCCGCTGCGTCACCGAGACAGTGTTCACAGTGTTCCTCCTCTACCAGTTGTTTGGGTGAGTCACTGTCAGGGCTCACTGCCAACAACTTGAACAAAGTTATGTTCATGTGAAGATTTTGATGACATGAGCATCTCGTCATGTGCGTTACTTAATAACTGTCACCCTTAAAGGGTCCGTAGTTTTTAAATTTTGTTTTGTAATTGGGACTTTCCTTGGTTCCAGAGTAGAGTATACCTCTCTCTCCCGCTATAAAATGTTATCAAATCATTGTAATCTTACTTTTTGACATGACCATTCGATTTCATCATTTTGGACAAATATACACACATGACAATAAACAAGTTAAATATATGAAGTGAAACAACAGCTAATTACAAGTATAGAATAAATTAAATGAATTTTACTTGGAAGTTATGCCAAACGGCTCATATATAAAAACATACACAAAAAACAAGTCTAAAATAAGCTTATATTTTGCAAATTTTAGACTTGTTTTTTTTATATTTTTTTTAAATATTTGTAATAAATATTTTGCGTTGGTGCCTTCTGGGCTGGTTTGAAACATTTCAATTTTAAAGGTTTTGTATTTGTCAACTCTTATCATTGGTTGTTATTTTTAGCGGGCCTGTGGCAGATTGGTACTGCACCTGATTCCGCAGCTCATCACTGCAGTGGCCGGGTTGATTCCTGCAGTCACCACTAACAATTTGTTGCGTGACTTTTTGACTTTGTTATGTGCTTTGGCGAGCTAGGTGAAGTCGAGGTTGATTAGGAGGGACTTTGTAGTCCTAACTTCACCTCGTTAAACAAGACAAACTTACCTATTTTTTTGTTGTTTCTGTGCTATGTGATTCTTGTTAAAGCTGTGTACTGTTACATGCATTACATTAACTAGCTGTGTGTGGCCGGATATGGTATACCCCTGTGTCGTGGCCAGGCTAGTGTTGCAGAAGTGTACAGACCTGGTCAACTTCACATCTCTCCTCTCGGTCTACTGGCAGAGCAAACAACCTCTTGCTGTACTCATCGCAGTGCCTACACAGCAGTATAACAGAGATGTCAGTATTGATAGTATTTCAATATTATATATTATACCGAATTTTTATATCCAAGTTGAATTCCTAGGGCCTTAATAACAAATTTTCCACGATGGCCACTCCCTGTGGTTTGTAAGTCACGCTAAGCAGTTGGTTTATTTCTATTTGCTATTGGGCTATAATTAATGATCCAATCTGGGGAACAGTCTGCCTTAGTTTGTATCAAGGCTACACCTCACCATCCATCAAAGTATTGTGAATATCACAGGGTGTTTGCAAAGTTCCTCCTCTCCAATCAACTTTCAAACGGATAAAAAACCCAAATGTGCTTTAGCACATGTTTATATGGTATCCTAATGTATTATTTGACGTAATCAGAGGTTTTGTTCCCCCTCAAGTTGGGAAGGATTTTAGGGATTAAGTCTGAAATTTTGAGAGAAGTCCTATCTCTCATTTTACAGGTCATAAAAATACAAAACCAATGAAACTTTCCAAAAGAAAACTCACTGTTTTTGATTGGCAGCCTTAAACAAATATGACCTTTAGCTCAGTTAATTTTTGACAACTTCTTGTGTTTGTTTGCTTGCAATTGATGGTTTGTTTACCAAATTTTGGTGATGACAGGTCGCTCGGTTCTACAATCAAATTGTGTACGAAGAGATGACATTCACAGGATGTAGTTTCTTTTATGTCACTCCCTCTCTTATCATGACTGTAAGTATAATAGGTTGATTACATTACTTAAAAAGGATTTAAGGAGAGGAAAAGAAAGGGGGGAGGTACAGAAAAAACTCTATATTTCGTTTGAAAAAAAAAACAAACTTTTTCAAGAGAGAAAAGGAAGTAAACTTATTTACAAAACAAAAACAACTAATGTATAAATTACAAAAACATGTGTCCATCTTAAAATTAAATAATTTTGTAACTGATTAAAAACATAACAAAGAAATAAAACAAACTATCGATACATATGATAATTTGGAAAAGAAATTTAGAAGAACCTATAATTAGGTTTAATCACTTTTCGGTTAATACTATAAGAATGAAGACATACAGATGTCCTTCAAAACGGTTCATATCACTAAAACAATTTAAGAATAACCAAATTATTGATTGTTGGTGAGCATTACTAATAAATAAATAACATTGTGTCAAATACCACTTTCCTTTTAAATATACTATACATTTATCTCAAATAGTAGCCCTATATATAATGACTTCTTTCTCTTTACAACAAATTAGTTGAAAGTTGAAACCAATTCCAGTTCAATTACTTATAATTTATTTTTGAAAAGATATTGTCTTTATTTAAGACTTGTACATAAAGCTGTGTAATATTAAATACTAAAAATTCATTAAAATAAGATCTGTTGGATATCTAATAGGTTTCTGTAATGCTGTCTTTATTATACATTTTTGAGTTATCTCTAAAGGTTGTTTTATCGTTTTGAGGGCACCTCCCCAAGCAATGATTCCATATTGTAACAGAGATTGTACATAGGCATAATACACAGATTTTAACAAGTCAAAGGTTAAAATTTGGTTGAGAACGCTAAACATATATATGAACTTCCGTAGTTTGCTGTTTAGGCATTCTATATGAGCATCCCATTTTAAACAATTATCAAACATCACTCCAAGATATTTAAATTTATTTACATTTGCAATTGGTTTACAGTCATGACAAGCATTTTGATTAGCACATGAATGAAGTGTTAGTTTTACATTTATGGGGTCATAATGAGGGTTTAATGAAATACTCATGCATTTAGTTTTATCTATATTTATTGTTAGAATATTTTGATCAAACCACAGCTTTAAGTTCTTCAAGCCACGCTCTGCTAAGTTATAAACATGTTCCCAACTATCTCCCTTAAATAAGACTGCAGTATCATCGGCATATAGAAAAATTTCACCACCATACATGTTTAGTTTACTAATGTTGTTTATGTATATTTCAAAATAGCAAAGGATTTACAAGTTAGCATACACACTGTCAATGATTATATTAATTCAAATTACTTATACCCTTGATTCAAAATTTAATATCCAAAATATAATGTATAGCTTCGCATATATCACTTTATTGTTAAATCCAAAATTTACATAAATTATACCATTATTATTTAGTTAGAAACCTTTTCAAATAATTGCATAATCCAAATTACATAATTTTATTTTAATACAGATTGACAAACCCTCCCTCACACAGGTAATTTTACCCATGAGGGAGGCTATTTCCATAATTATAAATCTATATCAATGTTATTAAGCTATTTTAATTGATAAGACTATTTTTAAAATTTGTCATGTAAATATCAATTGGAAATAAATGATTTATTATTATTATAATTAATTCTGTGAGACGCTTTAAAGTGTCGTTTGTTATTGATTGAAATATATTTTATTCATCCCCCTTTACTTGTTGTCTACGCCTGAATTTTGATCAGAAATTATTATAAGCTATGTCGAAACACAGAACCCACTTTTTGGGAAAGCGGTCTGAACCCATGTGCCTATGCCAATCAAACCCGTGACCCTCGGCACCGGAGGGCGCTATTATCCTGCTGCCCACTGAGCTATGGACATAGGCAGTCTGTCCTTGTAGATAGCCAGTAGCCAGTAAAGAGTCTGCGGGTTGGCACTTCTAGCGTGTAGAATACTTGGTCAGACCCCGCTCTGTCCCTCGCACTCAAAACTGCTCAGTCGGTTGTCCTTGGCAGTTCAGTTCTGTTCTTCCGCAGCTAAAGGTTCTCATCAGTTTTTTTACCAATAAAATTGCCAGTCCATAATCCAAAATCTGTCAGTGAAACATGCAGTGTCACATTCATATGCCGGTCTGTTCTGAGCAAAGCACTTTCTACAGACTCCTCCTCTGACCTCTTCAGCCTCCTCTTCTTCAAGCTGCTCCTGGATACGGGGTAGTAAAAGCATACCTGTAATTAAAGAAATACACTTTATGCTGGCAAAATGCCTTGATTAAAATGTTTAAAACGCTAGAATTTTGAAACTAAAACAAGGGTTAAAGTCTATAAACCAACTCAACCATGTACATTGACTTTCTGTTTGAAAAAAATATCTCAAAGAAAAGTCAGTTGCATTTTTGAGCAGATAGAATGTGTGTAAGATGATTGACTTACTAAGAGGAGGAGGGTAGAAACACTGCCATACTGCCCCACCTCCCCAAGGTCAATGTTACACTTGCACACTGGCATGTAAGCTGGTCCTGAGAGTGAGTCTTCATGAGCTGCCGGTGTTGCAGATCGTCAGCACGATCGTGACATACGAGATGTTGCTGATCCAGTCTACGAAGAGTACTCAGCAACAGTTCAGCCCAAATTCAGAGAAGTGTATCGGCTTCATTAACGAGTACTTGAGTCTGTTCAGTCTACGAGAGGGTGACGTCATCTTTGAGTTTCTCAAAAACAACCAGACAACAACAACTTAAAGATGTTTGAAGAGAAGTTATGTGAAGAATATAATTTAGGAAAACAAAGGTGACGATTTTAATGAGAATTATTTTGATATTTTTCTTTTAAAGGAAGAAGAATGATGTAGAAAAATATTATGAAGAGGATAGATACGTTGTATTAAGAAGCACTAGAGTAGGTTTTGACATTGAAAGCACTTTAAGTCGTACGGTAAGAAACCACCTGTGTACCTAGATTTCAGTCATGTCTATTTAAGCTGCTTACATATAAAACAAATTTTCCGTACAACAATATGTTAAAATTCTGAAAGTGATGTACAGACGCTGACATATTGAGAACACCTGCACTATAGAAGAAGGAAAGACGAGGATAGAACATGTTTTTGGTACAACACCGTGACCAAAAAAATTTAACAACTTTGAAAACTAATACTGTAAAGTGTATTTGGGTGCACATACATAATTTTTGAGATTACTCAATGGTAGAGGAACTCAAAAGGTTTCTTGTGATATAATTTACATGTATCAGCTGATCCATTGTTGTCACGCTCTAAATTCCAAAAACATTACCTACCATAAGGTAAACATTAAATACGTGCAAGAGAGATCAAGTCTTTACATAAGACAACTTTAGTTACTTTTCTATAAAATTAATCTTATTAATGCAGTTTTTAATATTGGGTAAATGAAGATTGGTACTATAATAAATACGTAGATGCAATGTTTAGAAACTCTACTTGTTTCATTGTTGGCCCCACTGACCTATGTTTCCCCGTTAGATTAAGGAAATATACAAATTAAATGTTGGCATTAAAACTGTTTTATTACTAGCAAACAACTTGCAAGACAACATATTTTGGTACACTAACTGAGCAACAAACTAGATTTTAACTCCAAATTCAAGTTGTAAGCAGTAAATAAGAGTTGGTTTGAAGTTTGGTAGGTTGTTTGTAGCAAAATCTACAAAAGAAGGAACATTTATATCTTTTGAATGAGAAACCTTGTCTGCAGTACAGTATTTATTTCCAAATCTAATGTTATCTGATGTCTCAAACATTGTTTCCTAAGAAGCATTGGCCACTATTTTACGACTGTGATATGATGAATAAACTCTGACTTTTGGGCCTCACTCACCTTAAAGTTTGAGAACTACGATGTCTTGATTGTAGGGATCTTCACGTCAAAAACGCACACAGACACACACACATATACGCAACAGTCTTCCGTTCCGACGTTTGCGGCACCTATAAAACGTACCGCGTTCTCAGGGCTTTCGTCCGGTCTTTAACACGTTGCGAACGACGAACCACTGACAAGATTAGATGAGTCACTAGCAGGGGCGGTGAGGGGAGGAGGGAGGCTTGTTTATCTCTATGCAGTTTTGTTTAGCCATCAGCTGATTCGCCTCTTCCCTTACTGTGTTTATGTAGATCGGGCTTATCTCGACGGACGGATTTGACAAGGGCGATAACTCCAGTGACATAAACAAAGATTCTGTCAAATTTCTCTTTCTCAATTTGACTCTTGTACAAAAAATTGTCATCCTCCCACCGAATGGTGTGTCCCGTCTCCATTACATTCACATATTTTTTTGAGTTTTGTGGAGGTATTGAACATTGAACTTACGGAAAACACGCTTATGAGCAGTTTTGATGTATGTAACTTATTTACAAATGTTCTGAACCTTGTCTGGAAATTGTGAATTTGCTTGATAAGGATAAGAGGTAAAAGGCGAACCACACTACCAGTATCTACAATTGTTGAGTTAATAAGTGTTTGTGTAAATAATAACTACTTTCAAGTTGAGAACAAATTCTATGAACAAACAATGGGCTTGGCTATGGGTGGTGTTCTGAGTCAATTCTGGTAACATTTTATGGATGATTTTTATTCCAAAGCTCTCATGGCGTACAGAGTAAGCCTAAACTCTGGTTACGGTATGTGGACGATGTTTTTGTCTTTGGGAAGGATCGGTTTGAAGACTTACAACAATTCAAGGAGCATCTAAATCTCAAACAAACTCCATTAAATTCACCTTAGAAATGGAGAACGATCGCAAAACTACCTTTTCTAGATGTTTGGTGGACAGGTCCTCAGCAATTGGCAGACAAGTGTATATAGGAAGCCCACAGCCACAGGCCAGTACTTAAATTATCAGTCGACCATCCATCACATGTAAAGAAGCAGGGACTGGCTACAGGCCTTTTAAAAAAGGCTATATGCAGCGACACGACCAAGTTTGAAGAAAGGCAAAATAAAATTAAATTGTTTTAAAATGAGTGGTTACCCCAATAAAATATTTCAAAGCTTTAAACAGTGTAGTCAATCCAACTCAAAAGAAAATACTGAAAACCTACGGCAACGTTTCCGTACGTAAAAATTGGTCTGAAAAAGTAAGAAGAATCAACTCAAAATATAACGTCAGAACTGTTTTAAATCAAATTCAACAATAAAATAAAATTACTAGGGTGAAACCTGCTGGTATTGAACCACCAAACAAAAGCATTGTTATAAAGTGCCGTGTTCGTGTGATGAGAAATTACATAGGCCAAACATCAAGGCCTGTAAAAAATACGTATATATGAGCACATGAAAAAAGTTAAAATAAAAGTCTACGGCTCAAAATAAATATGAACACGTAATGGAACAGGACACACCATTCGGTGGGAGGACAGTACAATTTTGTACAAGAGGTCAAATTGGAGAAAGAGGTGACAAATCTTTGTTTATGTCACTGGAGTTATCGCCCTTGTCAAAATCCGTCCGTCGAGATAAGCCCGATCTACATAAACACAGTAAGGGAAGAGGCGAATCAGCTGATGGCTAAACAAGGCATATAGCCTCCCCTCCTTCCCCTCACCGCCCATAGTGACTCATCTAATTCGTCAGTGGTTCGTCGTTCGCAACGTGTTAGGACCGGACGAAAGCCCTTGAAACTTGCGGTACGTTTATAGGTGCCATGAAACGTCGGAAGTGCGGAAGACTTTGTTGTGTGTATATGTGTGTGTGTGTCTGTGTGTGTTTGACGTGAAATCCTACAATCTTCAAGACATCGTAGTCTTCCATAACCTTAAGGTGAGTGAGGCCCAAAATCAGAGTTTATTGATTGACACCTCACCTAATAAACATGTCATTTAAATATGTGATACAGATGGTTTACTGTGTGCCAAGAAGTTATTCAGGTTAAATCACTTAAAATGAGGAGAGCAAACTATAAGAATAAGTTAGCCCTTATATTGGTTTTAATCTATAAGAGTCTCTCTTGAAAAATCACTACTCGCCACAAAGAGAATAGTACAATCAATGCAAAAAATACTTAAATAAACAAATTATAGTATACATAACAAACAATATCTTGAAATCGACGAAAGAAATAAAATATACATACAACTATTTGCCGTTACAAAAACAACAGACAGAAGAACAGCTGATCATTTAAGATAGCTTATCTGCTGGGCAGTGGACAAGGAGGGGAAGGGGGAGATTATTAGTACACCGGCTTCATCTAGGAAGAAAATACTGTGCATAGAGTAACACTAATACTGTGTATTAACCTATTATGTTGAAACAATAGTGACTGAGTTGTTATGTGAGTAATTGTGAAAAACTATTGTGCGTGACAGTGATTTTGCATAGTTACAAGGAATTAGCGGTAAGATTTATTTACACACGATACTACGCTTTATATTCTAACCAATAAATTAGGATGGTTAAACTTAATATAGCATGCAATGTCAAAACACATCTCAGTGATCACGTATGTCTAGTATCTATTTCTTAGTAGCCCAAATTATTTATATCCTTTGTAGTATTTGGTAGTTTATGGTATTTTATTGAAATTCGGTCTGCTACCGGTTTGCATAATATACATTTCAGAAGTTGGTGCAAATCTTAAATAAACATGTTGCAGTACTTTTGTGTTTGCAGTCTGTTGCAACCACAGAGCAGGTATAAAATCCTTGGTTGCAACCATTTAACTGCTCATGCAAAACAATGGAATTGTAATGCTTAATTATATTTTTGGTATATCTGAGAACGAGCTACTCCTCACAATCTAAAACTTTTCTCTTTCTTATCGACTCGAAATATTTTTAAAGGCCGGTGTGCTTGAATTAGCTAAACCCGATACACGGTCCGTCAAGTGGTAAAGTTTGTCGTGTTTAACGCCGCCGTGTCCTAACCTCGCTAGGTTAGGACTACAAAGTCCTCTCTACCTGACAAATGTAAGTGGTGACAGCGAGGATCGAACCCGCGCCAGCGGAGTGATAATATCCAGGAGTCGCGCACGATTCCAACCAAATGAGCACCTTCTTAATCTACATAAATAAGTTGCATACAAATGGGTAAGGATGTGGTTCAAAAATAATAACGGTTTAAATTTTGTTTGTTCTATTCTATTCTTTGAATTATTGTTGTGTTGTACTAGTGCTTTTTTTAACATATGCATACTTGATCATATTTAGAAATTTTAACCAATACTTTTTCTAATTTGAAAGTTTTCTAAAGTACAAATTCCAAGCATTAATTAAACTTCCAAAGTATAAATTTTACACAGCACTATTTTCAAAAACTTCAAAAAAAGTCAGATTAAAACCCCAGTACCGTGAGCTACTGCAGCCTAGTGGCAGACGCGAGAACTAGCGAAGATGATGGCCGCGCTGGTACCAGGACTTGCCGACAGGTAGCGCGGCGGTCGGCAACCGCGCTGGCCTATCATTAAATGGGAGGTCTTACCGGCAATTTCCCCCGTACAGATAACGGCTAGCGAATGGGAATGAAAAAAGATGAAAACCGAACGAAAAGTCAAATTATCGAGGGGAATATAATTTGAGGTGGTCGCGTAGAGGGGCTGAGGAGAGAATTGGAATAATTGCAGTCAACGAGGAAGCTTTAGTCTTATGTCGGACAGTGTGAGTGACGTGACGTTGTAGTATATAGTATAGTATAGTATAGTGTGGTGGAATGGAGGAGAGCAACGGAGAAGGGGAGGCGAAAGAAAGGAGAAGATCTAGCGACAACAACGATATAAATGTAAGTGAAGAGAAGCCTGATCAGGTTGAGTCACGGGGGTGGGTTATGTGTAGAGGCACGTCACTCAAAATGTCACGCCGGGGCCGCCCCCTCCGCGTATACATACAGTAGTTTTATTTGTGTGCATTTCAGAGGATTCAAACTCGTTAGATTTTGACAATGAAACTGCAATAATTATGCATAGTGCGTTCTTTTAGTGCGTGTTCAAGCATTATGAATAAATTTAACGGTACTTTATGCAATAAACACAACGTTGGTCAATTTTTTATTTAGTAAATAAAATCCAAACTACAAATACAATGCAATGGGATGCGACACAGCAACATTATAAAAATATGATCATTATTTGCCTTTCATGAATTTTTTTAAGGTGAATGAATTCTGCGTTAGATCCCACATAGGTCTACTGATAGCCCGAAAGTGATCAACGACTTTGAATTAAACGATAATTTTATTATTCTTATCTTGATATTTTATCAACTTTTACCGAAAGTTATTTATAATTTTTATTTAAAAACAGACACTCTAATACAACCTTTATTTCATTAAAGTGGCTGTAATTAATACGAAATTTAAGGATTTCATGAAAATATTGCTGAAACCCTTTCAATGGTATCTTGAAGTTACATAGCTCATAGATAAATTTAATGCGCTATTGAAATGGCTACGGTCATTCTATTTTCTACAATTTTATCGCAATTAATACATTAGAACGATTCAACTCAAAATTGTTTAGAAACGATAAGAAAAGTGAATTTGTAAAGAATGCCATAATTTATTCAATTAACCAGTTATCAGAAATATTTGTAAGTTGCTATAATTGTATTATGTTTCACTGCTTTCAAATATAGTTCATAGGCTGTAAAGCATATAAACAGTTTATAAAAAAAGGTAAAAAGGTTAAAAATGCTATATTTAGGGTATTTATTTATTTTAAAATTTACTGTATTAGGCCTAGCTATAAATTTACTTTTTAGGCACGATACAGATTTTTCAAAAGCTGACTAGATAAATTCTACAAATATAATTCGAAAATTTATAGGGATATTTTTACGCTAAGAATTGACAATCTCAAAATCGTATAGCTATGAAAGTTATTTTATTAACATGTATTGTAACCTATAGTTTAGTCCGCTATAGTATAGTTTTAACCTATAGCGGAATAACCGCTGTGCAGTGATGCAATTTATACATTTAGAAAAGAAGAAAACATTAATGAGAACATGAATTTGTACAGTTATTCTATCATAGTAGGCTAATCGTAGGTATTTTTAATCTTTTACATACGGGCCTTATACACACATTTATACAGTTATGATACAAAAATAAAACCCCAACGGACAATATTTAATATATATTTTTATATGAATTTTTCCAAGTTTAATAATCACCTGTTTTAGCGTATAGTGTTATTAGCAACTACCGTACTCAGTTAGAAAACACTTATTTATTTACTATTTATGTAATCATTATTTCGGCTGACATTTTGACCCTTTGTGTGTGTAGAGTATTGCAAAAGTCAAAATGTATAGAACATACAACTATTTGAAAAACGGGTTTTGTTTTTATGTTGATTTTAACTAAGAAAATCTAAACTATTTTTATTTTGTTTATTATGTAGAAGTTCAGCGTGACTTTTGTAGCGCATAATTTCTCTAATCTAGCTATCTCCTATTACGATGGTAAACGGGGTTTAAAAATTCACATATTAAAATATCAGAACACAATTACGTCAACATAAGCTTCCGGTGTACATAGTTAAGTTTTTAATTTGCGCAGAACTTACAACAAATTTGTTCGAATTTCCTGAAAAATTAAACCTTTGGTTAATAACATAATCAAAACTTAGTGAACACTGAAAATAAAAACGGAAATATTACAACTAAGTCAGAGATTGTTTAGAGAAATTTTTTATATTACTCTAAAGAATACTTAACCTGTAAACATAGAAAATAAATCATTATGATTCTAGTACCAGTATAATTACAGGTGACACAATTTTAGATAATGATTTTTCAAATCAAATTATAACAATAACCTTCTTATAGATTTGTAAGCCTAAATTAAGAACTAAAACTTAACTTTCTTATCGTTTTAGTTTCAAGGCAAGTTTTAATTGTTGTAAATTTCCTCATTTGTTTCCTGAAGACCTTTTTGTAGTATTCTACAAGGTGTTTGGGAAAAAATATGGTAATATTTGAGAATAGTTGAAACTAAACTATAATGAATGTATACAGACTAATCGTAAATATATAACTTGTCAACTCATGGTCGATTTTAGATAGTTATTGTAGATTATCAGTTTTAAACTAAAACTACATGAACGAAGCAAAAAACTAAATTTATTTATAAATAATGGATAATTTGAGTTTGATTACACGGAACACATATTCAGCGGACTCGTGGCAGGTGGAATCGTGCGCGACTCCGGAGCTGATCACTCCGCTGGCGCGGGTTCGATCCCCGCAGTCAACACTTACATTTGTAATGTAACTATACGGTAACGTTAGGTAAAGCTCGAGGTTGAGTGTTAGATAGGACTTTGTAGTCCTAACTTCACCTTGTCGAACAAGACAGACTTTATATTTTTTACCTTTTAATACCAGTAATCGCCATAAAACCATTGGATAATATCGGAAGGCATATAAATAACGATGTAATGCCAATATCAATTAATTTTGTCAACAGTGGCGTATCCAGTCGTGAATTTAAACGGCTGTAACTCAAAACGGAAAATTATGGAGTAAAAAAGAAAGCAAAAAATTGACGCATACATACGCATACATACCTGCTCGTGTATAACTTATTTGTTACATCTACACCAGTTCATTTCAATAAGACTTGTGTACAATATGCCGTTCAACATTCAATTACATATGCGCCAAATCCGTCTGATTTGAATGAAATTTAAAATAAATATGTATTTTCAAGGTATTCACCGTTGTACCGAAAATTATTTATTGAGTTGTTTTAAAATGGCGGCCTAAAAGTCATTTTTCGCTATAAACGCTGTTATTAGTAGTCCGATTTCAATAAAATTTAAAATACGTTTTACTTTCACTATATGTAATAAAAATTGCAGTAAAAGAACACGTAACAGGCCGAAGGCTGAAGCGAGGCTGGAAACGGAGCGAATAAGAGTAATAAATTGCAAAGGAAATAAATACAATGCACTCATGCAAGCAGCGCTTTAGCGCTTAGCTGCGTGTCGGCCTGGTTATATCTTGGTCATGCGCCAAGTATTTTCGCAATCTTAAAGTATGCTTGAAGATACTTCATAAGATCACAATATCCCCATGAATTAGGCCCAAGCTACCAAAGTTCCTTTTATACCTTGATCAATATTAATCCCGTGTAATATTTATTTGTCCTCGGTTTAGAAGACCCACGCGTTTCCCAGGGTCTGTTCACGTCATCAATTTAAATACAGAGAATATATATTCCCCCGGCCGCCATATATATGTTGGGTTAATTGGTCGTTGTAGCGCATTAATTCGGCGTTTAGCCAGTGATAAATAGAGAACCACACAGCACTACCTAGGCAAGACACCGCTGTCCCCGCTGCCTTCGACTTATCTTCGTCTTGTAACTTAATTTTAACCCATGAATATTCAGAAAGGGGCGGTCTATGGTGGGGAGGGCGCTCAAATTGAAACAGATTTCCCGTCCTCTCTTGCATTAGGTAAGAGTAATGTTTAGGATAAATGTTGGATGAATACATAGGTGGCCGAAAGGGGGAGAAGTCCTTCCGAACATTTCAGAAGTGTGAACTGGCAATGGTGTAATTTTTGTTAATCTGGGCTGCTTTCATAATATTTTGTTAGCGTATACTGTACATAGTGTTATACTATTAGTGGATCCGTGGCGGTTTGGTTTATTGCGCGACTCCGGAGCTCATCACTCCAGTGGCGCGGGTTCGATCTCCACAGTCACCACTTACAAATTATAAGGTGACTGTACGAGTACTGTTTGATAAGTACCCGTGTTTACATCAAATTTAAACCGTAAATTATTTTTCATATTGTCAGCTGTTAGAGCTAAATTCTAAGCAAAAATTATTTTTATGTTTTGACAGCTGTTTTATGAAATCAACTCCGTAACCTTTGCTAACATGGAAAAGGAACTGTGATTAGACTTTTATGTTTAGATAGGGAGAAATGTGAGGAAATCCATCAAATTACCTTATATCCTTAAACACCTCCATAGGTTTTGTCGGATTTCCTCACATTTTTTCCGTCCAAACACACAAAAGTCTAATCACAGATCGATTCAAGGTTCTTTTTCCATGTTAGCAAAGGTTCCGGAGTTGATTTCTTAAATCAGCTGTCAAAACATAAAAATAATTTTTCGGCTCAAAATTTAGCCAGCTGTGGTTTACATAGTTGTTGTAACAGCTGACAATATGGAAATGGATTTACGTTTTATACTTTATATAAACACGGGTACTTATCAAACAGCCCTCGTACGGTGACGCTAGGTAAAGGTCGAGGTTGAGTGGTAGGGAAGGCTTCACCTCGTTAAACAAGACAAGCTTATATCTTTTTTTGTTCAACATGAACTGTAGAACAAATAATACTTCAGTATTCCTAAAACACAAAAATATTAATTAAACAATGTTGAAAAAAGCGTGACGCTCCTTCTAAAAGTTTGTACAACATTCAATAATAAGTTATAACAGTTTTCCGACGCAAGGTTCGTAGCGGAGGGAGTAACTATGACTATGAAAGTTGCAATCTAGACAGATGATGTCCATGTAGAGTTCACATTGTTAACAGGTAAAAGGTAAAGTTTGTCTTGTTTCAAGAGGTGAAGTTGAGAACAAGAACACAATGTCCTCCCTACCAACACTCAACCTCGACCTTTACCTAGTGTTACCGCATAGTCAATTTACAAATGTAAGTATGTATACAACATAGATCGCGGCTATTTCACAATTTGGATTCTATAAATGGATAACAAACTAATTGTCCCTGAACTGATAGACCTATAACAGCGCAACCTAAACTGAAATTATGTGAACATCTTTTATCCAGTCCAAATGTTAGGTATACTGTGGTTATTTCAGAGCGCCTTTAAATTCCCTGAAAACAGCATTATGTTTTTAGGAAATCAACTTATTAAATCTTTGGTTTAAGTTTAAAAAAAGACATTTAAAATCAAAGACGTATTTTAAGTTAAAAGTTACATTTCCTGTGGCATAAATTTACTGAAAAGCGTAACAATTATAGTTCTTGATTTGTAGACAACCAGACAAATATTACTGAAACCTACTCAAACATACAGGAATAATCTACAGTAGGCAAGGTAAGGTGGTTTGGTGGTCTGTGGTTTAGTTGGTGGCGTGACCACTAGTCGTAAATAAGGCAGCACCAGTCCACGACAGTATCGTATCGCAGGTCAACATGTTCCCCAACCTCTTCCTGCTCTAGATTTATGTCAATATACACGAAAATGTATTTAACAAAACTAACAGATTGAATAAATCTTAATTTGTATAAACGCTAAATAGCTAATGTATTACTCGTACTAAAAGATTTTTTCACTTCAACATCCGCTTTTATTTATAAGTAATGTTATATAAACCAGGCCGACACGCAGCTTAGCGCTAAAACGCCACTGGCATGAGTGAATAGAATTTCTTTTGCAATTTGTTTCTCTGATTCTCTATGCTCACGGCCTCGCTTCGACCTCAGACTTACGTGTTCTTTTACTGCAAGTCTTTTACATATCTTGAAACGATAACACATTTCAAATTTCATTAAAATAGGAATACTCATTCCGCTGTTATAACGAAAAATAACTTTGTTGTCGCCATTTTGAAACGGCTCGATGGATTTTCATAATTTTTGGTAGTCTTTATTATGTGGCAAAGTTAGGACTATAAAGTCCTCTCTTCCACTTAACCACTAAGCATAATATGCAAAATTTACAATATATAACATAACCTATGTTCAATACACTTTAAAATAAAAATGAAAAAAACAATGTATACAACTTTAAATGCAATTAAAGCTAAAATCAAACAAAACATAAACTGTGAAGATTAAAATTATAATAACACTTAAAACCCTTTAGCTACATTCACACCCCACACACACACTTGCCAAACTACGCGAGCCACCAAAGCGCCACCTATCAGCCCTACAACCCCCGTGTCAACCAACTGTTTACTAGTATTGGGGTATATTGTAAAAAATATATATTAAACTTCCATCACAAACTACTGAAAGTTACTGTTTTAAATCATTAAACCCCTGAAAATCCCCGGGGGATTCCTGTTGTCCGTTTTTACTGGTCAACAAACTCGGTCTAGTTAGTTGCAAAAGGAAAATGTGTACCAAATTTGGTGGAAATCGGACAAAAATGCGACCTGTACTGACGATACACACATATGTATATACAGTTTTTTTAAAATTGCTCAAAACGTGTTCTGGGGGGCAATATGGTCTGGGTCTTACCATGCTGACGGCATGAATATCTCATTTTACAAAAGGAAATTCGATAATAAATTAGTGTTTGTCCTGAGTGAAGCTATCTTTTTAAGTGTGGTCAAATACACTATTGTTATTTATAGACACAACTTACTAGCAACACTCTCGGGTAAAAAAATACATAAAACTGATAACTATACACGTCGAACTACTACGAAATGCGTAGGCTGTATTCAGCTAATTATATCTTGTTATTATAATAAATACCACACAATTACAAGGGCGGAGTGATGTAATATAATAATTGGATTAAACATTATTTTCGCATTAGACTTCTCAGAATATATTTGATAAGGAAACTGAACTAAATTAGTGTGAATGAATTAGCGTTTTTGCTCTAAAAGACGATTAAAAAGTAATTATAATGTTAGCAATTTAAATCTAAATTACCAGAGCCGCTATATAACTTTGTAGTTGGCCTTGTGAAGGTATGAATGAAATTGACGGGACTGTTTAGTTATATTCTATCTCTGGAAATAGTCAAATTTTTGAATGCGAGCAGCTATACAAATACCATAAGACAAATAGTAGAAATTGTGTTATACTCTGATGGCAAACTTAAATTTTAATGTTGCCAAGCTATGAGACGTCCTATTTCTTGATTGTGACACTGTGAAAAATCCACAAACGCGTTCAATACATTTAAAAATACCAATGTACGTAAATTCTGTACGCTGCAAAATTGTCAAAGTGGGTGACTCATATGTAAACCGAAAAACATCCTGAACGCAATGAACTCGACTTTTTAAGGTTCCTAGAAAATAATTTCAACTTTTTCAAATATTATATTTGTTGAAAGTGTTTACTATAAAATGTGTGTACAATACTTGGCTAATTAAGTTAAGTTTCGGAAACGTTTCTAAAAAATAATTTATATTGTTCAAATAATGTCCGCAGAAATGAAAGCTGAAGCTAGTAGAAAATTATCTTGTTAAAGGAATTGTATTGTGTAAATATTGAAGAAAGATGGTACTTATCATATCGAACAAATCTCAGACACAAAGTTAAGAGTGGCTGTAGTAGAGTCACATTTCAGCAATTTTGGATGGTTATCTCTTGCAAAATAAAGCTTTTAAAGATTTACTAAAATACCATTTTACCCAGAAAAATGCGATTTTTGCACTAATATTCACCCCGATCATCCAGGATTGAAAGCTCCGTCTACACAACTGTCATGTGTTCACCGTGATACCCGTGATTTATTCCCCTGTTATAAAGTGGGCTCTCAATATATTCCACACAATGTGTGGGTGTGGGTGAGTTGGCTTGTGAATGCGATGTAGTTGGGATCAGATAGTCGCGGGTTCGAGCCCCGGGCTAGTGCAGTATGTAGAGGTCCCTCTCTTGTGTTCAGACTATATGCTCCCTCCAATGCCCTTCCAAACTTAGTCTTACTGTATAACCTCTCCTAACCGAAAAGAAGTCCTAATTGAAATCATAATTTCGATTAAGCGGAATTTTGGATGATAAAACAATGTTGTTAATAGTATTTAGTAGCGTGAACCTCATCCTCATATTAAGTATCGTTTTAGGCGTACTTTAAGCGGGTTTATTGGTTGAACGGATTTGAATCTATCAAAGCGGTCTATCAAACCTTTGGTTCCAGTTTGTAAAAAATGTTTGTAAAGTTGCTATTTGGCCGTAGTTGATAATTCCTCGTATTGTAGTCATTAGGTGCCTTGTTGTCGTCATGTGGAATCTTGCTGTGTCTTGTTGTCTTCCTGACGTGTCTTGTTGTGTCGTTTTGCATTTATGTTGTGTCAAGTTGTTGTTAACGATTTCACAGTATTTGTTAGCGTGCCAATAAAATCTTTTACATGTCAGTCAATATGACTTTTTAGCGGATCCGTGGCGGATTGGTATCGCGCGCGACTCCGGAGCTCATCACTCCGGTGGCGTGGGTTCGATCCCCGCAGTCACCACTTACAATTGTGACTCATACGGTGACGCTAGGTAAAGGTCGAGGTTGAGTGGTAGAAAGGCTTTTGTAGTCCTAACTTCACCTCGTTAAACAAGACAAACTTTACCTTTAAACTTTACTTTTTTATGCCTTTGACTTACGACTTTACGGGATAACTGACCTTTGTTACGTTTCAACAACTACGCATTGTTAAATTAACTATTATTAATAGTACACACGTTTAGTGTTTATCATACATTCGTATTTTAAAAATTCTACTTCGATTATTCTCACAGCCGAAACTACTGTTCCCCAAACAAAACGCACCCATATTTCTACAGAGGAAAAATATTAAATAGCAATAAAACAGAGTGTATGGAAATGTAGGGACAAAAGCGTTTGGTCCGGGTCCAAGACACGTGTAGTGGCAGTGGGGTTTGTGGACATGTGTTCATACTTTAGTTTAGTTGAACGCCGCAACAAAAGAATGCGCTGCGAGCGCGACCCACCCCTTGGCGCGCGGCCAGCGCCGCACTATATTATACTGTTCAGGGAAAAATGTGCTGTTGGATTTTTCATTCTTGTTTGTTTGAACGAGTTTTTGTACATGGTTGAGGGGTTTAATGTGTTATACAATTAATTGAACAAAGGTGAAAAGAAAATCCAAAACAGGAAACTATTATGGCGTGACTAGAAAGTAAACAAGGAGGCTACGATGACTCCCGATTACAAATTTCTCAACCAAACGAAATTTATTTGTTTAAAGCAATTGTCAAGCTATAAAATTTAGCCTTCCTCCAAAATAATTTGTTTTAGTTTTAACATTTATTTTCTATAGCTTTTAGTGTTCTATACCAGGTTGCTGAGGTGTTATTTACTTACTGATATTTCTGTCCTATTCGATTTTGCCCACTAATTACTAAGTACTATCCTTAACTAGTTATCATATTTTTCTGAACACTGCAAATATTATGAGGTAAGTGTTTGTAGGCGTTTAGACTTTATAATATATTGCTTTAAGGTTATGTAATGTTGTGGCCTGACCATTTTATTACTGAGGTTAGGTTTTATTTGAAAATAGGTTTTAGTCTTTAATTACTGTTTAGGGTAAGTTTTGTTGACTAATTCAGTGGGCTCATATTTTAGGTGAGTTCTTAGATTTGAGTAAAATTGATAATAATTTCGTTCTGGCACAATTTTATTGATAATAATTTCGTTCTGGTATAATCTCGTTATGGTTTGTTTGAGGTTATGTTGGTTTGAAGTTGGTATTGTTGGTTGGGTTGAGTTTATATGTTTATGTTTAGCGTTTAGATTCTAGGTTACGTTTTTTTACCCTATTAATTTAGTAGGTTTTTTAGCTGATACTTAGATTCGAGTCAAAGTCATGGTTTAGTTGTGGCTATGTCGGTTTGAGGTCATGTTTGTGTTTGAGGTTATGTACGGTTTGAGGTTAGGTTCAAGATGGCGCCTGCGCGCTGCACTGCTAATGCCAGCTGATCTATCAGCTCTCAGCACTCAGCTGTCTGTAACGAGCTGCTCAGCTGCTAAGTGTATTATTTGTCTTACCTGTCGGCCTACAACAATAGATTATCACCTGATTGCCTTCTCAAGGTCGCCAATCATCTGTCTCTATCGACCGGCCATTAGAAGCTCATTTCCTCTCCTCTTCGCTCTTTTCGACATTTAAATCGTATCAATTTGTTCATCTCCAAGTCAGCGGTTGATGGCTGACATTTTTCTCGTTTGATGTATCGGTGTGTTTTGCTCGCGTTAGTTTCGTGATTAAATGCGGGTAATTTCAAGTGAAGTGTGGGAACGTCGTTGCTCGTTGCGATTGCGATTGTGAAATGAGAATTATTTACTCGTATTTATATACGTCCGTGATGGTATTATACTGATGGCGGATCACTTAGGCTACTTGGAAAATTGTAAAAATTGGATTAGACCTTTTTACATTTTGCATCCAAGTTGTTCGAAAATAAACCAATACATTTTTCAAGTTATATAACGGTCTATTTGGTATTTACTTTATACCCGTGTGACAAAGCGACCATTTTTGCTGTGATGTAGGTAATAAAAAGCTATACAGTAGTTGGCTCAAAAAAAAGTTTTAAGTTTATAATAAAACTGCAAACGGGTGGTTGACCTCAGGGGAAACAATGAATACTTACAGCAAAGGCACGTTTTTATACTAATACAAGAGTTGGGACCTAAGAGTTCATAGTACCTGTCGGCATTGTCCCATAAGAACAATGTAAAAACAAGCATTTTCTTTATAGACACCTCACGCTTGCAATTTTCACTGGATCCTTTTTAATTAGGGTTTATTTTAAATATAACAAAGTATTGCAGTTGACACCTCTGACAACCTTTCTTGAACATTTTAGTATTTTACCAGTAAAGTCAAGAAATTCAAATACAAAGATTCTTTAATTTTTGAATTTATGTCACGATTTCATAAATGACTAAATGGAAATTTGGCTCATCGGAGCCACTAAACCATTTAATGCACTTTAAAACAAAGTTCATCTGATAAAAATCCGATAAAAACTGTAGGTGTGAAGTGTGCCAAGAAAATGCATGTTTTTACGTTGTTCTTATGGGACGAAACTCAAGGTCACGGCCACTACTGCGCACTCTTAGACACATATGACGTACATAGAATCTTCCAACATTGTAAGTTACCAGCTTTTCTTCCTTTCTTTTAGGAATATACTAGAAAAACGTTTAGACTCGACGTTACAACCACGATTTGACTTTCAAAGCAGTTCACAACCCGAAAACCACTGGAGCTTGAACAGATAACGTCCAAGATTAGATAATTTACAGCCGTCCGAACACTGAAGTGTAAACATAATAAATATTGCAAAACCATTAAATATTCATTAGTGTAATTATCACCTACACAATCCTGCGGAACATCGAACCCGCAATTAAACAATTAAACGCAATCAAAACGTGAGCAAAAACGTGAGATGCGTGGTTCGTACCGAGTGATGGACAAAGCAGGTGATAAAAAGTGATAAGAGAAACAAGTACTGTGTAATGTATCTGAGAGGTGCTGATAAGTTTCTCTTTCAACTATTTGTTTCTTTGTTGTAACTTGAATGTAAGATGAATGATGAAGTAACATGCATTCTGGACGCAGTAAAAGGATTGATTTGCGTGGATTTACCATGGGATTTTTATAAAACACTAGGTACCCGCGCTTCGCCTCGGGGCTTTGTTAACATAGCTGTGTGTATATTTTAGAAAATTTAAATTTAACAAAAATACTTAGAGTAAACAAACAAAAATAGTTTCCTTCATATCCTTAGAAAAACTATTTAGTTTGCCTGTTAGTTCACCATCTTTTCCTTATAAGTGTTGCTATACCTTGTGTGAGTCATAGTTACATATTTTGAGGATGTTGTATGGACATTAAATGTAACTAAATACACACTGCGTGATTATATTAATCCTTAAACAAAGTTTCACCGCCATAGTTTCAGCGATTTTGTCTTAAACACGATCCAAAATGCCTAAAACATTTTCAGAGTCCACTTTGTCCCTCACCATTTATTTTGTGGATTTTGTATGGACAAAATATAACTAAAAACAGCTACAAATAAAGCTAAAAGGCACACTGCGTAATGGGTTAAATCCTTAAACAAAGTATCACTACCATAGCTTCAGCCGATTTTCAGTTATAAGCGGTCCAGTGTGCCGTAAAAACGTGTTCAATGCCCACTTAGGTCCCTCGCCATTTGTTTTGTAGCCGTTGTATGGATACAAAATATAGCTAAAACACTGCGTAATGGGTTAAACCCTTAAACAAAGTTTCACTACCATAGCTTCAGTCAATTTTCAGTTCAACAGTATTATTTTATTTATATAGAAGATAAAATGTGTTCTTTGACTCAAAACCACCAAACACATTTTCGGTCAATCTGAGATGGGTGTATGTTTGTATTAAATTATGTTCTTACGCACGAGTGGATGGCAGCATTCGAGTAAGATTTCGTGAAGGAATTCAGATGATTTGAAACTAATTAATTGACCAATACAAGACGGAACCAGTTTTGTCTGCTGATAGGATTCTAGATCGAATAATGCCCGAAGCCGTAACATATTGGTAATTATGTAACAGCTGAGCTATAAATTTACGTTATTTACGCCTTCATATTTGTTCTAAACTTTAGTAGTTCGAGTTCTGAAGTGGTAAAGAGTAGTTTCATAAATGGTATAAGGTGTAACAGCAGTAAAAAGATAAGATTAAAGTAAATAAAATAGTAATTTCAACCAAAAATAATTTAAATGAGTAAAAATTAGAATGTTTCGTAACAAATAAATATTAAATGGTACACTTCAATTAGTCCTTAAGACTTCCTTAAAGAGAATCTAGGAAAACGTTTTTAACAATGCAACTAGCCTACCTCAAATAAAATGTGGTTCCAACTAAGAAGCAGCGACTTTATAATAGTGTTATCATGAGTTTAAAACTTTTATATGAAAGATTAAAGCACCCTATAAAGAAGGTGGGATTTCGATTTTTGGAATTTTATCTTGAGAAAAATTTATTTTGAAAAACCTTTAAAAGTACTATATTTTTAAAATGTAGCTCCAATTCGTTCTAATCTGTTTGACATAATATACAACTTATGATACACACAGAAAGTCATCACATAACAGCAGCGTTAAATTTTAGATAACAAACTCTTGTAAAACCACTGAAAGGCAGTTGTACAAAGTTGACGTAAAACCTCGTAGTTTTAACCACTCAAAAGCATATAATAATTACGCCCGTAGACTAAAGTCATCTGACCGACTACACTTCGATGCCCCTATAGAGCTGCTTGCAATTTACACCATTACAACGTTGGCCAGGCTAGACCGCGCTCACTATAGGCTAAGGCAGGAAGTGCCTACAGTGTGGTATGTACCACAGTTACGTCGCGTAGGCAGAGTGAGGATTTATCGGTCTATTGTACAGTGTTGAGTAAATACAAGAGACTAACAGGCCTGGATTTACTCCGAGGAGTCGGCCGAGGAGGAGTCGGCATTTTTGAGCTGGAAAATTACGACTGCTTAAATTAGACTGATTGATTTTATTGCCCGGAAGTGCTGTTTGTTTTTAGAATTTTATGGGTTTAGTTGGAGTTTGATTTTTGGTTGCGATGGTTGCTATTGTTCGGAAAAGGTATGGTTGAATAGTAGGCCGTCACGGGTGCTTTTGAAAGTATGTATTTTATATTTTTGAGAGTTTTAACATTTTTGTAAATTTATTTTCCACTAGCTGGATGATCCGATAGAATTTACCCTGTTTATAAAAAACGTACGTTTTTTAAAGCTATTTAATATTAATCAGTTGTGCACTTTGTTTACTAAGTACCCATACTTGTGGTAAAGTGTGGAAAATTAAATCAACAATTTTCTGTATTTGTTTAACTAGTCTTGTGTTTTTATCATTTTTCTGTCCTTTTTTGTTAAATCCAATCAGCCAGGCCAAGATGGCGGTGAAAACACTATTTTCCGCTACCATCTTGACCTGACTGAACGGATGTTGTTGATACTCTGTAGGCCTACATGTAAGGTACAGTGACATAAATGTGTATACCAAGTTTTATCAGCATCGGCTCATAAATACAGATTTCATAGCATAAAATCCATTTTTGGGGAAAACATACCCTAAAATATCACTTCCGATAGATCGATTTCGTTGGTAAACTAATTCATGCTAAAGATTTCAAAAGAATTATCATACATTGACTCACTGAGGGTTACTGTAATTATATAATGTATAAATATAATAAACATAGTAACCTGTAAACAAATTTGTATATTGGCGCAATGGCGCGACCGGTTTCGACTATGAAGTCATCATTTCGGCGAGTAACAACAGCTGTTTACAGGGTACTATGTTTATTTTATTTATTCATTATTTAAAAAGAAATATTTGCATTAAGTTTCGAGAAAATTTGACCTTTTGTTCTTAAACGACGTTTCATCTTAAGTGGCGATAGAAACGAAAGCTCTATTTCCTATGGATATTCAATATTAAGGGTCACCGTAGAGAAAGGCTGAATTCGTCCGCCCAAGGAACACACGACACCGCGCACGTAACAACTGGCTAAACATCGAGCTTTCTTTCAACTGATGCGTCCTAACTGTCAAACCCTCCGCTTACAAGGGTTTCGTAGAAAGTAGATAGCGCTCTTATTTGAAGTTTCAATTAAGATATGTTTATCTGTGTTTGCCTGTTTTCAGATAGTTGATAAACCTATTTTAAGCTACCTAAATAAAGTCTTAATAAATACTCTATATTTTCTAACTTTAACCGCTAATTGCATAAACATTAAAAAACAAATTGTAAAATTAAAAACATGTAAACCTAGATAATATGTTTATCTTTCATTTAAGAGTTGTTTTGTCGTTAAAGCGTTAATAATAACGTCTCAATTTTATTTCGCGCAAACCTCTGCATCGAAGCTCTCCCAAGCTAGTAGAACGCCCCTTTAAATAACATTTACAAAAAAAACAACAAAAGCTCTTACTTAAAGCCTTTGTACTTAAAACACAATCGGCTGTACGAGTTTGCGTGTGCAGAATACCACTATCAGGTCGTAATTTACAACATTATCATAATTTATACGGAACAGGTTTCCTATACTCGTGTATTTGAATAATTTGTTAGCGAGCTGGTTTAATGAGCTTGTATATGACTCTATGTGATACGCGGCTAAGCCGTCTTAGATTACAGATTCCGTTATTTACGACACAATGAGCATGCAAAACTTGCCTTATTAACAGTTTATTACGTCGCTGTTTAATTATTTAAGCGTACTTTATGTGCGCGGAGTTTGTTAGCAAATTTTCATTGAAAAAAGAGCTATTCATTTCTCTTGCCAAATAGAACGAAACGTCGTAGAGAGGTGCGGTTTGCAGTTTTTGCTATTTCATTAACCAGCTAGATCGGTCAGTCCGTTTCAAAATGGTGGCTATTCAAAGTTTTGTTTTACATATCAAATTGTTGCAATACCATAGCTTAATACAAAAGTTCACCCTGTATAGTAGAGGTTTACTTTCTCAATCGATCAAAACAACTCCTGTTGCTCTAGAACCTACCGTTTAATTTCTCTACCAAATTAGTGTGATTTAATTTGAATTTCTGCACTTTGAAATCCAGAGCACTGGGCATAAATTAAGCTGTTATATAATTTACTAGCCTATGTTTCCTTGGATGCAGAAAGTAAAACGTTAAAGTTTCTCTTGTTTAACAAGGCGAAGCTAGGACTACAAAGTTCTCTCTAGCACTCAACCTCAACCTTTACCTAGCGTTACCGTATAGTCACGTTACAAATTTAAGTGATGACTGCGGGGACAGTGTACTAAGGAATTTCGTCTAATTTAAAATAGATAAATGAAAACTTGTATTGTTTTATTGGAAATTCGCTAAGATTCAATGTACTGCTTATGGCTACGTGTCGGCTATGTTTTCGATTTGTATGTGTTGTTTGGCGTGCTTAATTTTGGCGAGTGTGAATTTTCGTGTGGAATTGTAACATTTTGACGTTGATGACGTGTGTTGTAGGATTATGCGAACAAAGTGGATGAGAGTTGCGCTTAGAGTTATCTTTTAAATAAGACGAATACTTTCTAAAGATTTAAATATTTTTAAAAGTCTCACATTTTTTACTTCACGGAGTTTTTTATGTATGGCAATAAAATAAGGAACAATAAAATACAGACTTTTAAATGTAGATGAGAGATTTAAATATATCTTGTAAACAATCAAATAAAGCAAATTATGTAAGCAAATAATTGAAATTTTTATGGTTTCAAAAATTATTAGTTACACCTAATGTTTGTTAGATAAATAGTCAACACTTTTCTATAATTTTTTCTTTATCTAAAATTTTAGTGGATTATTTTAAAGACACGTTTTAATGATTAGTCATCCCGTGGTTTGTAAGCGTTGGTCCGTTACTATTGGTTCTGGGCAATTAAAATGACCCAATCCGGGGAGCAGTAGGCCCTAGTTTGTAACAAGACTACACTTCATCATCTGTCGAAACACTCATCTCACCCCTCATCCTATATTCACCTTAAAATACCCTCTAAGAGTGGTCGGTGTCATAAATTCGTAAAAAATGGCTAATTGACGTTCCTTCAGTTTCTTATTTTGCAGTATGGTCCTAGCTCAGGACTATAAGGTGGGTAGAGAACGGTCCTTACGTTTCGTCTGACTAAATATTCACAATGTTTGCAACATGATGAAGTTTACAGTTTCCTCGAAGACCTGGACGCTTTTTATTGTTTACGTACTGCAATATATCTCGTACTTTTCCGGCTAATCCAGAAAAAATAATCCTTAGGTTTCGGGCAGATGGGAACCGAGCCAAATAAAGCCTACAACTAACCTTACACTACATTATCGTAAACACTTAACTGAAAAGCTAGTCTAAGAAACATGGTACATATTATATATCACAGCTTTATAGTAAAACCTTTGAAGTTAAAGACAAAATTGATAAAAAAACAGGAACGATTTCACTCAGGAATAAAGTCAGTTTACTGTGAGATTTGCACCAATACCATAAATTAAGTTTTAATCATTGCTGTATTCAACTCAAAGTCAAAGTCAACTCTTTATGGGAGAACGTAGCCTACGTGTAATAGATGGTTGATTGATACATTAATCAAAACATCAATCAAACGGTTAAGAGAATAGAGACAGCCTGAGTCCATTACGGGTGCTGCACGCCCCACTGGTCACCCAGCCAAGGGGGCGTAGCCCTACACACTACACAGTCCACCACAACCTTGGCTCGACCATCAGTCTGTCAGGCAGTCGGGTGTATCGTCAAATAGTTACTTAACCCGGTACTGACATGTGTGGGTGTGTATGGTTTGTGTGGTTGGATTAAAAATAAGTAGGTGAAATTATCATTCTAATGTGGGGTCTCTTCAAAAGCTAAAGTTGTTAGTTATATTCAATCTTAAGCTTTCGATCAAATTTTGACCTTTCAAGGCTGGTAGGTGCAAGAAGTTTTGACGCTTTATGAAAATAAAATATTGACAAACATGACATTTGAGTAAAAAGTATATATTTACGTATAAGTTATGATATTCCTTTTTGCAATATGAAAGGTTAAGTATATATAGCGCTGGTTAGCTCGTGTATGGTTCTTACTACGTACATATTCTTTTTTAGGGTTTATCACATTTTAATCATATTTGTTATGTTAATTATTAGTTATAGTTTTTTATAGTCAACCCAATTATTTTTGTAAACTGACTATTAAATTATTATTGTTTTTGTGATTATTTACTGGGATAGCTATTAAACCAACAATCTGCATTTTATACCTAATATTGAGCACCAAATTGAAATTGTGTATTTATTACTACACCAGGCTTCATTTTAGTGCGTATGTTAAATTTTATAGGTACGGAAACTTTTAAAAATCAAAGATTTCTAGATGATATATTGCCTTTAATTAGTATAGGTCCTACAGAAGTGGCTTAAAACGGTCTTCAGTGACGTAAAAGTATCAAGTATCACTCAAAAGAGAGAGTCGAAAGAGTCAAATTAAGAACAAGCAGGCTTACCCAGCAAACTGAATATTTTTAAAAATTGCGATAGAGCAGTTTATGGACCCGGAGTCTGTGACCCTCCTCCAAGCACAAGTTTCAATTGTTTGGGGAGTTTTTTCACTATTTGCTATAACTCATTGTAAAACATAAAAATGTAAAACATAAAAAATCGGAAACACTATAAAAGCGGCAGGTACCACACGGCTATTTCAAAACAAATTTAGATAAAAGTGTTTGATTGGAAGCTGGTCAGAGGGAAGTTACTGCAAGCAGAGGAATTGTCTGGACCGCTGAATGAAAAATGTTCATTCCGGAAGGATAAAACAAGTCTAAGCCCCAAGAAACCCCATCTTTTGAAGACGGCGTTAACGTAACTCACGTGGCCCAACTCGAACACCACGTTTATAATAATTATTCTAAAACATTCGCATGGAAAAATTAGTTTGATTGCAAAGATATTCAATGAACTGAATCTTTTTCAAGATGTTGACCAAACAAAGAATCCTGGGAAGCAAATCACTCCAATATTTAAGGTCGCTTCTTTATTAAAACATTGATTGTCACGACTAGTTCCTGATCCTTGAACTCTGCCGAGTGCTGAGTACTGCTGAGTCTCCAAGGCTGAAGACAGATTCCTCTGTCAGAGATGCTGGAGGCCGTGATGGTATCGCCGCCATGTTGGATGAACCAGTCTCGGCCTATCAGTGACATCGCCGCCCGAGCCCAACTTGTTTTCAATCCTTTCTTTTTTCTCTTCTGTTTCTTTTTTGTTCGTTTGACGGTTCTACCGTTGTAATTCTTCAACAGTATCTTGTGTTTGTTGAATTGTTCGTCGGGCGTTTTCGTAAGAACTAGCAGTTAATAGGGTTGATGTAACTGAACCTATTTCACGTTGAATGTGTTGTTTTGAAGACCTATAAGAATTAGATGTTTTTTTAATTACTCAAGAAGCGTTTAAACAAATAAACGATAGCTTCATATCTTTCAAGTAAAGAATAGCTTTCGTCGATTTGTTAATAGCGTTCGGCTGTGTTGACAGGAAACTCTTCCCAATAACAGACAACAGTTTTGCTTCGTCTGGTATCGGCAAATGGTTTTGACATGTCATATCATTCTTGAATAACAGTAAACAAGTAACTTCAAACGAACATAGACAAAACATAAATGTATCTACGAGTATTCAATTGATCAACCAATTATTGGAGTACCACAAGGTTTAATCTTTGGGCCTATATTTTTCTGATATACATAAATCATATTTCTCAATTTGTATGAAGACAGTCTCATAATCTTTGTCAACGACACCCCTTTTTTCGTCAGGAATAAATCCATCGAGCAATTGGATTTGCATTTTTCAACGGGTAAAAAGTCTTTCTTAATACTTGTACTTTTAAGGCAATACGTTAGTAATAAACACGAATAAAACTCATTGTGTATACTTTCAAAAACATAAATTATTGAAAAGTCCTAATAATATTGTTGATTTTGTTTTAGGTGAGTCGCAAGTTTTGGAGTCTTAACTTCTAGGGCATAACGGTCGATCCTCATCTGAAATGGAATGACTGTATCGATAGTTTACTAAGATCTGTAGGCGTTGGTACGTGATGGGAGAAGACAGCTACTAAGGTAACGTAAATTGATATAAATTATACTACTTAAGTTTAATAGAGCTCTACATCAGCTATTCAACGATACTTTGGGTAATTTCGTCTAAATATAGCTTTTATAATACTAAAAAAACCGTCAGGGGTGTTGTTGACGTTCGAGTCAACACGAGTCATAACACCAAAAGCACACTTGAAACGTTTAAATATAAAGTCCGACTAGTTAAAAACCATTCATCGTAATAAATGAAAATGTTAGTTTAACAAGTAAGCGCTTATGACCTTCTCAACCATAAGCCAATACCTTTACTCATTTGATCCAACCATCGAGGTCTTCAAGACAGGTCTTCAATTATACAGGCTGCAAACCCTGCAGCCTAATATACAGTATACATATAAATACATTATGATAATACATATGTTTGGGAACAACATAGAAGTACATTTTCACGTTTTACATGTAGGCTACAAACACTTCTGAAAATCCTTTACTATTAATAAAAAGGGTTGAGAAACAAGGGATAAACATTGCTGCATTTGGAATTCCGAATGGATATTCAAGCTTTGTGTTGAATTTCAACTTAGGTTTTTTTCTTTATAAACTTGAATTTTTGATCACCCTGCAGACTTATTCAATAGGTTTGAAATTTTTCAAATTAAAAGTGATAGATTGATTTGATCGTCCAGCTGTTTCCTTTACTTTGGGTTCGCCTGTTCACGAGTGCGAGTGTGAGTGTTGACGCAGCAGCGCACAGCTGGACTGGCCATGTTTGGGCCTGGCTATGATTGGGCAATTATCTTAGGCTTCACGTACTCTAGCAATCTTCTCACGCCGGCCCTGCAGCTCTATAGTGGAAACTGGACGTCTTGATATCTCAGTAGGAATAATAGAAACCCTTGTGGTTCACACTGTGCAAGTCAGTAATGTTTCTACTGAATTCTTGAATGTTGACAAGAAAAAACTCACTTGTGCAGGGGTTGAGCTAGAAAACGACTTATGGTCATGGAGCAGTCATACTGAGTTACTTCCTTGGATGTGTGACGTTTGCGGCACGTCAAAACATTTTACCATTGAAAGGTCAGCTGATTAAAATATGTTGTCGTATCGAAAATTCACACATATTGTTATTAGCAGTTGCTAAAGTAGCTCAGTGTGACTTTTCCATAATACCAAAACAGAATTATTTACTGTAGATGTCGGATTGGTTTCATGGGTACCAAACATTTAAAAATGAAAATATTGGCAAAGTGCCACTATCTATTTTCATTCTATTTTCATTTTGCATACACCAAATGTGGGTTGAAAACATTTGCTGCAACTGCTGACCTCAAACATTTCTCTGAAGTAGTGTTCTTTAGTCTATTACGTTGAGTCTTGTGAGACCATGAAGAGAAAAGAGAAGAAAGGAAGGAGAGAAGAAGAGTTGAAGAGAAGAAGATAGGAAGAGAATAGTTGAAAAGAAGAAGATAAGAAGAGTCGAAGAGAAGAGGATATTAAGAAAAGAAGAGAAGAAGAAAAGAGGAGAAGAAGAGAAGAGGTGAAGAGATGAAGAATCCCATATTTCAGATGACAACTTGGTTGGTACATAGTAAAGATTAATATCCCGAGATAATCCTGAGAGTTGGTAACCAGTTTAAGAAAAAATGGAATTTTCTAGTTTTTGGATCGGACTTTTGGCTAAGCTTTAATTTTCCTCAACCTAATTGATTGTTCAAACCCAGTATTCTGAGTAAATAACTCTCAAAAATTTCTTAGGAAGCTATACGAGTCCGTAGTATCGTAGTTCCAAGTCCTATCTGATAGTGTTGAGTCAATTTGTTTTTCACTTATCTGGCGCACATTTATAATTGTGCTGTGAGTGAAGGTGGTGTGTTCTGATTGGTCCATCCCTCCTCACCCCTCCCACTCCTCGCCATCATCTCCCAAGACGTGGAGGAATCCTACCTCACTCCCGGACCAGCTGTACAGAGTACGTGACAAGAGGCCGGAGATAAACTAATTCCTGAGTGGAAACCCAGCTGGCCCATAGATAACCTCGGAACAATGTAGAATAATGTGGAAAAGTAGATTGTGCTTTTACATATAATGGGAAATATTCTAAATATTTAATGATTGAGCAAAATGGCGTTTGCAGCTAAAGGATTGTTCACAATGTTCATTCAGATATATAGTAATATTAGTATTAGAGTTAAAAGTAAAAAAATAAATAAAAAAAGGCAAGTACAAAATTATGGTTCTAAAATTACTTTGTAACTCCTAACTCGTCAACAAATTATCCCTGCCTTAGGGCTACTAATTTAGTTCTTCAGGTAGAATATTGAAAATTATTGTGCATCCAAAGACTGTAAAATACTATAATTAAAATACTTTAAATTGTCTGAGTTGAGGCTTGTCAGTGTTCTTATTATGGAATTTGCCGATGATAATTGTATGCAGAGGTGGTCTATGTGGTTTTGCTAGGCGAGGTTTTGGTCTATGTAGGATCATAAGAGTTTCGCTGAACTTTCAGTTGAAATATTGTCTCTCCAAGTGTCGTTTGTTCTTCCTCCGTTGTTTGGTGTGAAATGTATATGTGTGTTTTTGTCAATGATCAGTTTTAAATTGTTATATGTTATTGTTGCGTGGTCCAGAGGTTTGTTACTTTAATCGTGTTATCAGTAATGATCGGTGTGATTAGAGTGATGTCATCGGCGAAGAGTTCGTAGGTTTGTTCCTTTGAACATATTTAGTAGGAAGTTTATATAAACGACGAAGAATAACGCAGTGAGGATCATATAAAGAAATAGCAAGCGTATAGCTGCTCCGGGCTAGATTTGTGAATTTTGCAGCAATTAACAACAATACTGTTTACCTTTCAAACAAGCAGCTGATCCATGGTTGATGATGTTCAGCAAACTTCACACAGCAAGTAGCCACTAACAGGCTCTGCATGATTGCTCCTTACAGCTTCTAAAACATTTTAAGAACGTTATTGCCCTCAAACCCTAAAACCCAGGCCGACTCGAAGCTAAGCGCTAAAGCGTCGCATGATCGAATAGAATTTCCTTTGAAATTTGTTACTTTTATTCTTTCCGCTCACAGCCTCGCTTCGGCCTTCGGCCTAAGACTTACGTGTTCTTTTAATGCAAGTGTTAGTACATATAGTGAGGGTAAAACGTATTTTAAATTGTATTGAAATCGGACTTTCGTACTTATAACGTTGTTATAGCAAAAAATCACTTTTCAGTTTTTTTATCAGTTCACAGAAATTAGTTTTTAGTATATTGGTGAATACCTTAAAAATACATATTTATTTTAAATTTCATCAAAGTTGGATGAAATGTACTGTTTTTAGATCGTTTAAACAACCTTTTTGACCTAAAAAGAGGGTTCGGGGAGCCCGGTTTTGCTGGTTAACGAGCAAAAAAACGATCGAGATATTTACAAAAGGAATATTTTGACCAAATGTCATGAAAATCGGACAAATAATGCGACCTGTAGAGATTACATACATAATGTATACATAGATACATAATATGTATATAAAGTCTTGTAAAAATGCTCAAAACGTGTTCTGGGGTCTGGATCGGTGCTCATTTCACGGTCTCGGGTCTGGGTCTTACCATGCTGACGGCATGAATATCTTATTTTTCCAAAGGCAATTCGATAATAATACTTTCAACTGTAATCAGCTGTTGGTGGGAACGTGTCCGAGCCATACTCTGTGGACTATTAATGGCTCAATTCATTGAGCTATTGCGCATGTGCAAGATAACATCGTCGTGTTCGCCGGCAGTTTCATGCGATAATCAATCACGCGTTTCATGAAACCTCACGTAGACCTGATTAATAACACGGGTAGATTTAATTTGTAACTGGATTCTATTAAAAGGCAGTAAAAATAGAAGGCTGTGGCTGATGATGCGTTTAATTGCGTACTTATCTAGGAGGTTGTGGAATAACCAGAGATCATCCAGCCGGCTGAGGAGTTGTTGACCAGCTGCGTGTGATGCTGTTGAGGACTGCTTGTTTTCCAACAATGAAATTCAACTATTAAGGGTCCTCCTCAGCTGCTCGGGAGAGCGTCGTTGTAGAGGTTTGCGGGTAATAACATAGATGCTTAAGTATTGATGCTTAAGAAAATGTAGAGTGTTTTAAGACCTTATTTAAGGAGCTAAAAACAGGTTTATCAGAAACCTAATCACAGGTAAACTCAGATAAGCTCTTTCTCCTATCATAAAAATCAACATTTACTAATTTAACTTTTATATGAGCGCTATCTACTTGCTACGAAACCCTTGCAAGCGGAGGGTTCGACAGTTAGGCCGCATCAGTTGAAAGAAAGCCCGTTGTTGAGCCCGTTGTTAGATGCGCGGTGTCTTGTGTTCCTTGGACGGACAAATTCAGCTCTTCTCTGCGGTGACCACTGAGGCGAACTCTTAGCTCAGTGGATAAGAATCATAGCCAACGCGTAGCTGACGTGAATCCCAGCGAATTTCTCGTAACGGAGGGTTAACTGACACCAGAAGTGCCTTTCGGTAGGAATTGAAAAAGGGGTTTATGCTGTAACGTAATCCGATTTCGATGAAACTGTTCGGTATAAATGTTGACTGTTGATGGCGTCGTCTTAGCTTGGCTGAGCGGATGTTGTTGTGTACGGTAACATATGTCTCCGAAAGGTCACTTCCGGTGAACCGATTTAGCTCGTTTACGAATTTTATCCAGGACATAAAAACACATTTCTATTAAGTTTTGTGAAAATTGGACATAAATGCGACTTTGAGGAGTGGTCAGATACAATGTATACAGTTTTGCCAATAGACTCAGGAGGTCTCGAAAAGCTCAAAGCTGCTGTTCGTTCTTCGTTGTTTCGTTATATTTTGTAACAGAAGTAACTAGTAGCTCTAACTAGAACTAGTTAAAAATAGCAAAAAAGAAATAGGTAGCAATTTTGTCTAATGAAAATGTTTTTTTAAGCTAGGTTCATGTTATCATCTAGACTTACTAACCTCGATTCTTAAACTTATATCCAACAATACTTGTTAAATACTTTAGCACCCTAAAGGTCAGCAGTGGACATGAAATGAATATTCTCTTCTGTAAGCTTTCCCAATTTTGACAATCAAAGCTTTCAGCTCAACTTTGAACAATTAGTTTTGCGATATGGTAAAAATTCAGACTGCTTCCTAAGCTATTTTACGCACTCGTTGGGACTTTGCCATCAGCTTCAAGAAATTGCTCCAGTTACTGATTAACGATGAAGTGTACTCTGTCAGTATAAATATAACTATACAAGGGAGTTCTGTCATCTCTAAATGGTTCAGTGATTTCTATAGCTTAATCAGTGATTTCTGTTGCTTATTCAGTGATTTCCTCAGTTTGGTCAGTGAGCTGTGTAAATATGCCTGTAATTTCCTTAGCTTGGTCAGCGATTTCCTCAGTTTGGTCATTGAATTCTGTAACATTTTTGTTAGTGACTTTTGAACCTTCTGTAGCTTATTTTGCTACTGGAATGGGTACATCGGAAAGACCTAAAAAGAAAAGGTCTGAATTTCGACGTTTTCTCAAATTGACCTTTTGAGACATATACAATGGTTTGAATTTCGCGTTCTACAATGCTTCAAAATGTTGCCTCGCCTCCAAAAATGCTTCACCTCGTTAAACAAAACAAACTTCACCTTTTCTTTTTTACCAAGTGAACTACTCTGTAAAGTTAAGCAGCAACAACTTCAACTCCCCCAAGTAAAGGAATTCTTGAATCAACGAAATATAAAAGCATAAATCACGTACAACAGCCTGAAGAGCGGGCGCTATTGTCTTGCGGAATACATTAATGTGGTTTATCTCCCATTGTACGCGCGGCCGCCGGCCAGAGAGCGCTGCCCACATAAATTGATATTTTTATGGCCCGTTTTCCGATTTGCCCATTTAACGCTTAATCGTGCCGCTAACATTCGAGTAGTGTCAATTTTCGGTGTTTTTTGTCTGCGAGTGTTATGTTTGAGGTTTTTAGGACTGTGCTTGTTACAAAAATCAATTATTTTTAAATGCTAGATGAGTTTTAAATGTCCCTTCCCCACCTTAATTATTGAAAAGGGAAAAAAATTTAAAACCTTTTGGGGAATGTTTACCTTGAAGGGGAACAATGGGATTTGGTGACATAGAACGGTTATACATGAACTTGTGCCTTCACAGGCGGAGTTCATTTCGTTAACACGTTGCTAAATTCAATTAAAATTACTTCTATTCCCGAGACATTTGAAACTCGCCTCTAAAATATTGTAATCGCACTAGCATTTCATAGTACAGGTAAGCTTATAGCACACGACTGGGAGAACGCGTAGGCCTACTATTCGTGGAATGAGTCGAAAAAGTGGAGCGCGAATAGAAATATTATATGTTTGGAAGATACTTCGAAGTTGGAATTAATGACGATTGCGATACAAAGATGTAATATGTCTATGCAATATAAATGACTTATTGCTCTGATGATGTCAGCTTTGCTGTCGAAAGGCGCCTCACAGTAAAGTTCTAAATATTACTTTTCGATTTTAAATTTGTTTTTGACTATTATCCAATATTAGATCTCAGCCATCAAGACTTATTTATTTATTTTAAATTACATTGTCTCTCTATCTGAGTTACACCTTGAACTCGTCAGTTAGTTACAGACGGACACAATTGCAACACAGACAGTCCTTGTGTGAGCGCGGGCGCTTTGTTTTTTGCCCACTGCCGTAATGGCGGTCCGTTTACATAATTCTCGGCGGCAGTACGCACGCTCGCTTTACGATATTGTGTTACTTTTTATGGGCCCAAAACCCACAGCCGCAGCGCCGGGCATAAATCCATTCTTGCCAATCGCTCCGGTTAATTTCTTTTTTAGGAAAAGCAGTTAATTTGGCCGACGGGTGGCGCCACCGGCCGGGCTCAGACACCTCGGCGGCCGCCCTTTGCCTCTCCGCTCTCCAGGGGCAGGGGGAGGTATTGATTAGCTCCAAGTCTGCGTTTGATTTCACCGGTTCACACTCGGAACTGAGGGTTAATTAGTTGTTATTAATATTTTAGAGGCTCCCACAGTCCCGGGCTCGTTTCGGATTCAATTTGTAGCCGCGGATGGCTTTATGTGCTTGCGCTGCGGAGCGCTACCGGGGATCAAGAGTTGTAGATGAGTTTTCCGCTCCGGACTGAAATTAGGTTCTGGATTCAAGCAGAACGGGGAAGTAAGGTTGAAATATTGCATTTTAAATAATTCAGTAATATTATTATTTAGTATCATGCAACGGATGGGTGTTTTGAATGCGCTGGGTTATTTATTTCGAAAATGAAATGTTTGTAACTACACAGACGTAATACTAGAAATAGGTCAGTAGAAATGCTTCTCTGCCGAGCTAACATCCACACCACAACCAAGGACTGCTGCATCAAAAGTTACGAGCGTGAACAAAATAAATGTTTTCGAGTGGCTAATAACTACGAAATCCAGTGAGGTTTTAGTCCAACTACAAGAATTTCCATTTTTAAGAACGGTGTCTTTGTCAAACTTTCAGTTTCAGTTTTGAAAGTCTGAAATGAAAGGTCGCACTTGGAATCAGTTTTCTTAATGAATTTAAAAGATACCGCACTTTTATGTGAATAAACTGCTTAGGTACATTTAAAACACGGAGACTATTTAAAAATTAATTAATTTGGGACTTTCAAACTGAAAATTAAAAGTTAACAACGACGCCGTTGAACCCCCGCAACGTCATTTTTTAGCCTTAAATGCAGTTAAACACACACAGATCTCAAAGGTCGAATGCAGACAAAGCTGGACGAGGAGGAAAGACACAAAACAAACATGTCCCATATCGAGTTCATCAGGGCTTCATTAGGCCCCTTGTTAGTGGTGATTATGAGCGGGTCGGGGCTGCGCTCCTCGCCGCTATTTTCAAAATTACTTTTGGTGCACAGCTTACCTGACCCTGTCCCCTTGATGGGATATAGATTGAAAATTCTAGGAAATTACGCTTTTTCTGCGCCCAATCTTCTTAGAAAGTTTAATACAGTTTTATTGATTTTTAAAAATCGGCGGACGCGGTCATCAACGCCCGTTTGTCGGTAATAGCTTTACTTACGCGGCCGTTTTCATTATTCCAGGGTTGCCGGTGTAATAGTCAACATCCGGTTTTGTTGAAATTGGAAATTTTTATAAGTGACACTGTCGACTTCATTTAACAAACAGAGTAAATGCAGGTGATGATATGTGACTAATAACTACAATTTAAATACAGGTCATTACACTTAAAAGTTGCCACATAGTCATGTACTTCGTTAGAAAAAAACCATTAACCACTTAAACTTATTTCAAAAAGATGTGATGGAAATTGTAGGTGTCTCAAGAAAATGCTTGTTTTTACATTGTTCTTATAGGACAAAAACAAACTGGACGACCCATGATGACTGAAAGATTAAATTTGAAGAAACATGTGAAATTGACCCAAACTTGACTGTTTAGTGGAGTCAGTCTTTGTGTTTGATACGGCTTAAAAGTCTCCGGGAAGAAAATAAGAACCCCTCGTCCCGGACAAAGAGGGGAAATAAACCAAGCACATTAATCAATCCGGGGGAAAGGGAAAAGTAAAAAAGGAAGTGTAGATATTTGCTCAATGTCCAGAGTTGGTAAAACAGCCCCCGGTTCAGCAGAGTGCTGAGCAGGACAATTCTAGTTTTATCCCCCCCAGCAGCACTGTGGAGGGGGGACCCCGGAGCTTCGCGTCATTTAGTACCCTTATGGCCTATCACCCTCCCCCTTCCCCTCGGTGCTAATATGACACTAAAAGCTTCCCATTCAATGTGCACTTATTCAGCTATTTTATAGACGCATTTGATAAACAAATTTATTACGTCCCTCTTTTCCGCATACAATTGGCCAGATAACAGATTCGCTGCTGAAAAAGAAATACGTTATTGTAGTGCAATTTTGGTTTTCATGTTGACTTTTCGTGGTTTATACTGTGCTAATTGTAAGTCCTATGTCACATATTTGTTCTTCGTCAATTTATAGTAAAGAGGGATTTATTACAAGATTTGTGTTCAATTGCCTAGCGGTAGAGAAACGAAAGTGACACAGCATTTTATCGAATTTCCTTTGGAAAAAGAAGATATTCATGCACTGAGCACGGTAAGACCTAGGCCCGGTACCATGAAATGAGAACTAATACTGAGACCCCAGAACATGTTTTGAGCCTTTTTTTCACATTTTATATACATATGTATATTTATGTATTGCGTAGTGAACAGCCTCATAGCGCCTGTGGTAATGGACCACATAAGTCTGAGGCCGAAGCAAGGCTGTGGGTAGTGAATTAAAGTAACAAATAAATTGCAAAGGAAATTCGATTCACTCATGCCAGCGGTTAAGCTCTTAGCTGCGTGTCGGGCTGGTTTATTATTTCAGCCGAAATTTCGTTAGCTCCTGTTGATGTTTTAGACTTTATGATTTTGATTGTGTTTCTCATCTCATCTTCATTGGTTCGTGGCAGGTAGGTTAGTACTCTATGAATTGTTGGATATTGAAAAGTAAATCAGTTTAGGCTGGTTGTATAAGGGATTTCCTGAAATTTTCTGAAAGTGGTTGATAAGAATTATTGTTTTGTCAGGGTTTTCTGTGAGTTTGTTGTCGATTTCTAGTTCTATTATAGCCAGATGGGCATTTGGTTTCTTTTACTTGCGCAATAACGTTCCACATTCTTTTGATTCATTGTTTAAGTAGGAATTGACTTTGGTCTATTTAATTCTGTGTTTTTTATATTTTTCGTCGCTTGAAGATGTTTGTTACTTGTCGTCAATAAGTGCCCACAGATCAATGTTTCATAAAATACATTTATAAATAAACACAATTGAAAACATCGCACCTTGTTCATATGCTTAACCTTGGTACTTATTTTGTTATGTTCTATAAGAAAACTCATTTATTAAAGAATGTTGATTTACATTAAATCGATGAAATACTACCAATTACGTAAAATACGTATAGTCAGAGTTTCTAAAATAAAACCAAATATCGTTCACAAATCATATGAACACCTTCGTTGTACAGGTCATCATTATATGGACTCTCTGAGGTTAAAATAATATTACTGTGACCGTTTTCCTCAGTTTTTCGTGAACAAGGAGAACCGACGTTTCGGGATCGGCAATCCGATACCTTCTTCAGGTGAAAAATTTCGTAGTTTCAAATCCCACAACATCATGTTCTTATTTTGTATAATAATTTTTATGAAACAATAAATAAATAAATATTCATACAGAAATTCTACCATCGTCAACAACCCACTTCAAACACAGAATCATAGGCACTCATATACAACACAACACACAGCCAGGTCTACCTATAGAAGGCGTAAGCCTAGTCACAGTTCCATATATCTTCTCGCACAAGATTTATCTGATAATTGTGCGCATTGTTTATCAGATGATTATTGGTTTATCAGACGCCATATTGGTTCCGGTTTTCACCTAAGGGCATCCGGAAATGGATGTGACTCGATCAGGAGGTCTTGTCTTCTCTCCTGGGGCGGTGGAAAAGTTATGTGTCCTTTCGTGGCTGTTGGTTTTTATAATTGCAGGTATGTGTTTTGATTTAGGTGGTCAATTTCGTTGTTGATTTAGTGGGACTTGAGCGTGGTAGTGTTGTAGGTTTGGTTTTGTATTGGCATTATGGATAGGGAATAAGATAAATAAACAAAACCTTATTGCTTAAGACCACCACACAACATAAGTTTTCTATTTGTTTTTTTAGTTTATTTAATTTTAAAGCAAATTACAAATAAAACATGCACAACAACGTTGCAACACAATTAGAGAAAACAATCACGTCCACGACCGTCACAGCTGAGAGCAGCAGACGACCAATCACAGACGTGTTTTAAACTGACCAACTGTAACAAAGAACACCAAAGTATTATTCATGACGACCACTGATTGCACAAGTATATATGTATAAAATTTGAAAATGAAACAACTGAATTGACAATCAAAAGTGTGTAATCCACAACATGTTTCGGCTATTTGAAAGCCATTTTTTAGAAAACACAAAACATTTTTTAACAACATTTTTTGGAACACCAAAGTTGTTTATGCACAATTAATAAAGGGGAAGAAATTCTTTCTAGTTTTGACGAGTTAGTCAGTTTTTCCTAACAGTTGGCTAACAAGAATTTCGAAAGTTCTCTACTCGGTGAATCAACAATTTTAGAATGGGTTGTCTTACTCAAGTCAAGTTTTCTGTTGCCTGTTTTGAGTCCTTGAATGTTTTGGCGGTGTTTTGAAAGTCTTGTTCTTCTTGCTCACAAAAAAAACGATGAGGTCTTTTGGTATATTGCACTACTATCAAAAGGCAGTTAGCACATTTTAAATTTGTCTTGCAATTTGTGCGGGGTTTTTTGCAGCAGATGCGCAAGGAACTAAATACAATTAGGTTTCCGTTTCTTAGCGGACGCTGGCCGCGTTTTGTCAGAGCTATTACAAGAAGAACATTATCCCTTGAAATGCGAATTTAATAACGGCAGAAAAACTGCGCCTTAACGATGTAATGTTTGGCGAATGTTGGCGTTGGAGCCTTTCTTTAGACTAAAATACCGATGCGTTTAGTTGATTTAAGTTTGTGTTGTACATACAGGGTGTGTCAGACCACCTGTACCACATGCAACGAGAACGGTTTGACCTATTTGAGTGAAATTAAAAATTGCTCCAGGAAAAAGAAAAGGTTTTTACCGGCTAATGGTGATTACAAACGTGAGGTGATCACGTGATTTTTAAGTGTGAATGAGGGTTATGTTTAACATAACTTTACATCCTGATAGCACCACTATTTAGACCTGTTATACTGGCTGATGGTTAAGTGAAGTAACTATTTGACATAGCATTTTCAATGATTAACAGAATTAAATCACTCAATCATGCCCTCAAATCACCTTAATTGGCTTAGTAAAGAATTACCAAGCTTAAGAGTGCGCAACAAGGGACGATGTAGTCTGACCGATGACTAAATGTACGTTAGTCTGCTGGAAACCACGAAACTTCGCGTCAACTTTCAACAAGTGACTTTTAGTGGCTTTAAAGGGTCACTAATTCACTAATTGAGATGCCGACCACTCTCATGAGAATATTTTAAGGCAAATATGTGGTGAAGGATGAGTGTAATGAGTGGTAGTAATGAGTTATGAGGTGTAGTCTTGTTACAAACTAAGGCCGACTCTTCCTTAGAATGGGTCATTAATTAATAGCCCAAAGACCGATGGAAATACAAGTACCAACGGCTTAAAGTGACTTCCGAACCACGCAGGTGGTGGTCTGATATGTCTAAACGATGGTGGGAGTTGATACGGGTATCATCAGATGATCACTGAGACTATCTGAGCCGCTTTAGACCTATATCATCCTCAAAACCTGACCTTCATGAAGCTGGATTACAGGACCACGCCACGAGTCCCAGTTTGTTAGCCTTTTAACAAACACTGCTTCATAAAATGATTGTGTCTATCATAAATTGTACTTGATGTTAACAAGATGATGATGTTAACGGAGTGGATGAACATTTTGATATTCCACTTTATGGTGGGGTTTTTAAAACTCTAAAATTATTAATGAAATTCAAATTAAAAACTGAATTTTTTCTCAAAACAACAGTAAACATTGGCATCTTCTTAGTTCTAAAGAACTTTCCAAACTTTCATTAACAAGTTTTAAACTAACAGTAACACTATGTGTTATGGCGAAGTTCTTGTACTTCCCCTATGCATCGCTACTTCCCTAACCGCTCTGGGCTGCCCGTTATGTTCAAATTCATTCGTTTTTACGTCTTGAAATAATTCTGACTAGTCGAGTCCACATATACGTAGCTTTCCAGGTGTGATTGTTGTACTGCTCCAGATATTGATCACAACATTGGATACAGACATTAATCAACCTCTGCCGTACCTTAACCTTGGGAGGAATGTAATGTTCTATTCTTTCTTCATCATGTGTTATGAGGTCAAGACCAGCTGAAATGGAAAAGAAATATATAACTTAATTAAGGTTACTTGTATTTCACGCTAACTCAAGTGGAGTGTGGTAATTAAGTGAGATACAGCACGCGTGTAGTGTACCAAGCGTAAAGACGGACTAGGTAGAAGACTGTCGGCAAATTAACAACTTGCAGTCAAAATCTGTTTGTTGTTCAATAATCTAACTAACTGTTGGTTATCTTTATCTCTACGCAAGGTACTGTTGTTTACCTCTTGTCATTCCACCAGAATCAGAAATTAAATAGACATTAAGTTTCCAATTAACGTTTTGTTGTTTAGAGCCTGTCGGACACTTCGAAGGTAACTACGTCGTTAAAGTTCAATGCAAGTTTAACTATTAAAAACGAACCAACAGTGGACCAAATTAAACCAGGCCGACACGAAGCTAAGCGCTAAAGCGCCGCTGGCATGAGTGAATCGAATTCGCTGCGCTTACAGCCTCGTTTCGGCCTTCGGCCTCAGATTACAGGGGTTTTATTGGAAGTTATACTACATATCCGATTTTGTTTTCATGAAAATCTGGAAACTAAAATGCGCTTGTCAGTACACACATATATACAAAAACTATTTGGTTTTATAATTGTTTACATTGTTATTTTTGTTAATCTGAAAGAAGGGTTTCTGTTCAGAAACCGAAATATAATTGAAAAATTAAAATAGTTTTATTTTTATTATACTGAAGGTGTGCTGCTAATCAGTCTTTAATAACACATATATACATATGTATATAAAATGTTGAACTATGCTCAAAACGTGTTCTGGGGTCATGATCGGTGCTCATTTCACGGTCCCGGGTCTGGGTCTTACCATGAAACTGACTTGAATATCTCATTATTCCAAAGGAAATTCGATACAAATTAGACTGCATACTTACACACTTTAATTGTTGTCTAAACAAATGAGCGGATCCGTAGCGGGTTGGTATCGCGCGCGATTGGAGCTCGTCACTCCGGTGGCGACGGGTTCAACCCCCGAAGTCATCACCAAAGAATGTTAAGTGACTTTGCGTTAACGCTAGGTAAATGTCGAGGTTTGGTGGTTGAGAGTATTTTGTAGTCCTATATGGGCTTTTCGTACAGTCATTGGGAAAGAACACTTTGAGAGATTTAAACGTGTCTACCGACTTATAAAAACCCTAAATATTCACTATCAAATCAGAGAAATATTCAATAAGCAATCAAATAGTTGGGTGGTTCTAACTCAAACACAGTTTTTTAACATTTTTTGTTGCACACGATCAGACACCCTGTAATAGTTACACTTGTTCTTGGTTAATGCTCTTTGAATTTAATTTTATTTAATGTTAGTAACGTGTAAGCAGAAAACTATTGTTTGTAACAATACGAAGTAGAATTAATTCATGCAATTTCTATTTAATCGGAGTTAACAAACCGTAAACCAATCCAAGGCTACTTAGCTTCAAACTCTCGTAACCCGACCCAGCTTTCATCCCTTTGTGAACCTTTCTTTCCCGACCTTCGCCCTTCTTCAAGCACGGGGGAAACAAAGAGCGGAATAAAATCTGCGAGAAATATGACCTGCTAAGGAATGTAATTAAAGAAGCGACGCAACCCTCTTTGACACGCCAGACCACTAACTGCTCACCGGGATTTTATTATTTTGGAAGTAATTTCCTCCGTTTGCCTCCTGACAGGGACTGGGTAAATGTGTAATTATGCTGCCCCTAGTTGCACAAAAACAGGTCTATAATTTCCCCCTGAACCCGAAGCCCGTCAGTTCGCGCCGAGCTGCCCCAATTATTTGGCGATGGTTAGTTCCACGACGGGTCTATCTTGCTCTTGGAGAGCTTCTTCTACCTGTGCTGTGCTGTGCTGTGGTTGTAGCAACAAACTCCGTGTCGACTGTTCTATCAACATGAATTTAATTAGAGAAATATTTATATGCGTGTTAAATATTTGGACAATTAGGATCCACCCTCTTCTGAATCTTTAGTTAGCGAACCGGGGCGGATTGGTATCGCGTGCGACTTCGGAGCTCATCACTCCTTTGGCGTGGGTTCGATCCCCGCAAACAATTGACCGTAACGCTGGGTAAAGGTCGAGGTTGAGTGGTAGAGGGCTTCGTAGTTCGCCCCGTTAAACAAGACCTAGTTGTTATCTTAGTTTGAAATTTTATTGCGCACTTTTTCACCGTAAGTGGACCAAAAAGTAATGACATTTCTGGATCTGCATTCTAATCCCGTCGTCAGGTGAAAATTAACCTAAAACATAACACACAAAATTAGAAAAGAGCTGGCACAAATATACTCTGTTGTATCTTTCCTCACCTTGACATACTTACTTTAAAGATATAATTTAAAAGACCCATTATTTCCCCCTTTACAACAAGTAGTTATTTAGCCTAGAACCTGTGGCCATCAAGCACACTTTTAAAACAATTGTTCAAACCCATGTGTCCAGGCCAGGGGTCCCGCGACCTCGCCCACTCTACCCACTGCGCCACGAGTCAAGTTAAGTAGCTCACGTGATGCTGACAACTGTCAATGCAGCTGGTTTGATGAGGGTAAGTGGTTCAAACCCATGTGCCCGGGCCGGGTATCGAACCCGCCACCTCGCGACCTCGCCCACTCTACCCACTGCGCCACGAGTTAAGTAGCTCACGTGATGCTGACTACTGTCAATGCAGCTGGTTTGATGAGGGTAAGTGGTTCAAGCCCAAGTGCCCGGGCTGGGGATCGAACCCGCGACCTCGCTACCCACTGCGCCACGAGTCAAGTTAAGTAGCTCACGTGATGCTGACAACTGTCAATGCAGCTGGTTTGATGAGGGTAAGTGGATAATGGAGAGTGAGACAATTGTGTTGATGACTTGACTTGAGCCCGCCTGACTAAATATTGTGATTAATTGTGCCCTAGCTGTCAACATGTGCAGTGAGTAGAGCCCCGCCGCCACACTCAGCCAGGATCCTCAACTCTGTGCACAGACGTTACATTCCGCAATGCAAATGTTTTACAACACTTCAAATGTATGATTAGGTGTTTAGTGGCTGCTGGTAGCATCTTAATGGTTGATAAGGAAGAAGACAATTCTAAATACAAATAGGACAATTAAAAAAAATGGCTTTAGCTCAATTAGTTTGAAAAGCGACTTATTAGAACATATGATACTGTTTCAAAATTATATATACGAGTACTGTTTACCTCCTCGTGCGTGGGTATTGGAGATCCCGAACTACTTATTACTTTCTACTGACAACATTGGTCGTGGAGTTTTAACTGCTTGTAGTCAATATTTAAATTTATTTGTGGACTGAAATGGTTTAATATAAAATTGAGACTTATTACGTAACTGTGAATTTAAAAATGTCTAACCAAAACTAGATGAAATGCGAGTACTAAATAATTCATTTTAATTGAATAGGGCTGTTTGATCAATTAAAGCATTTTACGAGTATACAATGCTGACAAGACAAGAAATTAACTTGATTTAATTTTATATTTTAGGCAATCCATACAATGTACAATTTTAAATTTTGCCGTTATAAATATACAGGGTTGTTTGCATAAAGAACGTTTAGATATAAATAGAATGAAACTTCTTTTTCCAGCATTACTTTCTTTTCATCGATTGACAAGAACTGGAGGATATAATTGTTGTATGGTTGGGTATTAGATTTAGAGATCTTAAATTGTATACACGCTGAATAACAAATAATAGGTATCAGATTTGCGTAAAGTCAAATTGATGAAATAAAACCCTATTAAAAAAGAAAAATTTATTACAAAAGGTGAAAGAACAACTGGATGTAAATTATGTTTAATTGAATCCTCAGTGTGAAGATGTGCGAATTAAAAAAATTTAATAAAACAAGATATTATATTAAATGTACGAGAACATTCAATTATAGGATTACGTGCGCGTAAAAGTTCAATAAAAGAAACTATCACCATTCTCAAGTACTAGATTATTTCACTTCAAACCACAAGGTAATTCAGTTTAAGTGTATGTAGTACAGAATCTAGTTCAGGCCTTACATAGAGCAAGCACTTGGGCAGACTCATAACACAGAGTAATAGACTATAAGTCTCACACAAGTACGTATTGAAGCGGTGTGAAAATTACATAGAGGAAGACGATAAAAGGCAGCTGTAATTATATTGTAACAACTGTATCCAGCCATGCTTGCCGCACTTTCTAGGCGCTTCCGCCAGCAGTACTGCGCGCGGGTCAAACACGGAGTGATGTGGTGTACATATAAAAACCGTAAATAATATATTTGAATGATTTGTAGGTCGATTTTTTAATTTCGGACGATTATCACTCTTGATAATAGGGAGTTAGATCTAAAAGCACATGTAAAAATACTTACATGTACTAAAAATAATTTCGAACGAGAAAAACTTTCACTAGCGTAGAAAAGAATTTTAAAATAATTGATTTGAAAATCCAGGTTTGAAATTATATTTAAAATAAAGTTATATATTATGAGATTTTCGCGTTTATTATTCCCTCTTATAAGAGAAGTTATTAAATACAGGGAGGGTACAAGCAGAGTGGCTTGGAAAAGAGAAAATAATACGGGGAATTTGCGAGAAAAGTAGACCTCCCCTTGCGCACTGGGAACTTTGGGTGGGGGTGGGTGACGCAAAGAACGTCAAAACAAACTTCAGAGCTCTATAAAAACATTCCCCAAAGGGTTTTAAAAGTGTCCTTTTTCAAAAGTTAAGGGGGGATTTAAAACTCACCCTGTATTGTTATGTTTAAAAAGTCTTGTAAAAATGTTTAAAACGTGTTATGGGGTCAGGATCGGTGCACATTTCACCATCCTGGGTCTTGGTCTTACCATGCTGACGGCATGAGTATTTCATTATTCCAAAGGTAATTCGATAGTAAATGTCCCCATTACACTAATGGTATAAGGTTTTACAACCCTGTCAATACTATTAAATCCAAATTACGTAAATTAACATGATACACAAAAATGCAAGAGAAACAATACATAACGCATACTTTGTAACTGTAGTTTAATAACATCCAACCAGACTGAAAGAAAAGTGTAACACCCAATTTACTAAAATATTACATTTGTTAACTAAAACAGCGTTATTGTTAAGAACTTTTCCTGGCCTTTTTGGATTAGACTGGATTTTCAAAGTTAAATGGCACTGTCGTACATCAAAAGATTCTGTAAACGTATGAGATTACTTAAATTTAAGACGAATCCTTGTCGATTTGATAACATACTGTACTACACAAGTTACATCGAAGCCAAACAACACCGCATTCAAGCGAGCTTTCTCTCAAAACTGTTTAGATTCCAAACCAATCTCCAAACAAATTAGGATTGTAACGAGCATAGCCAATCGCCAATAATGACCAAAATAGGGTCGATTACCACAAAGTGCTGCAGTCAGGCCACTTCGAGAACAGCTGGTCTCTGTACATGTGTGGAGATGGAAGTTTTACAATGGAACGGACTGTATTGTTGTAACTATATGTAGAACGGTAAAAGTAACTTGCCTTGGTCGCTAAGGTTATTTGTGCCGGGATCAGAGGGAATTACTGTAGAAGCTGGGTTGTAGTTTAGAAAGGCTTGAGATTTGGATTGTCACATGTCAGGATAAGATACTGCGTAATATATCTTTGATTTGACTTGGATATTTTGATGATCGAATCTTAGTTTTACACTAGTTTTAAATACTTGCAGCAGTGACGTTGAATAGTTTGATAAAATTAGGCAACAGCTGTTGATACCTCAGACGATGCCTAAAGTACAATATTTATACAACAGATTCGAATGTTATATTATTCTACATTTAGTTTTGGCGAATTATTTCGAAATCAAATCGATTTGGATGGCTATAAATAATTTAACTTAAGTGTTCAAGCTGAGCACCATGCTAATTTGAGGTATTGGCTTTGTTTGTGTACTCAATATTTTGTTTGTGAATAGACATATTCTTTCCACATCCAGTTTTTACAGACTTAAACCTATTCAGTTTGAAATCATTTTTTGGTTTGAATGTTGGATGTACTTGAACCAAATGTGAATGTTAAAGTTCAACTATTCAACATTGCTGGATTCAACTTAGGCTACTGTTACTGTTTCAAAGAGTTTTTGAAGAATTGCACACATATTCTTTGTTGAGGTATCAAAATGCAGGAAGATTTTCGTACGAGAAAGGAGTGGGTTGGCGGAGGGTTTTATGTTAATTCTAAAGTTCTTAGTTTGTTTTGGGTTGGTTCCAAGATTTCTGCCTTTTAAAAGGTTTTAATACGTTACCGTGTAAAATGTTTTCGAAGACCTCTTAATTAACTTACCAAAATTAAGACTCTTAACTAATTTGATAGTCATTAAACATTCTTGAACCTCCAACTCAAGCACTCCTGATAGTTGATCTACCCGAATGCCGGATGTACACGACGAGATGGTCCACACCATCCGTCTCCCCATGATCCCCCAGGTGGTGGCTCCTCCCCCTCGTTACCATGGCAACATCATCCACCCACACCCACGCTCCGCTGATAGATTCTTCTTATTAATGACCCGATGATGCTCCACGTCAGGAAGACTCGATCATATCACCAATTACTCTCTCACAATATTTTGTCATCTGTTCACCCAGCACTGTTGATTGATGTTGATCACTTTAACCCCCCTGTTCCCACCCACCCCCTCGCCACAGTCGGGTTTATTGTTGATGTCGGGTGATGATGGCGGTGGGTTTTGTTGATGGGGTATCCGGTTCCAGTTGTTCAATTGAGGGCCTTTTGTTATCGTCGAGTGTTTGGACTTGAAGACTAAGTGCTGTGGCGTTTTTCAAGCTGTTTTTTTCTTGGTGCCATAGACTTAACACGTGTGGTCACAACAGAGCATGGGTGGTTAATAGGGACACGTGATGAGTATGATGGTGGAATCGGAAACCTGCTACGTTGAAATTTGTTGACACAGAAAAGACACTTTGTACGCATTTAAACTCAACGTAGGAGTAAAAGATAAACATGTTGAAATTACGTAGGAACAAATAAATGTTAAGGGTTAACTGGTTGGAGATAAACGCGAAATTTGTTTCGTATAACATGTTCGGATGACATGGACGGGATCAGGTTCTGGATTGTTTATCTTGTTTACAGAAAGATGGTGTCCGAAATCATATTTTCTCTTCGGAAATTCTACCAAACAAACTTTAAACAAAATAATAAATCACCACCTTATCCGCATGAAATTCGCGTACACAATATAGTTTACCATTTTAAAAATATTTTACTCTTAGGTTTCGTCTTGCTATATATGTTTCGTCTCTGCGTCCAAAAGTATGTAATATACTTGACAAAATGCATTCATAAACCTTACTCTTGCTTGGTGATTACTGCTATAATTCCTTCTCATAACACAACTTTGATTAACTATGCCTATCCTTTTTTCTTGGAAAATTTAAATCGAAACGCACCTAGGAATTTAATTTAAGAGTACGCAGGACCTTGAATTTCGTTCCCTAAGAACAATTTAAAAACTATAACTCACATTAGAGTCATTATAGGTTTTCTCTGTTCATTTTTAATTTGATTTCTTGTTTTTACTATTAAACTAATACAATTTTCAAACAAGTGATCAGGAAAGTCATTGTAGTACATGGTCATCATTCAATTATATTTATTTGAAGAAGATCTGGTGAATAATGTAAACGTGAGGTGTCCCAAGAAAATGCTTATTTTTACATTGCTCTTAAGGGACAAAAAAGGTAAAGGTAAGGTTTGTCTTGATTAATGAGGCGAAGTTAGGACGAAGTCCTCTCTACCACACAACCTCGACCTTTAACTATCGTCACCATGGAGTCACTTTTTAAGTGTAAGTGGTGACTGTGGAGATCGAATCTGCGACACCGGAGTGATGCGCTCCGGAGTCGCGCGAGATACCGAACCGCCACGGATCCACTCAAAAATGCCGGACAAAAATGGCCGACCTGTACAGGGCACTTTTGAACCGTCAGATTTCTCCGGAAAATTTAATTTCCTTGACACTGAAAGAGGTCTTTAGAGACAGCGGAGGAAAACATCTAGCATTGTAATCAAAGAAAACTCTTTACTCTACATCACAGAACCAATGAAGCTTGAGTTGTATGAAGTGGAAGCAGGAAGGTGACCGGTGATGCGGGGTGGTGTGGTTTATCCATTTGACGGAGTGCACGTACTAGTAGAGGGCCCCGGAATGCAGGTCCCACAGTAATTCTCCATAATGGGCCTCAGCTCAGACCTTGGGCCCAAGAATCCGTCTAACCTCTGGCTCCGGGCCCCGCACCTCACATACTCGTACTCTACTACGTGCACGCGTCTCCCGCTCACACACACAACTTTCACGTCATTTCATTTGTTCATTATTTGATGATTTTTTAAAATAATTGTCGTTTTTTATAACTGGGACATAAGGCAGCTGAATGACTTTTACAACTTAATAGTCTAGAGAAGTTTAAACAAATAATCATCCGTTATGATTTTTTTATAAGACGGTTTCATCGACCGGACAGTTTTTAATATTTTATAGTTACTTTTAAAAAAATGTTACTTGTCTATGTTTATTGCCACCAGAAATTCAGTTCTAGCGAACTTCATTAAATCATTACGTAAAAGCGGATCATACACATTGGCGGATTGGTATTGTGCGTGGTTTCATCCCCGCGGGTTCGATCCCCGTAGTCACCACGACAAATTTGATAAGTGACTTTACGTTAGGTAGCACTAGGTAAAGGTCGAGGTTGAGTGGTAGTGAGGACTTTATAGTCTTCGCCTCGTTAAACAAAACAAACTTGGCCTTTTTTACTTTTTAAAGAGCCTCCGGGTACAATACCATATATGTGCGTAACCTTTTAGACTAAAGAAATTTGAAGACAACATGTTTGGACCGAACCGGGACTTGAACCCGGGTCTCTCTTAACCTTTTAGCTTCTGACGGACCTAGATGTTAACCGATGTTCCGCCATTGAATCAGTTGAGAGTGGCTAACCGTACTCAACCCGTAAAATGTAACTAGTTTATACCCCACTATGTATGTGACTGAGATTTCAACCATAACTATAATCATTGCTAAAAACCTAATCGAATATGTTTTTATTTCAGTCGGTAAGTACTGCAGTAAAGGATCCTTGCTGGAAGAAACAGTACTGTAAGTAGTAAGTAACAACGTATATTTCTCTAGATCTGTTGGTCTTGGGGTCGATAAAATAAGCTTTAGTGTAATACTTAAGTCCAATCAACACGATGTCAACGTTGACGTAACAACCGGGATTATAGAGGAGTCCAAGCTGAGGCTGTGTGCATAGCGGATTAAGATTACAAATTGCAAAGGAGATAAGATTCACTCACTTTAGCGCTTAGCTGTGTGTCGGCCTGGTTTTAAACATAGTTTGCATGGTTTTCTTCTTGTCCTGGAGTTGGAACAAAGCTTGGTCTATAGGCCCTACGGTAGTCTCTGAAGTCCATGAATACTCACATCAAAGCGAGGGGAACGTCATTTAGCCCATAGTGGAATAAAATAGGCTATAAGTTCTCATAAGTTCAAAGAACTACTCTTTTTTGAAGTCTTGTTGACGATGGAAGAATTTCTGAGTTAAAATATTATTGCGACGTTTTTCATCGTTAGTGGACAAGAAGTACACGACGTTTCGGGATCTGCAATCTGATCCCGTCATCGTGTGAAAAGTAACCTTAAACGTATATTATGATGTTCTTTTGTAGACGTCAAGTTCGGCTGATTTAAACCTAGGATTTAGTAGGTTTCCATCCAAGAAGCATAATGTTTGTGGGCACATTTAATTGTTCTGTATAAATCAGTGAACAAGCCGCCAAATCTTCCTGGGAAACTGTGTTGCATCTGTGTGCAGAGAAACAGCTGACAGGACAGGAGAGATGCATCAGCTGTTGAATTGCCTGCAAACCTCAGCTGAAGGCTGTGATTATTGCCACCTCGAGTCGTGCTCAGTTGATTAGCAGTCAGTCCCACGGATGCACTTGTCTCAAACTGTTGTTTGCATGCCACAATCAACATTACAGGAATACAGGAGTTTCACTCATGTTGATGAGAAAATGTGAGCTGAATAGATTTTGTTGTGTGTCCAAACGTAGAGTTTGTAAAAGGCGGCTTTCGTCTAGAAGTGTTTGAACTGTATACCAAATAAATTGAACGTCATTCAAGAGAATTCCACATTGCGTTAGATCTCTTCGGTATGATGTGTTCAGCGGACCCGTGGCGGATTGGTGTCGTACGCGACTCTGAAAGTTATCACTCCGGTGGCGCAAGCTCGATCAGCACAGTCACCACTGTAACAAATTTTAAGTGATTTTGTGGGAACGCTAGATAAAGATCGAGTTTCATTGGTAGAGAGGACTTTGTAATCCTGACTTCATTAAACTAGACAAACCTTTTTATATTCGGTGTTTTGAGAGTTTGGATTTACTTCATTAGATGTTATGGCGAATTAACCAGGATGGATGTGGGTCTATGTGATCATGAGTTATCTATCAAAACAGGGAAAAGTAGAGGACCGATGATAGAACCTTGGGGAACCTTGGGACCTAAATGACTTACTTAATTTAAAGTTAGTTTGGTGCTTAGTTTTAATGCCATGGGTGTGAATTTAGGGGATACTTATACTTACCTTGATACTTTGATTTGAGTTACCAACCACTCATATCGAGGGTGGATATTGGGTGAAAGGTGAATGTGATGAGTGTTTCTGATAGGCCATGAGATGTATAGTCTTGTTATAAACTAGGTCGTTTTCTAAAGGCATAATTCAATTTTGTTATAAGAAATCTTTCGCGACAGAAACGGATGTAACTGAGCAGATGTTTTGCTTGATGTGTTCATGGGAATCTGTTGCAACTTCTAAATGCATCCACAGTGTTCTTGAAAAGTACCGGACAACGCTAGCGGCATTGTCCCCCAGCACACAAATCACGAAACCCATCACCATACCTTTGTTTGGGGACAGACCCTAATAACAATTACAAAATCGGGTTTCAAAGGACATTAAAGTTAAAATTGGTCACGCTTTTTACCTAGGAACAAATTATCGTCTAATGGGTCGAGGCCCAAAAAGAAACATCAAAGCCAATTTGAGGTGGAGGGTAGAGTCGGTCGCAGTTTGCGGTTTGTAAGACAATACGATGAGTCAGTCGGTGGCTGTTTGACGCCGGGCTGAACGACTTATAAATTAGCACCCCCCGGGGCAAGGGCACACGTCGCGCCGCGGGGTGCCTCAGGGGCGCTCTTTGCGGCACAGATCTGGCGCGGATACACCGCCTAGCTGACGTTTACGCGCTGCTCCTGTGCACAGTGCTTCTGATGATGTTGTTAAATCAATAAATGTTATGTTTCGCAAGAACATTTGGGGTCACCATACCTCAGTGGTACAGTACGTGCTTCGCATCAAATCTGCCCGGGTTTGATTCCCGGGCGCAGTGGTAACTTTTTACGATGGCCATGGAAGTCGTGGCCGGATCTGGGTCTTACCCCTAGGACGGCAAGAATACCTCATTTTTCCACAGGAAACTCCCTAAAAAGAAATCGGTAAACATGGCTTGTTAAATAAAATCAGGAAAAACTGCCTACTTCAGTGTTCAATTCGATACTCGTACGATCATAGGACAAAGTACCCATCAAATCATCAGTGCCTTTCAGCACCCCATGACCCACACCACCAGCAGTCAGTCAACGCCATAGGCAGACACGTACACGCCTGGGATGACAATGGCGTTGTCAAAAGTAGTGGCCTCTACACTAGACACTAGACAGTAGACAGTGAGTGGGAGATTGTTAATGGTTTAACCACTGAGTGAATCTGCTAGCAGACAGCTAATGGCTTCAGTCGCTGACAAATTGATGGTCTGGTCTTCAGAGATCACTATTAGGACTAGTATTCATTTCCTTGTTGGTTTAGAGACCATTTGTGAGACGTGAGGTGGACCCTACTGAGGGAAATGGATGAAGTGGTCACTTTTGTGAATGTTTAAAGTGATATTTTGGGTTTAGAAGAGTTACCAAACGCCCAAAATCACTTGTTTGTAATATCTGACTGCAATAAATAAGCGTTTCTTGTAGTTTTGGTGTTTCTTAAAGCAAAGACCCGTTGAAAGAAGTTGAGCAAAGATTGTACTTAGTAGTAGATAGTATTATGACTAGGTAGACATGATGTACGAGTTGTTGCAGAAACGCAAGGAAACACATATACATATATAAAGTTAACGCCTTTTTATTGCTGAGTTTTTAAAACATAGTATGTGCAGTATTACCAAAAAAGGAGGTTTTTTACTTTAGCAACTTGCACAGGGCTGGCCTTTCATAGTGTAGCCTTTCTTAGTTTTCCCTCATCGCAAGTACATTCTTTGTTTGAAGTTTGCTATTGACAATGGGAGAATTTCAGAGTTTCAAATATTCTTGTGGACATTTTCCAAAGTTTTCGTGATCAAGTTCACGACGTCTCGAGAATTAGCAATCTGATTCCGTCATCAGGTACGAAGAAATCTTAACAACATCGCGTTTCTTTACACCCGTAGACTGAATCAAGTAAAAATTCTGAAACATTTCACACGAATTTCATTTCCACACCGAAAATCCTCCCACCGTCACACGAGCGACTTAAGTTTGTTTCGTCCCGACGCCCGGGGAGCTCAGATAAGACCTTACCGATAACAACACGGACACGGTGAAGCAAACAGGTGTGTCCCCTGATAATTTATGGATATATGCAAGCCAGCACAAGACAACGGACGCACGGCCAGGCGTCCATATTTCAAGCGAACTGATAGAATCTGAACCCACTCTCCAGTCTCGTACAGAACACAGCCGAGGCGCAGTAATGGCCGGACAATTGATTTATCGCTGGATGACCAAACAGTCGGACAACGAGAGGATGGTAATAGTTTCGGAAAAAGAAGAAACGTCGAGAAGAATGGCGCGGGGACGGCGGAAGAATTGGTAATGCGGGATGACGCGGGCCTTCGCTGTTCGTGATGTATGTTGATGATCTACCCGTGGTGGATGGACGGTACGTGGCGGAATGTTGAAAGATGAAATCGTAGCGCTATAACAAAATGTGTCTTCGTGATTCAGTGATTAGTTTGTAAGAACTATTGTGAAACTATTACATTTTGTTGTTGGGTTTATTTCAAGTAATGTATATAGGTAATGCACGGTGGAAATTATGTAGTTGCACGTGGAAATTGAAACTAAATACGACAACACACATAAAATCCACAATTCTGACTACTTATTAGTCTATAGACTTAATTACACGAAAGATTCACAGAAAAGCGATTTACACAAATAGAATTTTCTCTTTACCACTCAACTTTGATCTTTACCTAGCGTTACCGAATAGTCACACATGTGTACACATGTTTATTGAAAAATATTTGTTTGTTTATTTACATTACCAATGTAAGTGCTGACTGCAGGGATCGAACCCGCGCCAGTGGAGTGATGGGCTTTGGAGTCGTGCAGGATTCCAACCCGCCACGGGTCCGCTAGAGTATGGGCAAAGAGTCCCATTTGAATTGGGCTTTTATAAGTGAACTCAGTGATAAAGTCTAACGTATTTCAAATTTGTATGCTTTTTAATTACCCTGAGACACAAGCAGTGCATTGCTGAGTATGCACAGTAGGCTACACAAGCAGCAAAGAGACATCTTGCACTGGAAACTCAACAAATGTATTTGCAAATCAGCAAAGTCATAAATACATCTGTGGCAAGGTAGTGGTTGAAGTTGCCCAAGCGCTGCTGCGAGCACGGGGCAGTGCGTCTTGACTCTTGAGCCATAGCGCACACTTAGGGGCGGCCCCGGCTACCAAAAAATTATATACACAACGTGGTACTGTGTAATTTGGCTTGGACGGCGTGCAATTAAAATATATAGGCAGCCGAGAGCCCGTCAACGTCGAGTCGGGCCGATTTATTGGAATAATTACGGTATTCAATCGGGCCGATTAAATCGGCGAGTGAGCGAGCAGCTGATATATCGGGCTGGCCGCTCATTCATCGCCGGTCTGCGTTGTTGCTGGGGAGAGTGTTTGGCTGATTTCGAACTCTAAATATTTCGAGTAAATAACTAATATAACAAATTTAAACACTTCATTAGTCACTTACTTTAATTCGGTCGTCAAGGTCTTTCGAAAGCAAAGCTTTCTTTGTCAGGTCTGTCACAACAATAAAATTACAAAAATTCTTTATATAGAATTTTTAAATTTGTTACATATGTTCCAATATTAGAGCTCATATCCCTCTCGAAAAACAGCTTTTTTGTCACACATAATGTCGAGCTAAAGCTGAGCGAAATAAAAATGTTTATGGTCTTTTGGTCCCTGGGGAGAAAAGGGTAATTTTGATGATATTTCTTTATATTTAAAAGGGAATGCAATTATTGTTTGTTTCAAAACTTAATACGACTGATGATAAAACAGCTGTATTCCATGCAAACAAACCAGGAGACAGTTCTTTTTAATTTCAAGTCTGTGCCATAACACGTGTTCACTGGATTTTATTCCATCGAAGAGACTCAACAATAAACATCAATTCAGTTAGTAGTTCAGTTAGTGGTTTGGGGATAACAATTTAAAATTCCAAACCAAACAACAACAGAAAACACTCAGTGGACCGGACCGGTGGCGGATTGGTAAAGTGCGCGGACTCCAGAGCGCATCACTCCGGTGCCGCGGGTTCCTTTCTCGCAGTCACCACTTACAATTTTGTTAAGTGACTTTACGGTAACGCTAGGTAAAGGTCGAGGTTGAATGGTGAGAGGACTTTGTAGCCCTAACGTTGCCTTGTTAAACAAGAAAAATTTACCTTTACCTTTTACCAAATTAGAAAGTCATATTTTTGAACATTTCAAACTCCCAAACAAGACAAATTTGAAATGAATATATTTTGGTGTTTGCACTTAAAGAGCTAAGGCATTGCCGAATTAAAAAACTAATCAACTGACAACTAATCGGGCTGATCTAAAAGTCTCTGTGGGGTCCACGGAAATCCCGGCCCGGAGTTTAATCCACCTGTGAAACTTGAAATTAAAACCACCCACGTTTCCCACAGAATAAAAGTGACGCATGCGAAAACTACATCTGAGAAGTAATTAAACGTGACTGATGTAGGCGCTAGGAATGTACGAGTCTGAGGCGCAAGCGCGGTCCCCGGCTCCGGGAAATATGAGTTCAAGGTCACGTGATTGCCGCCGTGACGTCACCGTCACGCTTGCATAGTGTTGACGTTGTCATGGAGTAAATCACGAGTTCATTCTCAGCTGTGAATATGAGCTCAAATGTTCCAGGTATTATTTATTAGAGAATTTTCTTTGAAAATATTGCTATTCATTTCTCTCGCGGAATAGAACGAAACGTCGTAGAAAGGTGCGGTTTGCAGTTTTTTGCTTCCCAGAACCCCCTGAGTCAAATGGCAAAACTTTATACATATGTGATCACTCTACAGGTCGCATTTTTGGTCATATTTTCAAGACATTTGGAACATTTGCAAATTTCTAGGTTAAGTTTGTCAATCAGCTTGGTCGGATCATACGTTTCAAAATGGTTCATTCAAAGTTTAGTTTTCCCTATAAAATTGTAGCGATGCCATAAACGAACACAAAGCTCACCCTGTACAGTAGAGTTTTACTCTTTTAATCGATCAAAACAATCCCGTTGCTCTAGAACCTACCGTTTAAAGTAATTTCTGTTTAATTATTTAATTCGAATTTCTGCACTTTGGTATTCAGAGCACTGGGCATAAATTAAGCTGTTATATTATTTACTAGCTTATGTTTCCTTGGATACAGAAAGTAAAAGGGTAATGTTTGTCTTGTTTAACACGGTAAAGTTAGGACTACAAAGCGCTCTCTACCATTCAACGTCGACCTTTACCTAGCGTTACCGTGTAGTCACATTACAAAATAATGTAAGTGGTGACTGCGGGGATAGTCTATTAATGAATTCCGTCTAATTTAAAATAGACAAATAAAAGCTGTTTTATTGGAAATTTCTGGCGTCGTGTCGGCTATGTTTATTGGTATACTCTTGTAAGCGAAATGTTCGGTTCCTTAAGAAATATTTTTGCTACCAAGAAACGTGTTTTAAATATAAATATTCACTAGCATCTCCCGGGCCGAAGTCACATCGCAACTACTGAACAATAAGCCTTTAATCATTCCCTCGTACCACCACCCTGTGTGTGTGATGTAGGGTTAGGTCACGTGACCTGCGAGGGGACCTACTTACACACAGCTGATATAATGACAACTGTCTCCAACACTGATACCATCAATAATGTGCCTTTCTCGTGGCGCAGTCGGTAGCGGGTTCGAATCCCGGCAAGGGCTTAAACAGTTGGGTGGGTAAATTAAGGATTCGCCGAACTATATTTTGGAATAGATATTTTAAACATGAAATAAAACCACATTTTATAGTAATTGATTGGTTGACATACCCAAAAGAATTATCATGCCTTTTTGAAATTAATTCATGAGGCATGTTTAAGACTAGACATGAAGAAAGCTTGTACGTAGATCTTTAAAAGTAGTATTACGTTTGAATGCAACCTGTAATTGGGTATTTTATGCATGGATTCCCTAGGATTGGGTAATAAATAAATAACTATAATAAATAAACTATAAATAACTCTCATGCTAAGATGAAACCAACTTATTTGAGAGTCGTAGAAAACTTTTAGAACTAACAGGAAGGGACAAGGACGATATCGGCAAGGATTAAAAACTAACTGTTCAGTTTGAATTGATTTACTATTGGAAATGCTGGCGTTAAATGACAATCTGTAAGTGTTTTCCAATTCGCATTTCGGACTTGAAATTCTATAACAAGAAAATATAGTGATATAACTTATCTTTATACATCCAATTTCCTTGAAGCAAATATCTTTTTTAGCATGTCGAAACAAAAAGCTTCATCATTTACTAAAAAAAAACATTAGTGTTATTATTATAGCACTAGTGTTCAGGGTTATTCAAAAAGAATGTCCTACTTTCAAACAACTCTATTTCGTTTATTATTACTTAAATATACATAAATTTAAGACTAGTAAAAAGAGCACTTTTCAAAGTTAGTTTTCCCTGGCACACTTCCATAAATGCTCACCATGTCCACCCTTGACTGCTTGGCAAAACCAAGCCGATAATCGAAAATGTTCCCCGTAGATCCGAAGTTGATATTGATTTATGGAATTGACTGCAGCTCTGATATGGTTCCGTAGTTCACCTAGATTTCTGTCAAGACAGGGTGTGTAAACCTTCACCCTTACAAAAGAAATTCACGAGGAAATCACAAATCTACGACGAAACTCCCACTGAACTGAACTGACTGGCTTTTTGGACATTTAAGAACGCAAAATATCTTTTTTTGAATGGGCAGCTTTTTTGTTGGTAGTTAAAAGCGGAAATCACTTCACAGCATATGTAAACAAAACTTTGAAACTTCTTCTTTTCAACGACATGTAAATTATTCATGAAGCACTCATACTATAAAAGTTACAGACGAATGAAAGTAGGACATTGTTTTTGAATAACCCTGTATTAGTGTGAAAGTGATTTCACTCTAAATACGAATGAATTATATTTACGCCAACAGAGTATTTTTAAGCGAATAAACCAAAGTACAAAATTAAACCAACCAAAATTGCTAATAGACTCAACATTAAAAAAATAAATAAATAAATAAAACAAAAATAAATAATAATAATAATAATAAATAAATAAAACTTCTTTTTCGTGTTTAAGTCACACTTTTATATTTCTTGGTATATTTTAGACTATTGTTTGTATTATTTAACACCTAAAATCGTATTATACACAGTGAGTGAAGCAGTTTGAAAGTGCAGATCGTTATCTTTTATCACTAGACACTCTGAGATTCATGGTGGTTGGGGAGTAAACTGACCCTCGCACCCCTTCCCTTAGATATGTGACACCCCTTGAACACCATTGTCCACCACCCTTCCTCCCATACATCACACAGGGCTGGTCAAGACGTACTAACAACGTGTGAGGGTGCTGTGATGCATCCGTACAAACAATGTGAGCATCAGATCCTTCATATCATATACTCGGTGTGCTCTTACAAATTGTGAAACTATTACTAATTACTATAAGTTAAAGTTAGGGCATAAACCTATTAAATCTAGTGTTCCTTGACCTTAAAAATAAAAAGAAGTGATTTCATGTACGCTAACTTCATAAAATATTAATATTTTGAAAACCTCTTCGCTTTTGTATACCTAAGATCCAATCTTACAAGGTTTCACTCATGCAGAAGGAGCATTTTAACACGGACAACTCTCTAAACCGTCACGATTTCATCTAAGTTAATCATTTCAAGGAAACATATAATATTATTGCTTTCAAAGTTTTAATCTTTTTTATCGAATTTCCTTTGAAAAATGACATATTCATGCCGTCAGCATGGTAAGACCCAGGCCCGGGACCATGAAATGAGCACCGATCCTGACCCCCAGAATACGTTTTGAGTATTTTTAAACAACTTTATATACATTTGTATATACGAGTATGTATCATCATCTCGCACACAAGTCGCATTTTTTGTCCGATTTTCACCAAACTTGGTACAAATGCTTCTTTTGTAACCTCGAAACATTCTTCATAATAGAGCACAAAAATCTGAAGCCGAAGGCCAAAGCGAGACTGTGAGCCTTGCAGCACTCGTCGTAATATTACATAAAACTGAGGCCGAAGGCCGAAGCGAGGCTGTGAGTGGAGTGAATTAGAGTAACAAATTGTAAAGGACCTTTGATTCAATCGTGCCAGCGACGCTTTAGCGCTTAGCTGCGTGTCGGCCTGGTTTTGAAATCACTATGAACGTTGTTTACTTTTTCATCCCTGGCTAATAAGAAATAATGATTTAAATTATAGCTAACCTTTACTTAATACAGCCTTCTCTATTCGTCCAAAATTTGAAAGACAGCAGTACTCCCAATTTAAAAAACCAACACAAAAAAACTGTATCATCAGCTTCAGTTGCGAACTCTTTCCCAACACGGTTTGCTAAATCTTCAAAGTCGGTGTAGTTCTCAATCATATCCTTAGACATGTGCAAAAACTGAACAAAAGGGCCATCATCGCTAGATTTATTTATATCTGTGTGGTGTAGGGAGGAGCCTGTCTTAACGAAGGGCTGATAAAGGGTGGGTAATCACGGGTCTGCTGCAATTAGGCGACTCAGATAAATCAGCTGTGCACTGCTCTAGCGGAATCAGCTGGTAATTAATATCAGGCCTGCAGTGGTGCCAACAGTAACCTGAGAAACGTAGCGAGACTTGCTTCTATACTATATGTGATGATTCATATCTGTTGTAGTTTGAATTGTTGGAAGTTGGGCCAATACTGCCCAAAACTGATGAGTGAATAAAATGACGGCGCAAAAAGACCAGAGCGACATCTAGAGCCACTAAAACTAGGAGTTAGGAGGGTTAGAAAACCTCCCCTCCTTTCAAGAAGAGGGGAGAGGTCCTTTCCTGAAAGGTTTTGAAAAATTGAAGCCTGAAATTGGGATTTAAGGCCATGTATAAATGTTTGTATACATTTCCTAGATTTAGTGTTTTCCCTGAGTTTCTATGTTATGTACACGGGTACATTTCCTGTATTTACTCGTACAAGGTTCAAAGTTTTCCGGCTCTACTTACTGCCATAAGGCGGCACTAATGCAGTAGAAGTTTGAAAGGAATTTGTAAATGCTTACTTTTCTAACTTTTGAACCTCATTTAACTACCGCATAACAGTTATGGCATTTAAAAAATTAGAGACAATCTCCACCTTGACCTTCATGGTATTTCTCGCAACAAAGCCTACCATGTTATAAACTTTCTCGTCGTTGACTCTCTTGTCCAGGCCAGATTGCCGCCAGCGAGAGCAATTTCGCCGGGTAAATGTCCCGTGCAGATAATGTCTTTATTGGAGACCGCAGTGACCCTGGCTGATCAGCTGGCCAGATACGTCCTCTGACAGGCTTGCCAACCCTTTTTAATCCTGAAAAAATAATACGGTACTCTCTATTACTGTATAAAACACATTTGGTACACGTTTCTGAATTCCTATCCCCCTTGAATGGGGGGACCTATTTATATTTTTTGAATTTATACTGAAATTAAATGGGCTCTACTACGGAGAAAGTGCTAAGTTCGTGGCTCAGTGGTATTAAGAGTGACCGGGGGTGGTGGCCGTGACCTTGAATTTTGTCCAATGAGAGCAACGTAAAAACACGCTTTTTCTTGGCACACATCACACCTACAGTTTTATGCGATTTTTATGAAATAAACTTTGTTATAAAGTGTATTTAAATAATTTAGTAACTCCGCTGAGCCGAGTTTGTTTTTCTGTATTTATAAAACCGTGGTACAAGTCCAAAAGTTGAAGAAACTTTGTTTGTGAATTTCTTTTTTTTAATAGTTAACTAATAAAATTTTCAAAAAAAGTGGTCAACGGAGCCACTGTAGTACATTGTTATCTTTCAAATCAAACTTATTTCAAAAAGATCTGATGAAAATTGTAGGCGTGAAGTGTCTTAAGAAAATGCTTGTTTTTACATTGCTTTTATGGGCAAAAAACAAAATGGCCGACAGGAACTGTGCACTCTTAATTAATGATTCAATCCGGGGAACATGCAGTTGGCCCTAGTTTCTAACCTCATCATAATCCTTCAAAACACCCATCACACTCCCATATTCACCTTAAAATACCCTCTTTTAATAATCGGTGTCTCAAATAAAATCATCAAAGATCATCTCGGTTTATGGTGCGCAACAGTACGATTCCCGGCACAGGCACCTGGATTTGGACCATGTTCTCACAGGCGTAAGGGACCAATAACCCAATTGTAGGAGTACACCATGACTAACTTATAACGTCTTGCACACAAACAAATCAAACAGATAGTTAAAACTGTTTACCGATAGTTTTCAGTTCCATAAAACTATTTTATGATGAAAATTCGTGAACCGATTTTTAATTATCTCAACCACCTATTACCAAACTCCACCCCCCCCTGTACCGCCGACCTTGATTGCACCTTATCAGACTCTCATCTGGGAAGGGTTTATCAATTTATGCTCTGCGGCGGGGCCCCGGGGGTTCCCACGCGGCGAGGGAGAGCTGCTTGCGCCTCGGGGCCGCGAGGGCGGGTCTGTTTTGACTTCGGGCCCGCAGAAGACGCCTCCATCCACCTGCCCTTGATGGGCTCTGACAGCCGCCGCCGTACTTGACTGCAGCAGAGTTGTTAGATGATTGGGTTTATGGACTTGTGGGTCTTAAAATGTTCAAAGAGAGTGTATTGGTTTTCACATGGCGAGTTTGAACAGGAGGTTTGTTCACATACCCGTTTTATGCTGAGTCGCGCCAGAGGCACTAACGTAAACATCCCTTTCTTCGCCAAAGATCAGAGTTGTATCCTATAATCTCATTATCTATAGATTCGTCAAGTCTCAGACCAGTGGTAACCAGGGCTGATCTTGAACTTAAAGATATAACCGTTCAGCCCCTAGTTCAGAATTCCTCCCCTCGTGAAAAGCAAAATAGATAGGGAACACACTAAGAAAGGACGTCAGTGAAATAGTGAAAAGGGCCCTTGACTGGAACCCACTAGGACAGAGAAGGAGGGGGACACCAAGGGTTACTTGGAGACGTACAGTAGACCGAGAGTTACGGTACGCTTGAGAAACTTGGATGGAGGTCAAGGGGGTTGCTCTTAACAGAGGACTGGTTGCTGTCCTATGTTCCTTGGAGGAATAACAGGAAACAAGTCAAGTGAAAAGCGATAATGTTCAGTACGATTTAGTGTGTTTTAAATTAATCTATGTTAATTACAAGAAAGGGACATTTGATTGATTTCTATGTTATATAATGCGACCGGCATAATGAATTTTGAAAGATTAGTAAATTTTATGTTTGCGATATTACAAACCACTAAATGTCTAGCGCTTACTATCACTAGTACTGAAATTCATTGTGGAACCCCACTCATTTGGAACTGTTTGACGAGTTAATTCACCACTAGGAAGAGGATAATCACTAATACCCTGAATACTGTCCGACTCAGGTACTGATGACGGCGTATTACGGAGTAATGTACCCACACTTATCTTACGGATTGGCTTTATGAGAAAGTTGCGCAAACGCAAGCTTAAAAGAAATTTTCATTCTTCGTAAACAAGCAGTTTGGACCATCGCAAAATTGCGCTGGAGAGTCGTGCACTCCCTTGTCTCTACATTCTACAGACATGTCTCTTTTCAAAACAAAATGTAATACCATATGAGGTTGCGACACTCTCTGATTAAACCAGAGGCAGGGACAAGTACCGAACTGGGAGACACAGAACGGTGGCCCATGAATGCTTACCTTGTCAGGCAGGTGTTCATCTCATCAACAGATTACGAAATTCGTTTAAAACCGCACAAGTACCCAAGGCATTTAAAGTTCGTTTAAAAAATGTGTTGTCAAATCAAGCTTTTTACAACATAGGCTTTGCAATTGGCTGACCGACTAGAGACTAGAGTGGGATAATTCGAATGAATGAGAAAAAGTGAATGGAAAAACTGTATGTATGAAAGGGACTTAGATGTGGGAATGAACGGACAATTTCAACAATCACCTTTTCTGACAATTGCCATGCATTGTAAAATGTTTTGCAACAATAAAATTGATTTATAACTATTTGGTTAAACGTCCCTGTTGCTTCCTCACGCGCTGTGGATTACCAGCTGATCACCACTGACCACTACTTCTCCACAGCAGAGCAGAGCACGCGGTGATTACCGCGGTGGTGCCGAGCGTTGAGCACCGGACCAGCACCCGTTTATCCCACTTACAACCCGGCCGCCGCAGCACCTGATAAATACCACGGCCTCGCTCAAATTAATTACTTTGTCCGGTTAGCCCAGAGTTATGGCGGATTGAGAGACAACATGATTGCGCTGAATGTACGACGCACCATTTGGGTACTTCGGTTGCGATTGCGCTGGTAATCTACGGTACGGCGTACGGTAGGAGGTTCTACATGGATGATGATGGGCTGTGCGCTGGTGGTGGCGGGGTGCCGGCGTGCATGCGCGCCTGTGAGGAGTTCGAGTCCCGCTGGGTCACTGACCCTGTGTACTAGTTGGAGGTGGAGGTACATATTTAGGACGTTGTAGAAATCACGATTTATAAATTTACAAAAACTATTTTTATGACTGAACATATTTGGAAGAATTTGAAAGGTTCGTGTTTTTGGACAGAATTCTTTCTACAAGCTTGCATTGAACTTTCTTGATTTGAATTTAAAACATCATTCAATGACAGGATAATAAAACAGTTTAATTAAAAAATCAGGGTATAGTTTTAAGGAGGTTGCAATAATGTCTTTGAAACTAACTAGAAAAAGGATTTTGCTAGATCCACTAAGATCAATAATAATTTTAAAATCAATTTTCAGTGTAGAATCCTGATTGGTTATTGTGATAGTAATGGTAATTTGATCGTACAAAGTCATTTATTGTTTTACTTTTTAAAGTTTATATTTTAATGTATTTGGTGTAACTATAAGTCTATAGTTCAATATATTTGTTTTAAGGAAAATGAATTCATAAATATAACTATAACCGAATAGAATTCTAAAAGCCATACTGATGACGTTTTCCATATTAATCCATTGATTGTGTTTGTTACAGGTAAGTGGCTGTTAATGGAGAATACGTAACCCTACGCCAATAAGTAAGTACCAAAATACCAGTTTCACCTATTCGGTTGATTATGAACTAACTTCCAAAAATGAATTCGCCGCCTTTTCCAATAGTTAAGGGCCCGCCTCAGTGGTCACTGCAGAGAAAGGCTGAGTTCGTCCACACACACATGACACCGCGCACGTAACAAAGGGCTCTCTTTCAACTGATGTGGCCTAACTGTTAAACCCTCCGCTTGCAAGGGTTTCGTAGAAAGTAGATAGCGCTCTTATATGAAGGTTAAATTCGGAAATGTTAATTTTTTGAAAGAGAAAGAGTTTATCAGTGTGTTTGCCTGTGATCAACCTATTTTCAGCTTCTTAAATAAGGTCTAAGAAAACACTGTATTTTCTCACTTTAACCGTTAATAGCATAACAGCTAAAAGACATTTTGAAAAATGTACTACAGGCAAACCTAGATAATATCTTTATCTTTCATTTAAGAGTGGTTTCGTCAAATACCATTAATACTAAAGTCTCCATTTTATTTTCCGCAAACCTCTGCAACGACGCTCTCCCGAGCAGCTGAGGCTGGACCTTAGGCTAGACTGAAACATATCTGAGTTACACACAGTACATCACCGATGTACTTTTCATTCCAGAGGAAATGATCTCTTGTCAAACTAACTAGAAGGAACGGTCTAGATGAAGAGCAACAGTGTAACTAAATGCAAACTGCACTAAACCAACAACAGTTTCATGAAATAAGCATTTAGCAAATTAATCGTCCGGCCGGCCGGCAGTCACGCGAGGCAATCTTTAGTTCCGTCCCATTTAAGAGAGCGAAATTCTCAAGAATAATTAAGAAAATCGCAGCCTCTTTTGTATAAACGGTCGCAAACTGCAGCCGACCGGTATCATGAGTCATTAGCGAAACTAATGACAAAATAAATATATCTGGCCGGATAATCTGCGGCATAATTCACAGCAATTTGGCGGGAAACTGTCACGTGATCAGCAATCAGCTGACGGGTCATTTAATGCTCTCGTGTGATTGGTCTAGTCTACGCAGGGTTGTTATCGGTTGGTTTGTTTGTCGTTGTTTGAAACACCTGTGACATAACGGTAACGAAGATATTTGAAAAACAACGAAATACGTCTCTAAAGGACTTTAAATTGTCTTTTTATCAACTAAGTAAGTATATACTTTTCATGAATGAGAAAAACTTTACCTTTGCCACGACACAGTGGCGTTTTCGAGATACAAGGACAAAACCGAACCGAATCGATTATACAAGGAAACATTTGAAAGAACTATAACCGGAAAACTAACTTTTGAAGCTGGATTTTAAATTGCCCATAAGCCTAATCTCTTCTCGGTATATTTAACAGCTATGGAAGAAGATAGCCCTTGTGATGCATGCACGTCAATGCACTGCAGATATGGTACTACATTTCCCGTTCAACAGTTTAAAGAGTGGTTAAAAATAACGTGTGAGGTACTTGCGTTCTCACAGAAAAAATATAATTTGAAAGGGTTAGCCCTCTTGTAACACCAAAAGTACCTAACAATACCATACAATAGCCACCATTTTGAAATTGTAATTCATACCATGCTAGTATTTTTTCCCCATAGAATTTATATTAAGTTGCCCTGCGTCCGTGGGTAGAGTCACGGCTTGCAAAGTGCAAGGTCGCGGGTTCGATTCCCGGCTCAGGCACAAGGGTTTGGACCGCTTTCCCTAAAGCATTTGTGATGCCCACAAGCCCTAAGTTAAGTAACTCATTAAAAACGCCATTGGCGTAGACAGAAAAAAATGTTGAACCGAATCCATAAGTAGTGAGAGAGATGATAAATAATTAGAAAAAAAAAAATTGAGGATAAATTAAGCATTTTAGGACCCATTTTTAAAGGAAATTTTCATTATTTTAGGATTAGACCCTTGAAGTTGAACTATATTTTAGAATATGTGTGAGTATATACTAAGTTGAATGAGTGTTGGAGAGACTGGTTGCTGGTTGCGTGTAGGCACGGGACCAGTTCTGTTGTTGTTTTGTGTCCAAGTGCCCGGTCTGAGGTCTCGCTTCAGTCACGACTTATACTTGTTTCCATTAACACACTCAGCCATGGCCGGCTTTACCTCTGATTTATCCCCTTCTCTTCTTCTGATTGTGTCGTGGAGATTTACTATTCTTTATTGCCTCGCGACGCCATTTTTATTCGTTGCATTGTTGTGATTTTAGTGCTTTTATTGTTGCGGTGGTTTTGACTTTATCAATCGTGCCTGATTGTTTCTCTCTTTGTGCTCGCCGCCAGCGCTACTCCGGCTCGTGTTTTGTGTCGGGTTATTTATCCTGTGTCTGGACTCAGGAATGGATGTGTTGATCAATTTTTTTGGCGTGTTTGATGCGGTTTTCCGACGCAAAGAAAACCGGTTGGAGGACTTTTCTTTTAAGGGTTGCAACTTGCGAGGTCAAGCTACTAAGTTCATGAGTTTTCTTTATTTACAACGCATCCAAGTACCAAGTTACGAACTACATTTAAAGAAAGCTTTGGTTTAAAATTATTACTGAGGTTAAAATATTATTACAGACGTTTTCCATCGTTTTTGAGCAAACAAAAAGTACACGACATTTAGTAATCTAGAATCTGACCCCGTCTTCAGGCGAAAAGTAACCTAAAACCCAACAGAAAACATAAAGAAATGAGCTGACCTAAAAGTAATCAGCACAAGCCAACCAGACACCAACCACCAAATAACCTCATTTTTTCTTTTTTTCCTCGAACTTATTAAACAGTTAGCATGAAAAAAACACAACATGTAAACTTTACGAAATAAAAAAACCAATAGAGAAATCAAGCACGGCCAGTGACAGCTGCACATTGACTGACTTGCCTGGCCAGCCACCAGACATCCCCATTGGCGGACGACCAATCACAGCCGAGAATCAGTCTGATCAATGGTAACAGAGAACACAAAAATACATACTTATGCACAGCCAACGACAAAAACCATTACCGCCACTACCATTGGCCGTGGTATAAGTATTGTTGTGTTTTCTGTTACAATCGGTCACTCGCTGTGATTGGTAGTCCGCTGTTTCAAGCTACCCAATGAGGCCTGTCTGGTGGCCCCAATGTATCTGACCCAAATTTCCAATCGCACAGAACACCTTCACATTGAAAATTTCAAGACTTTACATCCTTCACTAATTTTTCTATAATTTTCAAATTCTTCAGAACAACCGTGTCCGAACTCATCACAAACCAGCACAAGAACACTAAACCTTCTTACAAACAGACAAGCAGACAGACAGACAGACAGAGGTCCAGTGTGACACCAGCGATGATACGAAGGGCCGCGGCGAGTCTGGGCTCAGCCTATAATTAAATATCGCAACCCTATAATTATGGCCAGTAAATTTCAGTTGGCGGAGAGCGGCCGGCCGATGCGATGTGAGCAGAGCCGATAACGCCGCGCGGTCCGGCCTAAACCTAAACCTAAACCTTGGTCCGGCCGTACACCGTCGAGTTTAACCTTAGCCGGAGCTATTGAGTTGTAATAGACTCAGCGGGAGATTAAAACGAAAAATATATTTAGTTCTTTAACTTGAAATATTATGCGGATGTTTCGGGACCTGGATCTGATCCCGTCTTCAGGTGGACACCATGAGTTACAACTATAGCCGGAATTATTGAGTCGTAATAGGTTAGTGGGCTACTGTAACGGAAAATATAGGAAACATTTAGTTCTTGAACTTGAAATATTATCAAGGTTTTCCACCGATAATGGCCAAAGAGAACACGACGTTTCGGAATCTGCAATCTGATCCCGTCTTCAGGTGAAATGTGAATTATAACAAAAATACAATAGAAAATAAGCTGGCCTAAAGTAATTAGCGTAAGCGAGCAAATAACACACGTACAGTGTTTTAGCAGAAAATAAAATCTTAAAACAACTAGCCTAGAAAATAATAAAATATGTACCTACTAAAACTTTAAGAAATAGCAATTAACTAAACTACTGTAAACACGTCCATAGTCGGTAACCAATGCCCATTAAAAAAAACTCTCGCAAAGCACAAAACATACTCACACGCACATGTTGTTTCGTCATGATCTGCTGTCCTATTTGTGTTTAAAAGTACAGGGTATTTTAACACAACCAATGTCAAACTCCAGTAGGTAATTCTTTACGTGCAAACTATGTTAATTAAGTTTGCATCACTGGTGTGTTTGCCTCAATATCTATCAACTGGTCTGTATTGTTGCAGTTGTGATTCTGAGTTGGTAATTTGTTTTATTGTATAACAAACGCAATCACGGTCTTTAGCAATGATCAAATAGTGTTTATCGTTGAAAAGTACTAAAGATTACTAAAAAAACCTAACATCTTCAACCTTTCTTTTTTCTTTAGTACAGTCCGCCTTCTGTTATGTTTTCTGTTCCTTACAAAACACTTTTTTCGTGTGTGTATGTTACATTTGTTGAATACACCTGCTAAATTGACCTCAAATGTCTCTTGACACAAAGAAAATGACTTTCTTCTTAAGCATAAACACTCTTTGATCTTTCCTATAAACCATGATTGCATTTCTTTCACAATAACATTAAGTCAGGCAATCAAAAACATAATATTACTGCAAAAAATACAGCAGCTAAACTGTTTGTTGAAGCAAACAAAATAGTGATGCAAACTCCGGAGCTCAACACTCCGGTGGCGCGGGTACGATCCCCGCAGTCACCACTTACAATTTGTAGTGTGACTGTACAGTGACGCTAGGTAAAGGTCGAGGTTGAGTGGTAGAGATGACTTTGTAGTCATCCTAACTTCGCCTTGTTAAACAAGACGAACTTTACCCTTTTACGTTGCTCGTAAAAAATCACTTACGACTCCGCTGAACCGAATTTCTATCGTTGCATTTTGTAAAACCGTGGCATAAATCCAAAAATTGCAGACACTTTGTATTTGAATTTCAAGTTTTTAATAGTAAACTGATAAAACCTTCAAAACCGTGGTCAGCGGCTGAGCGAGCCATTGCAGTACATTCTTATATTTCAAAAAGATGTGATGAAAATTGTAGGCGTGAAGGGTCTCAAGAAAAATTTGTTTTTACATTGCTCTTATGAAACAAAAACAAAATGGCCGACAGTTACTGCGCACTCTTAATCCTATTATTTTAGCTCTTTTATTTGCATCTTTATTCAAAAAATCATAATCTAAAATGTATTTACTGCCTTAAGTGTCTTTACTCTAATAGCTTTCGTTTGTTAAAAGTGTTATACATTGATTTTAAACTTATACAGTGAATATGCTTGTCTTAAGAGTGCGAAGTACCTGTCAGCCATTTTGTTTTTGTTTCATAAGAGCAATGTAAAAACAAGCATTTTCTTAAGACACTTCACGGCTCAACTTTCATAAGATCTTTTTGAAATAAGTTTTATTTGAAATATAACAATGTATTGCAGTGGCTCCGCTGACCACTTTTTATAATGTTTTTATAATGCACTTTACTATTAAAAATAAGAAATGCAAATACAAAGTTTTTAATATTTGAATTTATGCCTCGGTTTTATGAATGCAAAAATGTACATTCGGATCAGGGGAGTCACTAAAACATTTCAACAACTTTAAAAAACCGTGTTTTCATAAAAGTCTGATGAAAAATATAGGCGTGAAGTGCCCCAAGAAAATGCATGTTTAACATTGCTCTTATGGTACGAAATTCAAGGTCACGGCCACTACTGCGCACCCTTAAATCTTCATGAAAATGGTAATTAAAATACGAGTTTGTTCACATCTTCCATGATAATTCCTATACAAACCATATCAGCGCAACGTGAACACAATGAGCCATGCAGTGTTGGAAGTGGGCTGATTTGTCTTGTGAGTGTTTAGCATACTAATGTAGGTTTATTTATCACATCGTGACACACTACATAAGCTCCGCTCATTACTTACATTACTGGCTACAGATTAATTGTCCCATTTCCTGTGTTTGCGTGCGCGCGCATGTGCGTGCGTGTGCGGTATGCTGCGTGTGTGTTGGTGAGGGCGATTGACGTAGGTCGGTTAAAAGGTGTATAAACTAAATAAAATCTTGCCTTGCATGAAAACATACATGTATTTAGTTTCTTACATTGTGTATTCTCATCCAAATATACTTGTTTTCACTCATTTGATCTTCATTCATTTGATCAGTATGTCTCTTTACGAGGAATCTCGGTTCTGTGCCATAAAGTCGTCTGTATTATAGAAGGTTTCTGCAACTAAAATTTTTTCAGTGAGTTTTGAATGCTTTTGGCGTAGGGACACGTTTGAGTGAATTTGGCAACCTGTTGACGAGTTGAACCCTTGTGAGGGCTAACGTTCATGAGCTACCGTTATAAGTCTTCCAGTTTGGTAGTTTCTAAAAATGACAGTATTTCTCTCGAAACAAGTTTAACTTTGTTAATCCATCTAAAACTTTGATTTTTGGAAATTGTTGAGTGATTTTGAGAGGATGGCTCACGTTCAAGATGAAAATAAAAGTTTCTTTGAATATTTGAATTAGTAGTTAAGAAAATTTTTAAGCGAATACACTTTAAAATTTAGGAAACTCAGACTTTTTTTGCGAAAGCAAAAGGTTTAGAATTGTAAAGTTGTGTGTCTGTCTCTAACCTTATTTGCTTATCGGATCCCGTTTTCGTTTACTATCATCTATAATGACCTGTTGGCCGTAATGATCCGAGATGGCTGAGTTGGTCCTGAGTGAGATAATGTTATCGATTGTGGTTACTTAGTATTCGGTCTTCTCGTTGAGTTGGAGTGTTGATGAACCAGCTAAGGTCAAATTGCTTTATAGTTCAGCAAACTCTTTTGTCTTCCACTTCATGCATATGAATTCTCCATAGTGTGATGCCATATATAGTGACCAAATCGTAACTTCTTGTTGTCACTTCCGACAAAAGTTGTCCGAGTACTGGAAAAAATATTGTTTATTTGCGAGGATTTTGAGTCTTCTATTTACACGTTATGGGCGTGTAAGGGATACATCACTTCGAAGCTTTTATGATTTATTTATTTTTATATGTAACAGGTTTTAATGTCACAACTCTTTCAGTAAATTAGCAAAGTGAAGGAATTGTGACGTTAACTGAAAGGTATGTAACCTGTTATATATTCAGACCAATTTCAGAAGGCTAATCATAAATTATTCATTTTTGGTCATTTCTGTTGTCCATAAGTATTTAAAATATTCCTAATCACACTGCTTAGCCAAAAATACTAACGTGAACTAATAAAAGCCTCTATGTTTGGAAGGATAAATAATGTTTTTAATGTGGTTACCTTATTTCGTTAAAACGTGCAGATATAGTCATTATCTTTTTATGTTCTGTATTAATACAGAGATTATTGGCTGATGGGACTTCACAATTGGCATGAAAGGACAAAGCTAATTTCGGAAAAGGGAACTATTTGATTTTTACTAAGATCTTAGGCTGCCGGTTTTACACACGTCACAGTTGAATTAAAAATACTGCTAAACGTTTCGACCTCGCTGTGGAGTGTCATCCTCAGTAGCTGGTTGACTGGCTCAAATGATCATAAGAGTTAAGATTGTTTGATTTTTGTAGTCACTAATGTGCCTCTGCCACTCTGATAACGAAAGTACACAATACACTCTAGCAGTAAAAGGCCCAACATTTACAGTAAACCCTGTAGGCGAAAAACAGGTGAACTTCCAAATACTCGAGTAACACAATCCATAAATCGCAATGAAACGGGAGCAACGCGCATCAGCACAATGGCTAGTTGAATCAATCGCTTCATTGTGGCGCACAAGTAAAATATGCGGTGCAAATTGTGCGGCTTGACGAGTTAATTTCGTGATTAAATGTGAATAAATTAGGTTTTGCGATATGGCTGTGGGGTGCGCTGGATTACTATGGTTAGAGTGTATTAACACACCCAGCTAATGTAGAGTTGCGCGCCTCACTCCTCGGGCGTCTCAACTCACTCTCACTTATTTATGCGCACAGCTCATCCACTCACTTACCCGCTCATCTCTCGTCACTTTCTCTGCAGCTCAAAGCGCTGAATTCAACATTATTAAAAATATTCATTGTCCAATTTTTTAGTTTATTTTAAATTTTTGTGGTTGAGATATGGTTTGGGATGTTTTTTATAATTTTTAAGGAAAAGAAAAACTCGACGTTTCGGGATCGTGAATCTGATCCCGTCTTCAGGTAAAAGGTAGCACAACACATCGATTTTAATTTGCTTATTTTATTTGAAAGGTATGAACTGCTCCGGTAACTGTCGTCCCATTCCTTTTTACTGGAAAACTGTTTATACAAGTTAACAATTATATATCTAAACAAATTTGAAGACAGTGTTTGGACCGAACCGGGACCCGAACCCGAGTCTCTCTCTCACTTACCAGTTGAAAATGCTGACCACTACACCATCCAGCCCACTTATTAATGCTTTTAAATTTAGAAGTACTTATTATATTATTATTCAAATATTAAATAATCCGAATTATAATTATCCGAAACATGGGTACTGTCAATAGCAACTTCAAATAATTAAGCTGGAAATATTCCAATCAGAATTCAAATACTGAGTCAAATGACTTACTATATAGATCTTTATTTGTATTTAAACGCTTAGTAGCCAATTTATTACTAAAGAAATTGAAGACAAAATGTGTGGGTAGAGCCGGGACTTAAAGCCCTCCTTTTATCTGTTATTAAAGTTATTTGTTAATAACAGTTTAAAACAAAATGTAAGGGGTGCTAAGGTATTAAGACAGAAAAATATAACAAGGCACCTATGACAAAAAAATACTTGTACTAAAACTGAAAATTTTACAATTAAAATGATAAAATATGACAAAAGTTTCATTTTTCATGATACATTTTAGATTACGGTGTAATAGACCACCTGTTTATGGTGTAGCAGCCAAATAAAACGACACCTTTTGTGTTTTTGACCCCTAAAGAATTGAGAAAAGATATTTTCAACCCGAAAAAACTATTACTCGTTACGCTCACATCAATTACTCGCTACGCTCACAGTACGCCTGTGATAATTCAAGAAAGAATACTGAAATGAGACTGTGAGCGCAGCGAAATTTACTTAGCGGTGCTTTAGTGCTTATCCTCGTGTGGGCTTGATTGTTACTATTACGTTCTTGAAAGTAAAATTGAAAACAAAACGTTTTATTTTTACCATTACGACAAACCACTTAAATTTAAATCCAAATCATTCCTTTTCTTCTATGCTAGAAGTTTAGCAAGTGTCAGGTAACTATCGCCCCATTTCCATTCTAAACAAAAACTCAACTTTCAACAAAATCAAAACTAACTTACAGTATACAGTGTTTGATGAGGTTGGGTTTGAACCTGACCTCGACCTCGGACCTCAGGTGACGTCATGGCCGCCATCTTGGACGTCCTCAAGGTTACGATAATGGGGAATCAATGGCCGGAAACGCTAATGGGGGAAGGGACTATGTAGCGGGCCAACAATGTGCCTCATGCAGGTGCCAGATAAGGACTTCTATACTCTTCTGTAAAATTTATACTATACTGACGACGTTACCGCGGTGTAGTTTCTTCAATTTCCCGTATTTTAAAATTATATTTCAGGTTTTATTTGAGCCATCTGTACGGCTACTTACACCTCATGGCTGGTTGGTATCGCGCGCGACTAGTGAGCTCATCATTCCGGCGGAGTGGGTTCGATCCCTTTAGTCCCAACTTACGATTTCTTAAGTCACTACATACATGATAACGTTATAAGTAAAAATTGATGTTGAGTTGAAGAAAGTCCTAACTTTTCCTCGTTAAACAAGACAAACTGTTTTTTCTAATAGTAATCAAACGAGATGGCAAGCTAATTAACATTTTCGTGTTATGTCAAAATTGAAGTATTAACCAATTCACAAAGGTTTTGTAGCATTTTTATCTAAGGATTACAATTTACATGAATTTGGCCTAGGAAAGTCTTTTTATGAAGTGATTTAAAATAAATTACAACATTTTCATTGGGAAATGAGTAGGGATTTACAAGTTTACACAACATTACGAACTTATGAGGAACAAACAATGAACATTGATTTTCCGGTTGGTATATAAATAATTCGGTAGAGCAAAAATGTCGAGAGTAAGTGAAAATATCAATATGTGAAAAGTTATCTCGAAAACGGCTCGTGATGCCTAAGAACCAACGATAGAAAGAAAAATCTTGGAACAAGAGCATAGCCTATTTCAATAATATATTTAGCCGTTTTTAAATGAAAAACACGTATAAAACTAACAGAATAATAAATAAACAATAAAACACTATTTTTACACACCCAAGAAACCCGATACAAAACCTCAAACGAACAAAGAACCCAAACCAACATCGTCTTGCGTGATTCATCGACAAACTATATGTCATAATTACGGTCCACTTAAGTAGGCCAATTATCGGGCCAAACAATTATTATGAAAATAGTGAGGTGTAATTGGTGTAGCTCTCGAGGTTTTTATGTAAATATATGAATGAACGAGAGCCGGCCGCGACAACTAACCAATGTTTAATTATAGGCTGTGTGCAAGACGAATAAAGAATACCTGACGTGAGGAGGTCTGCTCTGATGATTTGTCTGAGACAACTGGAGGGCTCCGGTGTAACCTGTCAGCTTGAGTTGGTAATTTGTTGGAGATTAGTGAATGCAGACAGCAACAGAGACACTTACGAAGTAAACATTGTTGACAGTCATAAAAATCCGAATTATCAAATTTCCTGTAGAAAAATGAGATATTCATGCCATCGTCATGGTAAGACCCAGACCCGGGACCATGAAATGTGCACCGATCCTGATCCCCCAGAACATGTGATGAGCATGTTTTCACACTTGATATACATATGTATGTGTTATTAAAGACTGATTGGCAGCACACTTTCTTTTATAATATAAATAAAACCATTTTTAAATGTTTCAATTATATTTCGGTTTCTGAACAGAAACCCTCTTCAGATTACAAAAAATATAACAAAAATATGTATTGTTATTTTTTGTAATCTGTTCAGAAAACAAATATATTGAAACATTAAAAAAGTTTTATTTTATTATAAAAGAAGGTGTGCTGCCAATCAGTCTTTAATAATGAATAAACCACCTTCAACAACATATGTATGTGTGTGTGTACTCTCTACAGGTCGCGTTTTGTCGTCCGATTGTCATGCAATTGTGTACACATGTTTCTTTTGTAAATATCTCGGTCAAGGTAGCCAGCACCAAAATCGGGCTTCCGGAAGTATCCTTTAGGTTTTGGTCAAAAGGTGGTTTTAATGATCTAAAAACAATCAACTTCATCAGATTTTGAAGTTTTAAATAATGATGTATTTTAATAGTAACCATCAATAAACCAAAAGTCATGAAAATCCATCAGATGGTATATATTGTTGCAGTAATATAGTGGTTTTGATTTCCTAATTTAATGTTATTGTAAAATAAACGCAATCATGATTTTTAGCAAAGATCAAAGAGTGTTTATTGTTGAAGAATACTTAAAAGCAAGATAATTTTTTTGTGTCAAGAGGCGTTTGAGACCAAGTTTGCAGGCATGTGTATACTATTTTTGTTGTTGTTTTAAAATTTGTTAAAGGTTTTTTAGGAGAACTTTCTTAACTAACCCTAACATCCTCCATCACTTCTTCATTCAGTACAGTCCGCCCTCTGTTATGCCCCTACAATCTGTTTCGTTAAGCTTATTAACAAATCTGTGAATTTTATATTTGTTTGAAAAACTAACACCTGTAAACTTGACTACAAAAGCCTCTTCATAAAAAAGAATTATCCTGTGGTTAAGTATTCTTCAACAACAAACACTCTTTGATCTTTGCTAAAAACCATGATTGCGTTTATTTTCAAATCAATATTAACATCAACATCAAATTATGAAACCAAAACCACTATATTACTGTAACAATACATACCATCTGATAGATATTGAACTGAACAAACCAATGATACAATTTATGACCATATAGCGTTCGTGGAAAATGACTTACTATAGTTTGAACATTGCGTTGCGTTTAAAAAACACCCTGTATATTCAGTGTCATGCATTTAATTTTTCATTAAAAAATGGACTGAATCATATTTTAAATGCATTATCAAGCATTTTAATAAATTATTATCTGGACATGCAAAATGAACACCTAGTATTTTTGTGAAATAGTTACCATGTTGAAAACCCATTGGTCCTTTGTTTATTCAACAGCTAATACCCGACATTTTCGATCTTTTAATGGAAATTCGGCAATGAAAACGTCAAAAAGTACACACTGCTTGAAATACAGAACCGATAATCAAGAGGGCGTATGGTAATAAATAAAGCGCTATAACCATATTTCAAACCGAAAACTAAACCCATCATTGAGGTTCATGTGAATTTTATCTGTGAAACCAGTGCGATAAAAATCGTAAATGTCAAGCATCGAGATAAAGTGAATGTGAAAATCAATCAACCGGCACTTTAAACGCAAAACACCGAGTCCTGAACGATTTATTTCATCGTTGACAGGCAGTTTGTTAGGCTTATTTTCCAGTGTCTGTTTCGCTTGCTTCGTGGTTGTATTTAGATGGGTCATTATTCTGGAAAGGAACATGTTTGTGAAAACCTCTCATAGATTGTAATCAAATTGATGATTAACTTTTATGTTTGATGTGCTTTGTTATTTTTTATACAAATAAATTGGAGAAATGCTATTAGCATAAGTTTACCAACAGTTCTTGGCCGAAGTTTAAAGCCGTTGGCAATAAAAAACACTTCGTTCTTAAGAGAAACTTGAAAACTTAAACATTGCATTATTTATCATTAGGCTAGCCTTCAGATCAAGCCACGATATGCCGTATTTGCATTTCAATAAATCTATAAAGCTAATTTTTTGACTCGTCTGATTTGCCCGTCAAAGTTTAGTTAAATGATAGACAAACGACTAATATCGACTGACATAACTACACTACGTGTACAACTGAATATAAATCTTGCTTGTAAACTAATTGGCCCTATCCAATAAGTACCCAACCTAACCTAACCTTGCCAGTTAGTATTGTCATTTTCAACTTGACTACAAAGGCAATATTCGGACAGTTCATTACACAAGAAAGATGTTAGTAAAGACCACATGAAGAGGTCATCAAACTATTTCACAAGTTACACAACATATCTGCAAATATAACAGAAAAGAAAATGCCCAGATCATTGATTATGAAGCGTAATAAGTAGTACAGTTCTTGTAGGAGAGCAAATCGACCAGGCGTTTTCATTGGTCCGACGGACTCCCCCACCACTCCTCTGCCTTTTAGATGCTAGCGCTGCCGTGACTAAGTGCTGGACTACGCCAGCTCCTGAAACTGAACCGACCGCTCTGACAAATACTTTAACCACAGATAACATACATCCTCAGGATTGTCTGTGCTTTAACGTAGGAGTGGATACTCTTATCAAGCTTTATATCCAACACCCAAAGCCTGAACCCAGACCCGAGACCGCGATGCAGCCTGCGCAATTATCGACCTGTGTTTGAACATTAGACTGCTGCCATCATACTTAGGCCCAATCTAAATTCAATTTGGCCCCGCCTCTGCAGATTTCTCCCCTAATGGCCGGAGACAAGCAGATGATAGTTTTATAATTCAAGGTCATCTGAAACAAAGGCAGAGCGTTCATTTTCCGGCCTCGTTGCACCGGTGCAAGGGATCGCTTGATGATGCCCTCGGGACGGGTGCTTTACTTGGACCCATCGAGTTCACTTTAGTAGGCTGAAGGGAGAATCTTCCTTCTAATATTTTGTGTCTATAGTTTCTTTCTCTAGTTGCAATACTTCTGTTTTACTAAGAGTATATGATAAGCGTGGTGGAAATTTTTCGTTGATACATTTTTATATTTCTTTTTTTTCTAGTTCAACTTTGTGATAATTTAGGTCATGTTTGTAGGCTGCGGGTTGATTCTTCCATGTAATGTTTGGTTCTTATAGTTTACTTTCTTCTGTTAACTAGAATCAATCATAAGCTTGTCATAGCTTTAGAATTTCTTTGTTGATAAGTTTTCATGGTTCTTATTTTTCAAGTTCAAGTTTGTGTTGTAAATTACAGTACAACAAAACGTTTAGTGTATAGTCTCCCGCTTTGTTCTCTTGGAACTGTTAGAAGAATCAGAATCGCACATCACCTGCTCCCCTCATCACTGGTGTCCCCGCAAAATTGTGGGGAATCCGAGTGAATATTTGCTATCAGATTGTGTTTCAATAGCTTGATTCTTTTTATCGTCATTAAGTTTAACGAACAAAGAATTTATTTTTATCTTGTTTTGTGAGTCTTTGTGAGATATATCTGATCTAACTAGTTATCTGAGACAGTTTTTTAAAATAAAACTGTTGTTCTACATTTATTTTGTTGTTGATATTATGTTTAGCAAGAAATTGTACTAAAACTCTTTCTAAGGTGTTGATTGAAAGTTCCTTTTATTTTGGAAAGCCTTTGATTTTAAAATAATGTATGTTTGTTCTAAATCTCAATTTAAGGTCAGGCGTTGCACATGTCTTTCCCTCAATAACACTAACAAAAATTTGATCAGAAATCAAAACTTAACAAAAACAAAACCAACACAGATTATTTGATCCCAGCTGGTCCAGAATCTGTGGACTAGGAGTGGCGTGCGTGGTGAGGCGTGGCGTGAACCTACAGACCTAGAGATGGCGTGATCTGCTTGCGTGACCAACAATCAAAACACAACCACACGGTCAACCACCACAACCACAACCACCACCACCACCACAAACACCAACCGCACTTGTTGTAGTGACAGCGTGTTGAACTGTGGGGGCATACGCAGGGATTGAGTGAGGGGGAAGAGTGTGATTCGGGTAGGATTTAAGATCAAGTCAAAACAATAGCTTTAAAGGGGTTTTGTAATGAGTTAGGATGACGAAATTACATTTGGATGGTTAGAGATAAATAATTGGTTGTTAAAAAAGGCGGAAGCTAAAAACTAATAGCTTATCTTGCGGAGGAAAAATACAACAGTTTCTTATTCGTACTAGGAATTTTAAAAATATTTACACTTCAAAAGATCTTGAAAATTTTTAAATCCTATATCTAGTTTTCAAATAATTTAACTTTTGCAAAAAGAGCAACAACAAAAATGGTCTGACGCCGTTTTTAAACTGTTAGCGTGCTGGTAATTCTTTAATTTGAATTAATCAAAGCATGATTTATTAATTATTGATTACAAACGGCAAAATAATAATGAAGAATAAAGAGTGTGTGCAAAGAAAACTGTATATACATTAAAAGATTTACCCCCTTAAGGTACGTTTACATCAAGTAATGTGAAAAACATGAAAATTAAGGTTGAGAAGTAGATAATAAACCAAAGTGACCTTTGTAAAGTAAACCAAAGTAAACCTTTAAATAAACCTAAGTGGTTAAAATGGCAGTAGAAAATAACGACAAATTAACAAACATACATACAAATAGTGTCATATTATTTTGCAACGAACGGCTTTCTTGAAACTTACTATAACAATTTTATTGAAATTGCCAAATATTTCTAATCTTTATGATATTTGTTCGAGGTTACTTCCTTTAATTTGGGAAAGGTGCACTAAAGTGAAAGGTTTAGCGATAGTGGTTTAACTGAAAGCTACACTAAAGTGATATTTCAACTGGTAAACCAAATAAAGACCTAATAATTCTGTTGTATGATTTTATCCCACATCAAACTCTGCATAAGATAGAACAGATTCACATATTTGCTCTTTACCATGAATTTTCTTCGTTTATGCAGCAAATTTTCAATGAAATGTTTTAAGACATAACGGCTGTTTGAGTAACCAAAGACTTTTGAACGGGTTTATTTAGATGTTTCCTAATAGAATTTGGTTCAGGAATAATGCCTCGACGTAAGAGAGTTACAGAACACCCTTGTATATAAAGTCGCCGCCTACACAGACTGGTAATGTACTGAATGGAAGACAGGGAGTGAGTACAGGTACTGGTACTGTGTTCAGTGTTGCCACTCCCATCATAGCGAGCGCGTGCCTCCCCGCCCTCTTATCAGCCTTATCTATCAGTCAGTCAGTCAGTCAGTCAGTCGGTCTAGTCAGTGGCTAAAAGCTTCTTTACCCAGACTCGTTCAAGATCCAGTCAATGTGGGAGTACGTGTTGACGTGTCTGATTGGAATCGGTTAAGTATTTAGAATCGCAGGGGTTTTGTTTTGGTTGTTTTAAATGAGGTTTCCTTACTTCGTAAATTTGACATTTATGCGTTGAAAATGTAATTCTGTTTAGTAAACAATTTAAGGATTTTTAATATAACCCACCTTTTTTGGCACTTCAAAAGAAAAAGAGTATCAACACAAATTCAACGACGCAAAGAAAATTTGTTTAACTCGATTCGTTTTTACCAATTTAAAGATTACATGAAATTAGTTTTAAAATGCCACATTTCACATACAATTTATTTTAAATGACAACATTTTCTTCAAAATACTCGGAGAAAAACGTCACAACTCTATTATACTCGTATGTATAATCCCATAGAGTACTTTGAGGAAGGTTTTTCATTCAAAATAAATTGTGTGTAAAACGTGGCATGTTAAACCTAATTTTGTGTAATCTTTAAACTCTCAAAGGGTTTTAAAAGTATTTCTCTTTTCGAAAGTTAAGGTGAAGGGGGAGTTATTTAAAAACTCACCCTGTATAAAAAGTTCGTTGGTTCAGTGTTTGTATTTTTATAAGCTTTTTAAAAGAATGATCCACGTAGAACTATTGAGTTCTTCTATTGTGAAACTATCAAAAGAAAAAAAGTGCTGGTCAAATGAGGTTCCACATCACGATTTCGTTAGAGTACAGCCCCATATATCGGTTAACTTAACCAACAAAATAATTAAAATGTAAAAGGTAAAATAAGTGTGTCTTATGTAACGAAGCGAATGTATGACTAAATAGTCCTCTCTGCCACTCAACCTCAATTTTTACCTAGCATTTCCGCAAAGTCAATTAACAAATTGTTAATGGTGACTGAGGGGATGCGAACGGTGCCTTCCCAGGCAGGAGTTCATTTCGTCAACAGATTAACAAAATCGTTCAAGAATTTTCCCAAGCTTAAGGCGTTCAAAACTCATCTCAAAACAATTTTTTCTCAGCGCTGTATGGCACAGAGGAGTTTATGGCTTTCAATCGGAGACTTTACGATTGGCTGGGTGACTGCTGGGAACTAGAGTAATAACGTTCAAACGTATAGGAGAGAGTGAGTGTATTTTTGAACGTGATTTTGATTTTAGAACGAATGGAAAATGTTTAGACACACTGCAATAAAACATTTATTTATTACTATTTACTCTGTCCTAGGACGCTACTACTCCCCCCGGCTACAATGTCTTATCACTCTGGCCGGGGTTTTTACTCCACCAGTGTTGCCACGTCATGGCCCCCGATGATGAGCGAGGCGCCATCCCTCACCTATAATTACAACCATACCGCCTCCCTACAGTAAATGCAATTAGGCAAGGCCTAATCATAAGGCAATAAGATCTCCCAGCTGCCAATTCCATTTGGAACGATGAATTGGTGCCTTGACAATAGCATCTCGGCAATAAGAAGTCGATTGTTGTTCAGGCTCAGGCCTTGCCTCAACTAGTAATGAAGGACCTCTTTGTACATCTCAGCTGTAAGCTCTGGTGTTTCTTCTGCCGAGGTGTTGTTGGATCCTCGTGAATACTGGTTGTTTCGGGGAATTTTCGTGCTGGATGAAAGGAATAGGGTAATTTGGTTTTCTCGACTTCCAGAAGTTGGTGGTTGATTGTTGTCGTTATTTTGTGGTGACTCGTGTTTTCTTGATTGTTGTAATTTTAGGTTCCTAGCTTAAGTGGATAAAAAAGAATAACTCAATAAAAAAAACTGACACGAATCACACTGATGATATTTGATGTATATGATTTGTGAATAGTGTCGATTTACCACAATGTAGTTAACTTTTAAGAAAAACCCTTTCCTTCCAATTTTTCATCCCCTGTAGTAATACAAGCTGATAGATTTACCGTCCCAACATTTGACATTGAACGATGGTAGAATTCCTGAAATTAAAATATTATTACGGAAATTTTCCATCGTTTTTAAGTGAACAGTAAGAACACAACGTAACTTTTCTTTATTTTACTTTGATTTAAGACACAGACCACTCCTTGAGGGTATTTTAAGACAATGATTACTAATCTAGTAAGGTGAATATGGGATGATGAGGTGTAGTCTTGATACAAACTAGGACCGACTGTTCCCCAGATTGTACCATTAATTAAGAGCACAACGACCACCTCTTATGTTATTTATATTTGTGTTATGTTTTAGGTAACTTTTCACCTAAAGACGGGATCAGATTTCAGATACCGAAACCTCGTGTTGTTCTCGTTCACTGAAAAACTATGAAATAAGTGGCCGATATGTACATTATTTTGTAACTTTTATATTTTAACTAGATCTGCATACAAGTTATAAAACACAGTTTTTAATCAACCTTTTAAATAATGATGTTACAGGTTACTAATTATGTTTTATCTGTTGCAGGTTCGTGAAATACATACCTGTCAATATGAGGTTTTGGCAAGTACTTTATTTAGAACTTTACGTGTAAGTCTGTCATACATTTATAGAACATTCCACACGAAAATTAATAATGTTTATACCGTCGGGGTTGAAGTAATTTATTTGACTATTTTCTGTTCAAGAAGCTATATTTTGAGTTTTTTCTCCAGGTGTTTTGAGTTTTCAATGTTCGTTAGTTCATATGGTGAACTGTTTAGGAATTTGCTTCCTGAGTAAGTTGGTTGCTTCTCGAAAGTGGACAGTCCTTGTGCTGGAAGGACATTGTAGTATGCAGTCCTCGTGTTGTGTGGACGTCTTTCACTCGTATTTTGGCACGCAGGGATGTTTCTGAGATGCCAGGGAAACTATTTACATTTTCTTTTGATATTTAAAAGCTTGCCAACAGGAGCCCCGGAACCCAAGTCCAATAAATGTGTCGATTTCATTTTTTCTGCACAAGCGCTAATTCTTTGTTTGATTTGAGACACAGACCACTCTCAAGTGTTTTTAGTGGATGATGAGATTTCGTCTGTTACAAACTAGGGCCGACTGTTCCCCAGATTGGGTCAGATGTAATAGCCCAAAGACCAATGGAATGAACCAACGGCTTAACGTGACTTCCAAACCACGGGGAGTGGCCATCGTGGAAAAAACTGAATTGATCGTCTTGGTGCTAAGTTGATCACACATTTTTCAACCTTTGCATACATTGTACATTCTCCTAAGCAACTAGTAACTATCTGTACAAAACAACACACAGGTGCATTCATATTCACAATGCAGTGTTCACAGTGTACAAGACAACTGAAGCGAGTCTAATGAACGTATTCACATAGCGGTATCTCGAACCCCACATCGAGACAAGCGATAAAGTAATTACAGTAGAAGCGATTCACAGATAGCTTGCAAGCAAGCTTCCGGTGCAAGCAAGGCGCAAATCTCTGCAAAGCTGCGGCACGCAAGCGAGTAATGGCTATTTATTATAATGGCGCCGTGATGAGCGGGTAATTCGAATGTTCGATATTCGATGTTGAACAACCGCCATTATCGATAATTTATTCGATAGTCGATGGGCTGCGAATGTATAATAAATTTGTAATCGAGTGAACTATTAGTGCAACAGGGAGCCGAAGGATGATTGCGAGTGAGAAATGGCGTTTGCACGATGCGAGTTGGTTTGCTAGTTGCGACGTGTGAATAATGCGTGGTGACTGGCAAACTCTGGATCAGACCTTGCCAGTGGAACATATAAACATATGATTCAGAACTGATTTTACTGTCTTAGTTGACTTTTTGGCAACGATTTAGCTGGAAAAATTAGATCATGCTGTGCAAGCCAACATTTTTATGAGGAACATTTTAGCGCATTTTTGAACAAATAGAGCTATACATTTTCCCGCGATGTAGAACGAAACGTTGAAAGACAAAATGGTTTGCAGTTTTGAGCTTTTCAACGAATACTGAGTTAAATACGACATATATATTTTTGTATGTTTTATATATGTATATATATTTATATGTGTGTGTACAACCACTATAAGCGTTTTTGTACGATTTCACGGCCTTTGGCAAGCCTCCAGATAAGTTAGTAACCACCAAGTCGGCCTCTCAAAAGTGTCTTTTGGTTTAACTCCTAAAAAAGAGTTGTATGCTCTAAAATAGTTGTTAATGATCCGACCTTAATGGAATTACTGTAGGTATAAACATTTATGTCAATGTGCCAAAATGTGTACCAAAAGTTCCGGCGTTCCTTGCCGCCCTTTTGTTTGGCTAGTTGAATTGTTTAATGTTTGATACACACTTACAGTGAGTCAGTGACAAAGAACGGCATATTGAGTTTCTAATCATAAATGAAATTTTTGGTGAATTATCCTCACCTCCAAAATAATGGAAATCACTAGGATTCACGGTAGTGTTTGTGGCTAAGTTTAGTATGTTAATGTCGTTCTGCTCTCTCTTATGTCTGAAGATCCTTCTCGGGAATACAGTTTAAAAGAAAGGGTTTATTTTCTGTGCTCTTTTACAGACAATATCATTGTTTATTTTCGTTTTGGTAGAGATCTTCTGCCGTTTAGTTACATTCTCTAACTTTTCAATTAAGAGTGCGCAGTAGTGACCGTGACCTTGAAGTTCGTCCCGTAAGAGCTGTAAAAACATGCATTTTCTTAGGACACCTCTCACCTACAGCTCTTATCAGATTCTCATGAAATAAACTTTGTTTTAAAGTGTAATACATTTTTAATGACTCGCTGAGCAGAATTTCTTTTTTCTCATTAATTCGTTTTTTCGTTTAAACTAATAAAATTTTCAAAAAATGTGGTCAGCGGAGACATTGAAGTGCAATATTATCTTTCAAATAAAACTAATTTCAAAAGGATCTGATGAAGTTTTGGGCGTGAAGTGTTTGCAGAAAATGCTTGTTTTACATCATCACTCTTATGAGACAAAAATCAAAATGGCCGACAGATACTGTGCATTCTTAGACTTACAATTTTGTCGCAGTAGCCTCCTTTCCATCATCTTACTTAAAATTTCGAATTTCACCATACATTTTCAGTCTTTCGGCCGGCAATTGGTCCTGTCCTTTCGCATACCTTCAAACTCATCAAAATTTACGACTCACGTATGAAATGTTGAATATATTGTTGCCAGATTGTGCCGCCAGATAGTGACACCGCCGGCTCAGGAATGTCACGACACGAGGTGTAATTAAATCAATGTGATTCAGCTGTTAGCCGAGCCGAGCTGTGGTGTGGAGGAGACTGGATATGTTTAATGTATCAGGAGATTGTGACGTAGGCTGTCTACACCTACTTGACTCATAACATGTGCACACTCTGGTCTATACCGGCTGTTCAGTAACATTTCACCTGAAGACGGGACCTGATTTCATATACCGAAACGTCGTGTTCTTCTTGTTCCCTAAGAAGCTATGTAAAAGGTCTGCAATCATTTTTAACCTCAGAAATCGTACCGTTGTCGACAAAAAGTTTTAAATGGAGAACTAAGCAAAGTATGTAGGATTGGCCAAGATACTTGAAATATAGTACACAAGTTGACCTCTTTGTTATAATCTGTTTTTAATTTTGTTGATGGCCGTGAAAGAATTTCTGAGTTAGAATTATTATTTGTGGACATTTTCCATCGTTAGTAAACTAAAGGAACAGGACGTTTCAGGATATTCAATCTGATCCCGTCTTCAGATGAAAGGTAGCCTAAAACATGGCACAAAATATGAGCTAGCCTAAAGTACAATCAGCGCAAAGTGACTCAACCAAGTGACACATCAAACGACTTGGAGCTGTTAAAGTCAAAAGAATAAAATTGTAACACTTAGACGCCTGGATAACAAACAACATCCATACAAGTCGAAGAAACTGAATGTCATTGACCAGTTTTGTGCATATTATGATCAAGTTCTTCCGGTTCACACCGCGTCCAGACTTCATAATTAGGTTGAGATATTGCCGTCTCGCTGTGGGTAGGCTACCATCTTCAGTCATTGATTGGCTGAAACTGACTGAGAGATTCACTCAGAAAACCGATTGAGTTTCAGCCAATCAGTGACTGAAGATAATACTCGACAGCGAGACCGAAATATCTGAACCTAATTATAAAGTTTGGACGCGGTGTGAACCGGAATAACTAAATTATAGTTGTGACACCGGCCGCAAAAACCTTCAATGATTTCAATTATTTATTCGTTTGACTCCGACAGCTATTTGTGGTTGGTTTGTGTTTATATCATGCTAGCTTAAATTAAATGGTTATAAATACAAATTATATGCCATTCGAGATTTTGTAATAAAGTGTCCTCTCTCTCTTGAGTAAAAAGTTAAAACAGGTAAACTTTGTCTTGTTTAACGAGACGAAGTTAGTACCACGAACTCCTCTCTACCACTCAACCTTGACCTTTACCTAGCGTCACCGAATAGTAACTTTACAAATTTTAAGTGATGACGGAGATCGAACAGTGATGAACTCCAGAGTCGCGCACGATACCAATCCACTATGGTTCCACCTACTAGGTTAACAAATATTAAAATCTATAATACCTTCAACAAAGATGTTCTGAAATGAAGAGTCACTATCAATTCCAGTTCCCGCTATGGTCATGTCGCCCTCATACAGCTGCCCCCTATTCACCTGACCTATCTCGCAGCGATTACAACCACGAAACACTAATTGTCACTCATTAAAGTGATTAACGTTAATCGTTTTATGGCCGGATCGACACCTAGTTTGCGCATAGTGACTTCCTGTTTACTTAACTTTTATGTTTCTCGGTCGTAAAGTTCTCAGCTGCCTTCGGGTAGGTGAGTTTAATGGCTTTATTTGCCTATGTCTCGGGGCTTTGTTTGATTTTATGGTGAATCTTTAGAAGTGTGTGGTTTGGAAGGATGGTAATTAGCAACTGAGAGTGGAAAGTGGAATAGTGGAATAATCACAGTATGTTAATAAGGGAAAGTCAGGTCACAAGTTCATCATACCCACTTATCGCACTGAATGTGGGCGTATAGTGCATTCCACGCTTGGTTGAAGATATTGCGCGTTAGATGAGTTTGCTATACTGTTTTTAATTTTAGTTGGTGGAACGTTCTTTGACAATGATTACCAAAACTGCTAAAAGAGATGCAGAGAAAAGAAACATGTCTAGTGTAAGAACAAGATCCTGAATGCCGTAAACTAAAGTGTATCATAAAATCGAGTGTATCATAAACAATGGTAAAGAAGTTAATAATCTAGAAGCAAACAAAGATGAAATTAAGTTTGAAAACACGAGCATACTCATGATTTAAACATGACGGCGTGGTTTGCTTTCATTTAGATATCTGGAAATATAATTGGTTGAATAATTGAGTTTTAATTCGCACCGGTTGTGCCTCCACGTGGCCAAATTGCGGGAAACCGGTCCAGCCTTGATGTGGTTCACAGTTGTTGCGTCATTAAATAATGGCGATCTTCGAGGAAATGGAAAAAACTGAAATGCTGGCTAATTGTGCCACACGCAAAATTCAGGCTCATTTGTGGGTTCGGTCAACATCCGTCGGATAAAGAATTGTGGGTTTCGTCAGTTGGGCTAAAAGGGACGAAGTGCTTCCGGGGTACGTTTAGTATTCAAGGCAGTTAATTTTATATGTATAACTTTTTTTTCTTTATAATCAGGTTTTCTAAACTTTGACAGTGTGTGCGTTACGTGATAACGGCGGAAAACATATTAGTCCCGATGATTTTAGCAAATATTTGGATACAAATTCATTATTATCTAAGCCAATACACTAACATTATGTTAAATGCTACATAAGGTGTTTACAAAAATAACAAACAAACTTAAGTAACGTACGATGTAGATAGTAGGATCTACAATCTAATAAAGACCTTCTAGCGATTTCAAAATATTGGCCCCTTAAGCTTGAACTCACATGGAAGGAAAACCACTGTAACAATATTAAACTCAGTAATAAGTGATTTACTTTAATCCACTCTAAATCTTTTAATATCGTGACGTCAAGCACCGAGGTAAAACTATTGATTTTTGACGGGAAAGGGGATGGTTTTGGGGAGCAGAAATTCGTATTAAAATGAGTCACAAACTAAACACAATGCTCAGACCTTAAAAATGTAACAAGTCTCCAGATTCTTGGACAGGTTTGAGGGATTGACACACAAAGGCTGCCTTGAGATCGAAAGGGTTTAAGGAATTGGCAACGATGTGTCACGGACCCCGGCCTCGACTTAGAGTACTTTAGGCCAATGCTCATAATCCGGTGCACCTGGACACATGCATCTTTAAATAAATCGCCTTAAAAAATATACATGAAAAACACTCATGAATATGTCAGAACTATAAGATAAATGCGCATACAATCTCAACTATATGTAGTTTGTCGAACAATAAAACTCTGGTCTAAGAAAATTAATACAATTTTTTTAATAAAATATAAACATCACCAAGCTCTTTGTTGTACTAATTTACTCGTACTTAAACTACAACGTATTTTAACAAATCTAAATTTTATTTATATTAAATCAGTGTCTATTTTGCAGGTTTACGCTTTCTCGGATAGTGCAAAACGGGTACTGTATTCATTTAAACCATAAAAAGGCCAATTAAATATTGTTAATTTTTTTGTAATGGGAAGCGTTACAATGTATACATACTTTTGGCACCAACCATACTTTTTTACCCAATAGAGGCATCACAATTAAGATTTAGTCGTCCCTAATTTCCTTTCCAAGCATGCTAATCCAGTCAACACTCTTGGTGTTTATTTATTCATTTGTGGTTTACAAAGAACTTTACAAAGAATTTAGGAATTCGACGTTCACTGTGTACCGCAAAACCAAAAACCATCAGCACAACTCGAGTACAAGAGGAGTGGCAGTGGAGCGAAGATACGCAGGGGAGAGCAGGCAACTTGAGTACAGTTGTGTATTGCGGGGTTTGCCTAGGAGAAAAACGCACGGCGCACTCCATTGCCGCTGTCGTCCGTTCCGGCGTCACATTTCATGACGGTTTTCTAGCGGCGTATTTATGGAACTGTTTACTTTTTGGAAGCCTTTCCTTTTCTATATTGCTGGTTATGGTGAATAATTTAACCACCTACTTCTGTGTAGATGGATATTTTGCAGGTGGCCTAGCTAATATAATGTCTGTCAATGATAGTACTGGTCAATGGTAGTAAAAGTATGCATAATTACTTTTCATAGTATTATAGCAGGTTTAAGTTATTGATTGTGAAACAAAATTATGCACCTGATTCAACGTACGAATTTTGAAATTGTAAAAATGTGAAATTTAACAATATTTAATTAGGCTTTGTCAGCATTAGAGGTGTTTTTTGTATATACTGTATATTAGAACACACAATAAAACATTTTTCAGGGTACTTCCATGTTTTATTGTGTGTTCTAATAATTTAACAAGTAACCCTTTATAGTAAAGTCGTCCTTTCAAATATACTGTATATATATGAAGTACAGTAATAGGAATATTATTATTTTAACTAATCTACTGTATTTCAATACAACTTTGAATATATTATCACAAAATCATGAAACAATTGTGAACACTATAATTAATATACAATGATGAAAACAACATAGGTTTCTAAGTTAATATAATAGCTGTTGAGGCTGAAATTTAAAAATTTAATAGTTTTCAATTTTATATCATGCAGTTTTTTAATCATAAATATAAAACAGTATTGCTGGTTTAAAATAAATTATGTTTCTTTACTTATAAAATCGTCCAATCAATGTATGACTTTTTGTAAACAGCAGCAATTGTTTTCTATAAAAGTTGTTGTTTGCATGTTTATTGATGTAACCTTAAATTGTCTAAACATTTTCCGAAGCCTTTCTGCTTTGAGCGCAATATTTTAATTTTATAAAAATATGACAATTGTTTGAACGTTTAACATAATGTGGTGTAATATCTACTAATATACTTCTAAACCAGAGTTCAAACAGATGAAACATCGCCGACGCCGAAAGTAAAATGTAATCAAGGTTAGTGGATCCGATGAAAGAAACCTAATTTGAGAACTCTTCGTCTAAAAGAACAACAAGCGTATTCAATCCATCGATTACTGGCGAGATAAGCGAGCCCACGCACAGAGAAGGGAGGACATGAAGAAGTAAATAAAGAAAACAATAAGGAAGGGTCAGAAAGCAAAAGCTATACAATGTAGAAGGCTAGTTTACAGAGAGGCCGCGGCAGCGTTGAGATCAGGCGGTGGAGTGGAGGGGATAGAGAGGGGAAGATAAGTGGCCGGCTGGGGAGGGGAATGCAGGTTTCTGATTGGTTGACCAGCTCAAGCCACGCCTACCGAGATGGTGGGGGTAGCTCAGCGTTATGGCAGCGTCAGTGTTGTCCTAGCCTCCGAGCAGAATGGAGCAGGTTATGTGCGTGCGTTGTTGAGCCGGTTTCTGTTTAGGATTTTGGGTTGTTTTTGAAAATGTTGACGGACGTCACCAGGGTCGCCGGCCCTCTCTACGGTACGCATCAGCTGCCTATCAACAAATCCGTAAGTTTTATTGTTTAAATTTATAGATTTTTAGCAGGAACAGGTGATTGTTGATGTGCAACATGTCTATTCTAAGTAGATATAATCAAAATATTAAATGTAAGTTCTTGCTATAAGTGGAAGTTTGGACAGAATAACAAATTATTTACAAGTATAAGTCCGGACCTAGTTGGGTTTGTAGGACTACGTATCACTTTATTTAATGTGAACAATATTATACTGGCATTATTATGTTGCAATAAAATACTTCTTAGATTATAAACATGTGATGTCATCATACGTTATTAAAACTTAATCAATTGAGGTTTTGTGTGCCACAGTGCATTTATTTTAGTACAAGAAATCTTTTTAAATATGTTTAAAATGTGTTAGTAATAACCATTTTAAAACCATATGCTGTCTTGAGAAAGATGCTGTGGTCTCCACTATTACATATTTATATTCATAAAAAAAAGTTAAAACTCTTTAGAAGGTTTAAACTTCAAACCATTAGGCGACTATTTTGTTTCTTTTTTATAAATATTTCAAACTGAAATTCACACTAAATTTAACTAACACTAATCTTTAGTATATCACACGTCTTGATAGAATAAAACTGACAACATTTTACAGTCTGTCAAAATTTACGTTATAACTAGCCCAAACATTTTAATTCATCTCAAGAATTATATATTATGTTTATGCATATCTTGAGTGGTTGTAATACCAAAACGCACTTTTCAAACCGATAATTAATATTTATTTTACTTTTCCTCATAAACGTTTAAACTGTTTATTGTTAAATGCTTGTACTCAGATGTTTTGGTCATTGTAAGTTGAAGTTTGGAATTGTTGGATTTGATATAGCGAGACTTTTCAAACATTAACAAAGTTGTAGTTGAGCGATTAATATAGAGTTAAATGTTGTTTGCAGTGAAGTCATTTTCATCTCAATTATAATAATAATGAATCAAGCAAGCGTTAGTTAAAAACCTCATAAGCCATCAATACGTTTTATATTAAACGCTCAATGTGTATTGAGGTACCGCATTTTACTTGGAAGCGGCGGTGAAATCGTTATGAGGCAAAACTCTGAATAGTTTTCTTTCTATGATTTAAATATGTATACAGTAAGGGATTGGCGGTACAGCGTTTTATTAAGCGGACCCTTGGCGGGTTGGTATCGTGTGCGACTCCGGGCCGGGGAAGCGGGTTCGTTCCCTGCAGTCACCACTAACTGTTTTTGAGTGGCTACGGTAACGCTAGGTAAAGGTCAAGATTGAATAAGAATTATTTATTTTCATAGTTGTAAATTACAGAATTTGTTGACAAATATATAAACGATACATTGTTTTTACATCTACAGAATAATACTTTGTGATGTCCTTAAGTAATTAATTAAAATAAAATATTCTCCTTACAAGCCAATATTTTGACAAATATGGAAATTTAGGTCCTTTGAGGCATAAAGCTTGTTAAGAGGTTCCTTTTTACAGAATTTGCTTAAATGCAGCGTTCAGACAGAGAATTATTGTAGAAACTCTTGTCACTTCTTACCCAATCGTCATACATATTTTGTTTATCATAATTACCTATATATACGTATCATTCACTACACAATCACTTCAAAAACTTAAACTAAGGTTGAAAAACCGTACAACACCAGACCATCAGGTGGCTCTAATAACAACAATAACTAAAAAACTAACCTTGGAAGTATCCTAAAGCATTAATCCTGTAACAATTATCATTGCAATACTAAAAATAAAGCATCAATATTGTCCAACCTTAATAACCAGGTTTGCTACTAAAAAAGTGAATGGTTTTTGAAAACAGAGCTAAACAAAAATTAAAGACAATTTTGTATAGCTTGGTAACTTCTTGGTGCTACGAATTCATACGGATTCGTAAAAAGAAAATCATGATTTGGCTTTGGAAAATTAACATGACAGAAATTTCTCAGTTTTATATATCCTGTAGGAAGATGTATTATACGTACTACACACTGAGTGACTGGGACTCGTGGCGTGGTCCTGTAATCCAGCTTCATGGAGGTCAGGTTTTGAGGATGATATAGGTATAAAGCGGCTCAGATAGTCTCAGTGGTCATCTGATGATACCCGCATCAACTCCCACCATCGTTTAGACATATCAGACCATCCTGCGTGGTTCGGAAGTCACGTTAAGCCGTTGGTCCTTGTATTTCCATTGGTCATTGGGCTATTAATTAATGGCCCATTCTAAGGAAGAGTCCGGCTTAGTTTGTAACAAGACTACACCTCATAACTCATTACTACCACTCATCACACTCATCCTTCACCACATATTTGCCTTAAAATAACCTCATGAGAGTGGTCGGCATTTCAAATAGTGATTTAGTGATAGAGAAGACTTGGTTGCAAACTGTTTACAGCTATTGTAACTACAACAAACTCAACTCTTCAATATAATGAATGCTTCCTAAACGTTGTAGACGGCTCACCGCGTGAAATATTGTCGTTGCTGACAGCTGATTGAATGAGAGAATGAAGATGGGATAGGATGAATGAACGAATGTTTGGTCCATTGATGAGTTTCCTAGCTAATGGACTCTTGCTAATAGACCATCAGCTGTTTGTCTGCCACTAATCAGCTGTTTGTTCTTAATCACTCCACATCACCGCAGATGATACTGCTCACTTTTAGTCGTTAAAAATGCGTTTTAAAGTAGTATGTTTGAATACTTTTAATATCCGTAAATGAACAAATAATAATGTATAGATTACTATTCGACAAAGTGTATTTAAAAAATATGTTACTGTTTAACCGCCAAGGTTACTAAAAACTAACTGGTTATACCATGTCAAAACTTTCTCCAAGTACTTTTAGTTAGGTTTGATGATATAGTTCTTGCATTTCATGTGACAAAAAATCCAATATTATATAATATTATAGGTCTAAGTTTAAAATAAAAACAACAGTTGGAAAACACCAAATTTGATTTGGCACTACCGTTAACGTGTTTTAAATGTACCTTTCGCTTTATGAAAATAAATCAATTTCAAAGACGAGTTTGTAAATTTTCTCGACATACACGAGCAGTTCTGTCTTTGCTAAGTAGAGACATATAAAACGTCTAGATTACTAGCTGGGTAAAAATATGCTTACTGGAGAAAATAAAAGTGAGATAATGTACTTATCTTAAACAATTACTTTCGAAAGAAGGACGAGGGAAATAATCCAAACACGTAAATAAGTCTTGTTCAGGCAAAGGTAACTGTAAGTTCTTTTTCAAAGAATTTGAAAAAATAAAGTTAATAAAGCACTGCAGGCACTTGAGTTACAGTTTAGTATGTTCGAAACTAGGAAGAACTATTGATCTTCCCATAAATTATACGCTGTTCCGATTTGAAACGTAGAAATTAAGTTTCACTAATGTAATTAAAGCCTAGCTAAGCAGCCAACCTCACAATTAAAAATAATTCCACCTCATTAAGCGCTCAGTCTCGTGACATTCGGACGACAAAAATTACGAGCTAGAAATAAAGACATAATTCACGATTAATCACAGCTTGGGCACGAAAAGGCCGCGTTTTATCTTCATAATTGGCCGTTTATAAAGTGTCCCGTTTAATTCTGGGTTGTACCCACATGAGGCTACCGTATCATTATTCCCTTGGCGAATGATTAGCAGGGATATTTCACTTTATAGGCGCGTGTGGTGGTCAACCTGGAACAGCTGATTTAGTGAACTTTGTTTACCCGCAGGCAGCTGATAATAAGAGGTTATGTTTACGACCAATGTTGACACTAGTGCATTATCATAATCTTTACTTGCGCGTTGTTACTATCTACTAATTCACCTTCTTACACTGGTAATCACTTTAGATAAATTTACGAGCTGAAATTTACAGTTTAATTTGAGGGTTTCGGTTGTGGGTGGGATTGGATTTAATTTTAGGTTAGGAACAAGTGTTTAGTAGGCCTAAACATGAGCTTACTGATGTAGGCCTTAAGTTAAGTAGCCTATTGAGTTAAACCAGCTTTAAAAGCTAGAACTGCGTTATCGCAGGTGTGGGTGAATGGGTTTGATTTTAGGTTGAGAAACAAGTATTTAGTAGGCCTAGACTTGCGAGGGTAGCCTAGAGTAAAGTAGCCTAATTTAGTTCAAAAGCTAGAACCACGTTAATTTTAGCTACTTTTTATGCCTTTTGACGGACAAACTCGCCAAATCGTCCTGTCCTTCCAGAAAGAAGTGGGCCTACATAACTAGGTCAGATAGAAGGGCCTGTGGCGCATCTGTAGGGCGAAGGACACATGTAAGCCCCGGGGAGTCGCGGCCCTTCAAAGCCCCCCTGCCGGCTAGCGCATAACTCCCTGCCTTTTTGCCACCAGAGAAATTAACTGTGTGTATAAAGTGTCAAACGGCCTGGCCAGCGCCACTTGGGCCCTAATAAGGTCCACTAAACTTGAGAAATGTTTATGAGTTCTTCAAAACCTCGGCGGCGCGAGTCATCTTGGAGAGTGACGTTTACGGCTCAGGCTAGGAGTCGGTAATGTTCTGGATCTAAAGATGAATCGCTGGGACACTGTGTGACGGTGGTAACAGATGACAGTTTGGTGTTTTATAAAATTCTTCAGATGATGGTAGGAACCTTAGCCTAACTTGACAATGGGGGCATCCTATCTCTAGTTCACTCTCACACAAAGTGCTAACGATAGTTTCATCTAATTAACAATTAGTTATAATTGTTGTTACAGTGTTGTCATTAGAAATGCTTTCCTAGAAATGTCCTTTGGGCATTGACTTTACATGGTGTATATAAAGTCAATGGTTTAGGTAACTGATATGTACAGTTTTTAACTGGATTTTTTAGTTAATAGTTGCTGTAGTATTGGAAATTTTTTTCAAAATTAAATTACAATGAATTACAATTGAGTAGTAGTTTTTACTCTGTTATCAATGTTTTGTTGGTTGATACTTGAATGATTATTGTGGTATCATCCACAAACATTATACATTCTGAGTAAATTGGCTGTTTCATTAGTAGAGAATAAATATGTAATCAAAACTATGGTCCAAGACCAGATCCCTGTGGAACTCTTGTATGTGCAACAAAAATGTCCTTATCTCTCCAGTATATCTTTATATAACAAGAGCTTTACAGTAGTCCTATACGTGTATAGTATGTTAACCTGAATGCTAAACACATAACCCTTGCTACACGCACAGTAGTGCACCTTACTTCCGTCAGCCTATCGAAACTTCATCTACTTCCGGTAACTCTTCATTTGCAGACTAGGTTGTGCATACAGCTGTAGTTAGTTGCATATTCAACGTGAAGTACCTCGCCTTTAGACCTTAAAACAACTTAAGCCGTGTTCAAAACAACTAACACCATACAAGAACACATTTTGGTATACGACGGTGTATTTGAATTCCGTGTTCGTGGACATTAAGCATAACGCCTATAAAATTTAAAAAATCCGTTATTTTCACTTTCATAGTGGAAGTTAATTACTTAAACTGGTGTTAATAAATTGAAATGAAAAAAATGAAATGAAAAAAATGTCTTTATTACAGGCGAAAGTTAGGACTATGAGAGTCCTCTCTACCACTTAACCTGACAAATATAATAAAGGTATATGGACAATAATTTAAAATTAATATTAGCCTATAACTAGATTTAACAAAGTAGAAAATAACAAAGGTACAATTTGCTTGTTTACTTTCACAAAATACTGAAACAAAATGTATTTTTTGTCGAATGATGTACAATAAAATAATTATTGTAGAAAAATAACACAATCATCCATCGCCATTCATACTCTTGTCAACATCGCCCGACCACAGATATCACCGATCACTAGCCACTCACAGCCCGAATCAGGAGATCTTTGACCCCGGCCACAAACCGGGTAAATTGAAGGTATACTTTAGCCGACTAACATTTTTGAACGCGTACGTTGACTGATTAAACACACCATCCAATTCTTGTATTCGCTATATTAATCAGCTGTCTTGATTACTATCTGGTAAAGTGTGCTAGTTAAACGGCTGTGAACCGATTATCAGCTGCGAATATTGCTGAAATTTATTGTCAGCGCGACATATGTAAAACAAGCATAAATCAAGCATAATCACGGCACATGTGCGTGCATTCAGCTCATATTCAAAGTTGGTTGTATAAAATAAACTTCTATGGACGGATTCTCAATTCTTAAAACAAGTAATTTACTTGGTAGCTATTAAAAATGGGTTGAAATTAACTATATAAGTAACTAGGCTATAAAAGATAAGCTATGCTGTTTCTTAGGCTATGCTACCAATATCACCAGTTATTACCAAATATTTACCAATATTCTTTTAGACACAAAAAGGTCGTCTGTTAGAAACAATTATACACCTCGAGAAGAGGCAAGTTTAGGCTACTATTCTTTATTCTGTTTCAGTTTTATTTTCTTATAGCTGATGGATGTGGCCGCCGGTGTTACAGTGTCAGTATCTTTCACCATCACGTATAAAACAAAAACCAAAACTACACATTTTATTTTATTTAAAAACTACCCTATACACATATTATACATACACTTTAGTACAAACAACGATCGCGCTCCCTTTGTAAGAGAAACGGCCTTAAAGACCCCAATAAAATATGATGACACCAATAAAAAATGGTATACTAGGGCGTGGCAGGGGAGAGCTGAACTGTGGAGGGGGTTGCTCCCCAATAACCAACAACTCGCAGATCTCCCCTCAATAACAATAACAGCTGTACCGGCTGTACGCGCAGACGCCATCTTTAACTCAGGTAACTGCAATGTGTGGACAGATGTTTCACCAAGTCATTAATTGTGTAGCAACCAGCAACCGTCGTTTAGGCTTAATAAATGATACACATTACGATTTTTTCTATTAATTTGATCCGTATACATCGTTTAAACTATCTGCACCATTCATACAAATGTATAGGCCCTACAGTGTGGGTAGGAATTGTCTGAATATTAGTTTACAAATACAGATATTCTTTAAACAGTGTTTGTTTTTCTTCTAAACCTACTGCATAAATTAAGATTTGCTCATGCAGTGTTCCTGGCATTTGCGCTTTAAGAAACAAGTAATGTTACTATATTTTCGGTTTTTAAGAACTATAGCAGTAGTCAAAAACCCAACAGATTATTTTAAACAACAAAGCGGGGTTTTTGTATACAAGTGGTGAGAAGTGAAAATAGCGGTGTTGGAATTCGATGTGTACTGTAGTTCACTAGGTTTAAATTCCTATTAACCAAATGGTTATAATTTTCAATTAAATGGGTTTATCTCCAATTAGCTACAGAGTCTTGGCCCCTAAAGTTATGGAAACGAAGTACGAAATAGTTATGGAAACATCATCAAACGGGATTACAGTAATCGACGTTCTTGGGGGTGTGTATACACTTTCTGTTTAACACTTATTTTTATTTTATTTTGTTACTTTTAACTTTTGTCCCATGTAATCTTCAATACTGTTGTAAATTTCTATTTAAAATCGCATAATTTGTCATATTCTTTAAAATTTAAACACAGAAATCACGGAGACATTAACCTGAACGATAAAAATAAATAGAAGCAACACAGCACAGCGGGCAGGGTTAAACTGCCATCTGTTTAAATAAAGGAAGTGGGAAAAATGAATAAAACAAAGCGGTTAACGCGTGCTTAGTGTGGGGGGTGCGCGTGTGCGTGTGACTCGCGGCCACCCCTGAGCGTGAGCACACTGCACACCCTCTATACCACAACCTTCCAGACCACAAATCACGGGGGATATTGTGTGGAAAACACGTGAAAATACACAGAAACCACTCAACAAGTGTGCGACCCACTGGGACGCGTAACCTAGTCGAAACAATTTTTCTACTGTATTTTAATTGAGTAATTGAATATTACAACGTAAATGATTAATGTACTAGCCCTTTCGGCTCTCATTTATTTTCATGGCAACAATTTTTTCGCACTTTAACTGCATCTGGTTCATGGAAATATACACTAACAAATTAAAAGCACACGTTAAAAATAAATCTTAAAAAACAAAAGAATTTTAAAAATTGATTTTTTATAATTTGTTTAGTTACAGCATACAAAACGGCAATGTCGGCCCACAGCCGACAAGAGAGCAGAAAGGGGTGTACTAGGTACTTGTATTCAGGGGTCGTCGTTGGAAACCCCTCAGTTTGGCAGAATTATGCGTAATTTAAGTGACAGAGTAATTTAACCCGAAACTACTCGTAATTCTGCCAAACTGAAGGTTTTCCAACGTTGACACCTAAAGGCAAGTACTTAGAGTACGTAACTTAACATATGATGTTTCCAACCTTTGTAAGTACGAGTATCAATATTATTGAAACGTCAACAATTCCTTTTGGAAAATATATTGAGTTGTTGGTTACACATTTACCGTTAAGGACAAGGTTATGGAAATAAACTATTAAGTAGTTAGTTACCAGATCGGGTTGAGGTAGATATGGAGAACATTTTGATTTCATTCTGATCTTTACAGGAATGTTTTTCAGCCATGGTGTATATACTTTACGTTCATGACCGTGTCTTCTTCATGAAAATATGAAGAATATACAAAAGTAGTATTCTCCGAATTATTAATAATTATACTTACGAACGTCTCATAGTTTGGTATTCAGAGAGCTCAACATTCCTTTTAAATTAATTCTTATAGGAGACTTTTCATCAATAAGCGCATGTATTTTTTGTTCGAAATGTCAAGTTGGAAACTATATCTTTAGTTTGGATCCAATATTAAAAATATGCTCGTTAACTGCATCAATAAATTTCCAACTGACTTTCGTTTGGCTTTTTTTCTTTGTTCGTTTGGAATAATTTGTTATTTACCATCAACACTACTCTACCCCTCCAAAGTCTATTCTCAACAGCCTCCGAAAATCATAACCGCTTTGCAACACACGTACGTGTTGTTGTGCCAAGGTGCGCTCACTGTTGCTGGTGATGCCAGATCAACTCGGTCTGTTTTGATCACCTGATCAACTGATCTGTGATCAATCTCACTCAGCAATGTTGGCAACAGTTGCCTTGGCAACAATCTCGGCAGCACTCTTGACAGATCGCTTCTCGACAGAAACGTCTTAACTCTAATTAGACTGCGATCTGAAACCCATCAGGGAGTTGATAGTGTTGTTTAGAGTATGAATGACACTGTTTAAGCGGGCTAAATTTTAACGTACGGAAAACAGAATTATTTGCTTAGAAAATATTATACCTCTTCATTAATCCTTTTGAGATGAAAAGTGTCGGAGTTATAATTCCATTCTCAGGATCTTCTTTTGAATATTTGCGGCATTTACTGTTTTTGGAACGTATTTTGTCATACATTATTTAGAAATTAACGAGTAAAAGTTTACTTTTGTTTAATTTAAGATAGTATTTACCAAAGTATAACAGGTCAGTTTGGATTGTACACACACAAAAGACGTGCAATACACACGTTTTATTTTTCATTAAACATTTGCAAAGATAGGTCTGAAGAAGGTAAGTCAGGAAACTAGAGATTTTATAGTGGCTTATCCTCGTGATAAAGAGTCCAGTAAATTAAATTAAAAGGCAAGATTTTAAGAATATATTATGGTAAATATAAAGCAAACAACATATCTTGACACGTTCTTGATATTTGCCTTAAGAAATCGAAATGTATTTTCGTGTTAGTTACGTTCAGGTTGGGTCCGCAGGAGTTGGATTTCCTGCCACAAGAAACGCAGAATCTACATAACTCAGCCAATATTAACATATAGAATATAAAAAGCTAATTTAAACCACTATTTACTATACCAAACAAAATTCAAGTACGTGATTAGTTTAGAAATGTCTATTTGTTTGTGCCTCAAATTATTATTCGAGACCCTTTAGATTGAAGAGTGGTTTGGGGCTGTTGAAAAAGACTTGTGTGATAAAGGGATGTGATAAAGTAAAATTGCTTTGAAATAACATTATAAATAACCAAACAAAGCCTGTAGGTTTGATTGAAGTAGGGCTGGTCAATTTTACGTCAACCAAAGGTCTACTACCCCGGATGTCTTAGTCTGGGAGACCCACTCCCACGTGACCACAAGATGACTCCCCCAAGGTCAAGACAAGTGAACTTCATCCAAATTCTTATTACTAATAGAATGTACCTAGCACTTTCTTACTGCTCACAAAGTATACAAAAGCAAAGCCACTGAATGTAGTAGGTCTGAGCCAGTTCGATGAACTTAGGTCGAAAGCGCGGGTGGCAACCGCCGCGGTAGAAAACCTCAAATTCCCCAAGCACCGTCGCTTCTGACAGTTGACTCGGATCAAACGGCGTCGGTTCCCAAAGGGCATCACCCGGTGACAAATTGCTGCTCGGGGGCGTGGCGACGCTTCTGCCTGCGCCGCGACGCTGCCTCACCCTGCTGCTATCCCTGGCCGCGGTATGTGACAGCAGTGATGCTATCTGTGATAGATGCAGGATGCTTGGCCACTCGTCAAATCACCCGGGTGACCTTAACTACGCTATGGCGGGCTGTACGTGTAGCTATTGCTGTAGGCATCCGACCTTTCAACCCCCCGTGCACCGCACGGGTATAGGGAGTTCTGTGAACGATATTCTCTGTTGGTATAAAAGATTAAAGTTTGTCTTGTTCAACGTGGTGGAGTAAGCCCTCTAGCGCTCAACTTCGACCATTACCTAGCGTTAGCGTATAGTTACTTTACAAATTGTAAGCGGTGACTGCGGGGATCGAACCCGCGCCAACGGAGCGATGAGATCCGGATTCGCGCACGATACTAACCCGCCGCGGGTCTGCGGCGAATAAGATTTAGTTCCGAGTGTAAATAGGAAAACGTGTTTATATGCTATTAATTGACGACCTAACCGTGATCTTTGTAAAGTACTTTTGAAGTGTGGAAAAATGTGGCTTTTGTAAGAGTCTTAGATCACGCATATATCTACCCTCAACCTTTAACCTGAATTATACTGGTTTTATTAGTTTTTTAGTTCTCAAGTACCCGTATTTTGCCGTAAGGCTCGGAACTGCTGTCTATTAGCGTATACACGCATTTTTCAACGGCAGGCTTGGTAATTCTTCCCATTATCCTTACACTGGCTTTGGTGACTGGGTTGTTTTATTGATACATTATAGAACTAAAATGGCTAAATATTCTTTATGTTTTACTCCGTAACGATACTAAGGGATGATAGAAGACGTTTGAAGCTTCTTTGCACAAGTGTATTAGCAGTAGCTGATGTCAATCTGTCCTTAGTTTCATGGAAAATAGGTCATTAGAGTTTCCCACGTGCAAAAACTTGCCGAAGACGTCACTGCGGGAAACATTTCTATGTCACTTGACGCCTCTAGTTGGCTGGTTGACCACGACGTCACAAAGTCAGTTACCCATCACCGCTAGCCAGACCCAGACCCCGTTTCAAATTTACTTTCGCCTTTTCGGAGACAATCAACCACCTGATTCTTGCCAGTTTCACTCTCACACACAGGTGTCCCCAGTGGCCCCTGAAGTGTCGAGGGAGGTTTTGTACTCGAGAGCCCCCGCCGAGAGTGCGAGTAGCCCCAGTTAGCCCCACCACAACAATGGCTCAGGCTATTAACGCTAACTGCCTCAGCAAGGCTCGTTTACACGCATTCGTCGCGCTAGAGTTCTCAACACTCGGGGTTTACTGAAAGTGATAGTTTGAACGGGGGTTTTAAAATTAATAGACGTTGTTCAATGTTGGTAGGAGAAATTTAAATCGAGCTAGTATTTATCTCCTGAATCCCCGACGGTATTAGTTTTAGTGCTTGAATTAGTACATATTTCATGTACCAGTTCAGTCATGCACTTGAATTATGGTTTCCGAACGGCGTCTCATTGACGTGACTTATGGAGGTTCGATTACTGTATAAGAGTTTTGGAACACTCTGTATAATTCTTTGTTTAATGTTTGTTGATGACAATGGTAGAATTTCTGTGGTAGAAATGTTATTACGGACGTTTCTATTGTTTCTTTGTGGACAAGAAGAATACGAAGTTTCGGGATCTGGAATCTGATCCCGTCTTCAGGTGAAAAATAACCTAAAACACTGAACATTATAAAAAGACCAAAGAAAACAAAACAGTAAGAAACTCATGTTGTGTGGTGATGGGTGACTGGTTAGCTTACGCTGATTAATTTTAGGTTAGCTCGTTTCCTAGTCATTTGTGTTACGTGTTGTTAACTTTTTACCTGAAGACGGTATCAGATTCTAAATCCCGAAACGTCGTGTTCATCGTGTTTATTATAAAAGTCAACGGAAAATGTCTTGAATATTTAAACTAAAGAACATTTGCCAGAGGAAAACACGTTGTTAGAGCGTTAACAAAGCTAATCCGAGTAAGAGTGGTGTGGCACCTCGGGCGAGGCTACCACCGACCACACCGACACCCCGCGGGCGAGGCTAGCCACCACACAGTGATTGACATCTCCACAGCTGCGTGTCGGCTCGCCAGTCACTCACTCAGTCACCTGTTATTATCATAATTACCTACAGAGTATCCCGAGAAACGCCACTTTCTTATACTATCACAAATGAATTGGCGCGGATTGGCTTCACGCAACGCTTGAGCGGATGTTGCTAGTTTGAGGGGTAATTTTGGAAAAATTCGGTAGCGTTTTAGACCTGAGGAAGGTTTTTTTTGGATTTGTAGGTAGAAATCTGTTGACGAATGAATCTAGTGATTGTCTGGAAGACCCTACATGCCAGTCTCTACAACTTCATAGCGATCTGTAAAAACGTGATGACCAATTCAACATGATGATTTCAAACATTTTTCAACCGGTGGCGTGGGTAAAGCTAGGTAAAGGTCGAGGTTTAGTGGTAGAGAGGACTTTGAAGTCATAACGTTAAACAACACAGCTTGACGCATTTTAATGAATCAAAGAATGTAAATACAATTAAACATATTTAACTAATTTAACATTTTTCAAAATAGAGCTTGGACGTTTATTTCCAAATTTTTGTATCTGATCATGCTTGGAAAAGCCGCACTCGGAAATAAATTTTCTTTTCAGTGGCAGTACATTTTCTTTTTACATAATTAAAAGGTTAACATGTTTACTTGAAAACTTTAGACTTTACTAAACTAGCGTAAATCCAACTTTTTGTTCAACCACTCAAAAACAACGGTTACAGAATACTTCCCGGAACACAGCAGCGAAGCAGTGCTTCAAAACTTGAAGTGGCTCAAGTATCTGGGAACGAGGATAACATTTTTGGGCAATGTCGGACACAATGGACACGAGAAGAGGTCCTCCCCTCGGAAGGGGGTGGGGAGCGCATGCGCGTCAGCACCCGGCAGACACGTGTGCTGAGTCAATACCATCAGCAGTGCTGAGTCAATGTATCTTCCCAGAGTGCTTTCTCTGTCTCTTTGTTTGCTGGTAACCTCAGGAACTTCTTGGTCTTGGTCGATCGAATGTGATTTTGGTCTTTGACCTTTTGGATAGTTTGGGTTGTAAAATGCTGAATTGAGTCCTTGAGTAGTCCAACAAAATGTCTTTTGGCAGTTGGGTTTGTAAGACGTGTATCCCAGGAAAATTAGGTAAAAACAGTACTTTGCTATTTACGTAATGTATTTGGACAAAGTTTAAATATTACTCCGTTGTTGGGGAATGACCAAGAAAAAACCACCAAAAGGCTGTAAACGCGCAGAAAAAGTCTATTGTTTCGCTGTCCAATAATAGACAATTCTTGCATACTTACATGAATCGTCTATTAGCAAAACCTAAACTGGATATATCTTACTGAAATACTCCTAATTTCTGAGAGCTTAGCACCAAGTACGCTCTCCCCAAAGCTCGCGTAAAGTGTTGGAGTGGTAGATATTGTCGAGAAGATGTGAATGATTTAAAGTCTTATTAGAGCGATGATGAATGACCGAGACTGAGAACTCATTACAGACTGCTACTGTGTGAGACTGCCTCTGCCTCGGGCTCTACACATTGGGAGTGCGGTTGTATCGTTCATCATTGACTGCATGTTCATCACATGGTGCATCCATGTGGGCGGTAAGCAACTTCAAGAACTGGCGTTTCTCAAACATCCAAAAGACTCAAACATTAAAGGTCCCAGCTGGACAGTTTGATCTCTCTTGGCTGTGCGAAGGAATTCGTTAGGAAATTTGTGGATTGAAAGATTTGCAAGTTTGGAAAATCATGGCTTGAGTGAACTTGTATATTGATAAAATACAAACTAAAGTTAAAATGGAATAAAATGCACAAGCAATTATCCTAACTTGGAAAATCTAATTACGTATGGACCAAATTGAAATAGATAGGTTTGTTAGTAGTCGTAAAATGAAATGGAAAAAATAGTTGGCAACTAGTGATAGAAGAGAGGAGTTGGCACATAAGTTGACGAAGGATGGACATTTCCAAATTTGTTTGAACACAAGTTGTGGTTTAGTTTATGTACGAGTATATGAGAACGTACGTTTGAACAGATATGGTCTTTTCAACCGGTTACTTGGAATTTTTCTCCCATCGAAACCATCTGAAACCAGTGCGCAGGTATCACTGCAAATTGTTCAAGAAGATCCTAAAATGCATAATTTTGCGTCTTAAGTTTTCAAAATTTTTCGGAGGTAGACCCCCAGGGTCATCCTTCCTTGGGAAGTATTCCACACTCTCAAAACCCCTTGTAGTGCTCCAAAACTCTTATGGTTTGACTAGTTCACAAAATTCAGTTTCTAAGTTTGAAAATTCCCTCCTTCAGCATCTCCCTCCAAAACCTCTAGTGACAAGTCCAGCTTGCAGAAATCTGCAGCAGTGGCACGTGTTGGTGTTGGTGGGTGAGATGTTATCACTGGCAGTCAGTGACATTGACAGTGACAAGGCCTTGTCAAGGACGCGCACAGCTCAGCTCTTGACAGTCATCCTCTCTAATTACTCACTCACTCGACTCTAGCGGTTCGTTGATCCTATCCTGCCCCAAGGACTACAGTAGGTCTCTAGGCGCGTGATACTGCTTTTCTTCGTGATGAAATACTTTCTTTTCTTGTAAACGAGTTTGTTCTTCCTACTTAACAATTACTCTCAATTGCAGGTTAAGTGTAGATAGGACTTGCTAGCTCTGAATAAAGCCAGGAGAGGTGGTTTCTTTTGTAGTTTTATTACTTTGACTTGTTTTAGTTCTCAGTAATAGTACAGGGTGGTGAAAAAAGGAACCCAAAAGATAGGTGACCAAGACCTCATTGATACAAGGCCCTACAACTATTAAAATAAATAAAACATACTATACGTGTTCATACTCGTACAAAAGCACACTGTTAATCTAGCAAATGTTCTTCAAAATTTTCCTTCACAGCTGCCAACGACAGCCCACCATTACAACCCGTTCCATAGCTTCGTAGATTTTCTACAACGCCAAACGCGATCTTAAACATGTCTACCGTAGACGTATCCTTTATGAAATTTGCTCAAACATTAATAAGAAATGAAAAAAAGTAGAATTTCCAAACACTGTTGACAATCAGGTGATCAACTTGTTGCTGCAATATTCGAGAAACAGCTGTTTCTTTTTTTGCTTCATCCTATTTACTTCTGCTATTCAATTTACAGCTTTATAGTTTTTAACTAATTTTCCTTTGACTCTAGTTTCATCGTTTTAAATGCATTTTCTTTTCCGGCTCTTTGCTAATTTTATATTTTCAATTCAGCTCTATTTACAAAGAAAAACAAATCAAACTTCTTGAAGACTTACTTTCCAAACGTTGCTACCTTTGACAAACCTCAAACCCTCCCAACAACAAAACGCAACGTAAAATGTCCAGCTTCCAGCCTGCTGCGTGTTTTGCTCTTGATAAATTGACTCATTATGGAAATTCGTATAACTCTTTGGCTGACAATAAAATAGGGGTTCGACAATTAAGTGAATGATCTGTTAATGAGTTAGGAACATCGATCTTGCCTCCGACTCGGCACATAATCGCTTCCGCCACCAGGGAGGCAATTTCACCGCAGTTTAATTGGAAAGTAATCGAAGACAGATGGTCGGCCAGCGAGTTCCCCGGTATACTGTAACAGCAGAAAGCACCTTTTGAAAGCACCAAGAGAGTTATTGTAGGTAATGAGTTCGAAATGGGCGTTTCTGCAACAGGGTCGGCTTCTGTTTTGGACTTGTTCGGTTCGAGTGGGAACTGGTGGTTGTTTAGTCACTGCAAAAATATTTTTAGAAATAATTGTTAGTACGTGTGATTAGGAAAAAATGTCTACTAAAGGGGCGTAATTGGGTTACGTAAAGCTTCTATTGGCGTTCTATTGCCAAATACTTCATAATACCCGTATTTAAATTCACACCAAACCTGAAACCTTAAAAGTAACCTAGCAGGTTTGGTACAATGCAGGCTGTAGCTAATGCCAATGCATTCTTGGATCTCCATTGTTCCTTTCCCATATATTCAGTAGCTGTCGACAGTGAATCAAGTTTTTTCTGTAATTGTCAAATAAATTTTAAGTGTTCTATTCAGCTAAATATAAATTATTTTCTAAAATAAAACAGTTAAGAAAAGGTTGGCGGTTTCGTATTGTTATTGGGGCCTAAAGTAGTTTTATAAGGGTATGTGTTTTGAAGTATTAAAATGGAAAAATTAAAGTTTACAACAATTTTATTCAGTGCTTTCTAGACATTAGTACGAGTATTAAACTTCTCATGTAGGCTATTGAGTCGGGAAATCCCAGTACCGATATTTAATTACAATCTTCAAAATAGTCGATCATTTTCAAAACCAACCGGCCTTTTTATAACAGTTACGAAGTGATGATATATTTGAGGTAAAATATACCAATAATGAATTTTAGCGGATCCGTGGTGGATTGGTATCGCGCGCGACTGCAGTTCATCACTCCGGTGGCGTAGGTTTGATCCCCGCAGTCACCATTACGATTTGCAAAGTGACTAAACGGTGACGCTGGGTAAAGGTCGAGGTTGAGTGGTAGAGAGGACCTCGTAGTCACCTTAACGGTGTGACAAGTTCCTCTTGACTCCATTGAAATCCTCCAGAAGCAGGAGAAACACGTCGTGGATGTATTTATAGAAGTGTGGAGTAGCAGTTACAGGTTCCCATGTGGCGTTCAACTATTCACTGCTTAATTGGCGCTTCGGTTGAAAAAACTTCGGGGACATTAAAAAGCCTAGGAATGGGCTCCGTTGTTAATTTACAAGTGTCGAGTTTTTGTTTGGGCTCAAAGTCATTGCACGGGTCGACACGTCTGCGTGGAGTTGTCATTTGTCGTCTGGAACTGAATTCTTCTCTTCTACTTTCTTTGGAGTTTATTTTAGTTGAATTTGTGAAAGTAGGGTTTATTTTTTTGTCATGTTGTTACAACCCACTAAGAACTAAAAATATCTCCAAACTATATAAGGGAAATAACAATACGTTGATAAAAGCCTTCATCAAAAGTATAACCATATATTTGTCTTTTTCTTTATCTTTAACACTGGAAATTGCTCAAAACAAATTATTGTATTAATGCATTTTGGCCGCTAGTTTAATCATGCCTTGAAATTAGTTCAAGACCTCCTAGAAGCAATTTCTAGCAAATTGATAGAATATCGAAAAGATACTTGCACGTCAAGAGATTAGTATACGTTCACATGGATACGCGCGGAGATTTACACAAATAAGTTGAAACCAAAGATTATCACCTCACCGTGAAGAACGGGCAAGAACAAAACAGAAGAAGAAGAAGGAGCTACTACAATCAGCTGATTGTTCTGGACAGCTGGTCTGAGATATATATGAGCAGAAGCAATTATCTGCGTGTCACTGTATAGCTACCGGTGTACAACATTAACATTCATATGCTAATCCAGTCTGGTTCCCACGATCTCTGACTAAGGCTGTTGTTGATTGAGTGAAAAGTTGGTAAATGTAATGGTTTGATTAGATGAAGCTGGGATTTAACAAGTTGAACATTCTACATCTTATAATGTGAAGGAATTTTGATGGAGATCGAAATTTAAGAGTTCAGAGGGTCTTCTCAGTGATCGATCCTTTTGTCAAGACGAAAAAAGTTACACCTGTCATAATTTGGAAACGCCAATTACACTATGATTACTATTCGCTAGATTTCGATTAATTATCACCTTATGCAGATGATCTTGAACGATGACTACACAATTTCATTTTCTTTGGTTAAGGACTAAAACTTGACATCATCTTTCAAACTATGGCTGTAAACATTGTTAAAGCTTTAACTATTCGTGATGTATAATCCAGCACAACATCAATATTTCTCCGAAAGCCACTCCAAATACTGCAGTGAAACATGACAAAACAAGAGAAAGACAACCAACCCGCAGTGGGGACAATTTGGAATTTCTCGCGTCGTCTCTTCTAAGATAAATGTTCCACAGAACACATTCGCGCGATGAATGGTCTTCATTTTTATATTTAAACACGTGTTTTGGTGCCAACGCGATCTAGTGGCGATTTCGTGGCTGCCTGGAACTTAACGAAGTGTTCAGAGCGATTAAACGCAGCTTTGATGTCACCTTTGTCACCGGCTAGTTGATGAGTCATAGGCGATGTGGAGGGTGGGAGGAATATTTTGAATAATTCAAAAAAGTCATAGAAAGATATTTGAGGATAGAGTAGATATGCTTTCGAGGATGATTGGGCCAATGGGTTTACGCGACTTTGGACGCATATTAGGTCAATACATTTATGTATTTCGTTTAATTTTGTTGCAAAGGTTCAAGGACCCACTTGGATTTGATTTATATTTAACGCTTCATGATCTTTGTAGGGACCTTTAACACAAGAATTGTCTTCTTCCTTGGATATGTTTGAAGCTGTCCATTCATTGTAGTGAAACTGTGACAGTTTTAATGACAAATAACGTTCGTTTGGGTTAACACATTTACTAGAAACTTCTCTCGAAGTTTTATTACTATGCTTATAGTTCCCGAAATATGAATCCAATAAATAGTGGTGTATATCATACTTAAATAGAAGTAAAGATACTAGCCGTAGACGTATAAAGGTTCAAAAGGTTAAGTGTCAAAATGTTTTAACAATTTATTAATGATGTTTCTTCCTTTGAAGTTTGGTCTCAGAGAATTCAACGGATCAAGGATACTCCAGCATTACCAAATCCAATCCACTCGGATGTTCTTGTTTCAAAAGCCGAGCTCGATTTCCCATTCCCGGATCTGCACCACTTTCAACCGAGGAGAACTTGAATTCAAGCCAAATGACATCGATTGCTACAGTTTCTCTCTGTGCGGAACTTTTTCCTAAATAAATACACATTTCAACTCGTGTTTATGACATTTTTTGTCTCTCGGTATGGAATTGCTAGCAATTATTGGTTTCTTGCTGGCACTGTTTATTCAAATGCAATGACACGGCGAGTTTAATAGCCCTGCAAGCTGGAGTGGACGTGATTGCAAGTTATTGCAAGGAGCCCGGGGGGACAGAGCGCGTGTCAAGCAGTCAAACCACGCAATTTGAGGTTACCCTGCCACCGCACTGCAGACCGACCACTTAGAGAGCGACCACACAACGAGAAAACAACAAATCAAGTAAAGCACGCAAAAACTTGATTGGTTATAATAACTGAACTGTTCGAGGGTCAAGGGAAGTAAAAGTAAACAATCACAAAACGTAACACTCAGAAAAAATTTAGAGATAGCCATCGACGAAATCAATAAAGCTAATGAAGACCAAAATGGAAATTTGACACTTACAAATATTCATACAAATCTAACAAAGATTATCTTACATTGTAAGTTATGGCAAGAATTCCATATAATTTTATAAAAGAAATTTTAATTACGAAAAGTGTCAGTTTTACTTGTTTCAGGCTGGCTTGAATTAAACACAAAATTATAACTCTTAAGTTTATCAGTCTAGCATTTGGACGTACGTCGCCTTATGGGTTACTTGAATATTTTTAAAACCATTTGTTAACCTAGATTATTAAATAAAATTACCACGTGACATTGAGTTCGGGTTGTGAATTATTACGTATAGAAAATGTGTAATAACGCAACTCTAAAATCCCAATCTGACAATTAAAAACAACAACCAAACAAATGCACGACAATCAGTTGTAGTTCCATAAACAATGTGTAAAACAAAGTCGCTTTCCTAGTGGTCGGACCATTGTTCTGCTCGCATGCGGACCTCAATTACCTAAACTAAAAGTCCGCACTCCATTCCGTCTCTTGTTGGAGCCAGTGTTGCCAATTGTGGTAGCTTTGATGTTGAATTTCCCTCCTCTGTCATTAACTACCATTCGCACGTACAGCAATTCCGTGCGATTACGTCGATACTTTATTGGATTTCTTTGAAGAAAGGTTCGTGTGATTCTCATAATCGGGAAAATAGTGTTGGGTGTTTTGTAAACATAGGACTTTTTTAATTTGGGTTTTCTGTTTTCCAGGTGCCTGATTTACAAAACTCTTTGGGCGGAAAGGGGAACTGCAATGACTCTTGGCCGACGGAACAAGAAATTATGGTGAGTTGTATTTTTACGTTGTCAGTTATATTTTATATTAATTATCAACAGAAAAGAAAATACGGTTAGGTAAGTAGCATATTAGGTTATATTTACTCGTACTAATCTGCGACCTATATAATGGCCAGTCTCGTTAAATTTTGGTTTAAAAGTTTGTCTATTTTTGCAAAAGTATCAATACAATTAGGTTATTCGCTGATGACATCATCAGTAAGGAATCATTCTACGAGTATTTAATCCGATCTCAACAGTCAACAGATATAACTTTCATCAAAATATTTAGTAAAAACACAAACGGTTTAGCAGAAAATAACGAATCAACCAACCATCATTATCAGAACAACATGCACTGCAGATGTAAATAATCACCTTCGTTACAACAGAAGTCGAAAAAGCTTAGCATGCATAATTCTTTCTCCAAACAAGCGCACGAATAATAAAACACCGTATCAAATCAACAATCAACAAAACAGGATGTAAAAAGTAAGCATCATTACCATATCGAAAGAGAAACAAATGAGGAAATAAGTACAGTTTCAGCGGCCGCCATTTTGAAAACTTAAGATCAGCTGATGTTATCCTAGCCTTACGCTCGTGTCGCACGGCAGTGCTACCAACCCACCCAGTCCACAACATTAATTTTCCCGTTTATCTGTGACATTTACGAGTTTCTATGCCTCTAGTCTCTGATAATTTGAGGTTACGTTACGTTTTCTTTATTACTTCGATTATTCTAGTAATTACTACATCGTATAACCTTTCAAGGACTCAGTAACTATAGGTGCTAAGTATTTGTTTTTCTCCCTTGTAATTTTACATGTATGAAAATGAATTTATGCGTGTAAGTTATTTTGGTGTTTATTCACAGTAGAGTAAATTCATAGGCGGCTAAGCTTTTATGTTTAATTTTCCGCACGCTGTTTGGTTCGGCGCCGCATTGCCGTAAGCCTGATTTGTTTAAAATGAATTTTCTCACTAATGAAAAAACCTGCCTCCTCGGCCACGCTCGTGTAGTTTGCTGTCAACTGAAACACGGTAGCACCTTTTGTAACGACAGCTTTTTGCAAACATTTAACAGAAACTGATTATAGGTTAGTGGAACACAGCCCAGAGTATTTGAAACCGTTTAATTCCCAGGTCCATAGAGCCGAGCTGTGGTATCAGACGTGGCCCTCGCTTCGCTCGATCCCGGGTTACGCAAGGGAAGGCTCCGGGGCGCGAAACCAATCTTGGCAATTATTTTTTGACTTTCCAAACCAGCTCCCGAGCAGAAGCGCCCACGGGCGCCTCTCACAACGCCTCTGACATAGGAGCCGTTCCGTATGAGTCCGTGTTCAATGTTGAGTTTAGAACATGCATGGGAGGTAGCATGGTAGGTATATGCATGGGTCATAGGTGTCAATCTCATGATGTTTCTTTGAAATATTTTTCCTTGTAGAAAATCTCTAGGGGAAAAGAGCTATTTCTTTCTATCTTCATAAAGAATAAATCTGTGTTGAGCTTCTTTACATCTACAGATTACAATAGAGAGTACAAGGGAAACTATAAGCCTATATATGTGGGACCAGTCTCCAGGTGACATGTTTGTCCAATGTTCACGAAATTCGGTACACACGTTCCTTTTGTAAAATCTATACGTCGCAGTTCTTTTACCGGCAATATCGGCCCACCGGAAATAACCTTTACATGTATACATGCTAAAAAACTGTGTTTATCATCATTTTTTTAGTTAACTTGGTAATAACGTTTAGGGCACAATACCTAGTATGTGTACAAACAATCAAGAAAATCCGTTTATCCAGACCAAAAAATAAGTTTTTCGCCGCCATCTTAGTTTGGCTAATTGGATTTTGGTGATTTGTTGAGCACATGTTCGGTACGGTGTTAAACTTTTATATAAAGTTTAAACAAAATCAGAACGTATGAGTACAGTTTTAATAGCATAAAACTCGATTTTAAGGGAAAACCCCAAAAATGCAATTCCAATGTAAAATATCGCCCATGAGGAAATTCGCTAGGATTCACGCTAGCGATTGTGGCCAAACAGCTAGTACACAGGTTCCATCAGTGATTTCCTTTAACCAATATATTCAACACAAGAATTGAATTACACGAACCAAAACCATTTCGAACGATGAATCAAAACACACAGAAATGTATTACTCAAACAAAACAGCGCTATAAAGCACGTACAGGTTGCAGATGGCCGCTATCGCTCAAACAAACTGCGCCTCGATGGATTTATCGACAGCTGTTCTAGTGTTCGACTCTGTTTCCAACAGCTCCATCGCGATCAGCTGTTCCGAATAAATCACAGATTACAGTTTATTGTCGTTGATTGTGGTTTTGTTTATCTCTGTCACTGTCATCGCTTATGTCCGCGTGTTTTATTTTGATGTTTGTTTTTATTGTCGGCGTTTATTATGGAATTGTTAATTGGTAGCTGTAGTTTTGTTTTGCTTTTTGTTGAGAAAAGAAATTAAGTTTTATGCAGTTTTAAATAATAGTTGAATACAGTTCAAAACTAAAAGTAAAGTTTGGCTGTCTTCCTTTTTTGTAGGTTATTTTGTAGTGTCAGTTGATGAACATGTCGAAATGTTAAAGTTAAAGCTTTGTTCTCAATTCAAAACAAATATTTACTGAATTAATTTAGAATTTTAGAAACCCCATTCTGTTGGTAGTCAATCTCATGATTTCTGTTTTTTCCGATGGTCAAGACATATTTTGTAACCAATCCATCACAAACCTCTAGCAAAAAAGTGTCAGATGATGCATATACAATTTTTTTCAAAGTTCTTATACAGCAGCAACAGTGACCGTATATACACAACTTCCTAGTAAATAATACCAACATCTCTACATTTATTACGAACGTAACCCAGCAAAGCCATTAAACGTTTTACTAGTTCATCCTCCGAAAACCTTTCACAGCGTCAAACCTTAAGTAAAAAAGGTGTCGTGAATCTGCACTAGTGCAAGAGAGGCGACAAAGTGAGAGGTGACAATAGGGGAGGACAAAAAGTGAGGGATGAGCCGCTACACTCCCACGCTCCAGTGTAGTGTCCAGGGGATGGAGCGCCACGGGGGTCTACACCTGACACCGCGCCAGGGGCAGGGTGCGCGGGCACAGCTCGTAGAGAATTAGCACTGTTATTTTAGATGAAAAGTTTGCATTGTCAACTCATAACAATGTTAGCAGATCCGTGGCGGTTTGGTACTCGGGTGGCGCGGGTTCGATCCCCGCAGTCACCACTTACAATCTGTAAAGAAACTCTACGGTGTCGCTAGGTAAAGGTCATGGTGGAGTGGTGGATAAAGTCTAATATTCCTAACCTTTCCTTGTTAAACAACAATAGATTTAATTGTTTTTTTGACAATTTTATTGTAAAATTATATTAATATTGGGTGCGTACTTTTATGTAATGATTAGTTTAGAGCGTTCGCAAAAACATTACTCAAATTTCGTCAAGATAAGATGGAAATTCGATTTTATTAATTTTGTAAAGGCATATTTTAAATATCATCAAAATCGGACTACCCATTAGGCTGATGTAGAGAAACATCATTTTTATGATTGTTATAAATTGTTTACAAATGGTAATAGCTAGTAGTTAGGCATCCCTAGTATATTGATTGATAATAACAAAATACATAGGCTATTGATTAAGAATATCATAAACATTGAATGAAGTTTACTTACTTATTTTTAGATAGTTAAATCGCGTTTTAGGGGACTCCTTCCCTACAAGTGACTTCCAATTTTGATGGCTAACAAACTTCACTGAGGTGTTTACAAAAGACACATTTTTAAAGAAAATCGAATAAAACATGTGACTTGTAGAGAACTTACACATTATTATATACGTATCGTATGTATATAACGTTTTGAAAACATTCTTAAAACTTATTTTAAGGGTCAGCCAGGACCAGCTGTCCATTTCATGGTTTCGGGTCTGGGTTTACCGTCCTGATGGCATGAATGTCTTATTTTTCGAAAGAAAGTTCGCTGATAAGATGGGGAATGTTAGTGATGTGTATTTCTGGTGCTTCGATATTACCAACGCCAGTTCAAACCCCAAGAGAACGAAGATTAAGATGCAATTTGTAAAACTCAACCTTTCTATTAATAACAACATACGAAACTCTTCAAGAGCTCTTAGCATACAAAATCACTGTTGCCGAAACTAGACGTTGAAATCACTTTGTCAACAATTAAAACCAGTCTTAAGTATCTTAAAACGCCATTTTTTCAGAAACAAAGACAGATAAATTTTCGCCGAATGCTTTATCGCTGGAAGAATTCACATAAAAATGCAATCAAGCGAAACAATGTTCCCGGGATCAACGGAGAAGTCAAATAGTTCCTCCCGAAACATTGAAGACGAGTGTAAATCTCCGAAAACACCTTTTGTAAAAGTCTAAATGTAATCGAATGGGAAGAAAACACTACTAGCTATTGTTCTAGACCCTTAACTGGGTCATCCTAGATCTTTTATAGATAAGCTGTACAAAAATCATGTCTTTTTTCAGATCAACAGCATATAAAAGTGATAAAATAAGTTTGAAAAGTCAACCCCCTTCTATGAAATATTCATGTACGCATGCATCACCATATTGTTCACGATATCGAACGGTTAATCGATTAACCGGGAACAGTATAGAGTCGCTGCCAAGAATCGGTAATTAAAATTCACACGGTACGAGCATATACTCGTAGAGCTGGGTACGTGCGCTGCTTGCCAAGCGCTCGGCCTGTCCGTGTGAACGGCGTTATAAATTAAAATTCGATTAATTAAACCGAACAGCGGAGAAAAACGAGCCAGACTCTGCTGGGAACAATTAAAAATTCTATTCCCATTTCGATAAATTAAGATGGCTGCCGTAATTAATAAGTTTACGGCGAGGCCAGTGGAGAGTGGTCCTTTCGGGTTTGGTTTACAAGCTGTTTGGTTTTGTTTGTTTTCCGAACAGCTGTCTTTCTCCAGGTTTCTTTGTATCTGTGGAGTTTGTTGGCTCGTTTCCTGCCAGGAGAACTACTACTTCCGTTCATTTAGTTGTTTGGGTAATTGCTTTGGGATTGTGTTTTTGCGTGAATTCTTCTTGTAGAAGAGAGGGAAAATGTTTCATACAAATTATCAGTTGGTGATACAACTCAAAGGATCTAACAAACCAACCTATACAATATTCCTATGTATACTTGTTAAAAATTTTATTTCCAGGTGTCGTGTTATAATAAATCTTGATGGTTTTCTCAAACCTCTTTATTGAATCCTCTTAAATGCCCATAGTTATGGAAAGTTGTTTTGGATTGTTAACTAGTTATAACTCTTATTATTATTAAAATTTGACTTTGATAAGTTTAAAAACCATCACTAGGCGATAAGGCAATTCAAAACTAAAGTAGACCCAATTCTCTATTTGCAATGAGTTAAGAAATAATGCAATAGAAGTTCAGTAGCCAAATCTTTAAAGTTAGCCTCTGTAGGTAAATTTATGAGACACATTATGCATTAAATACATACTGAACATTTCGAATACGTCTTTTGATCCAGGCTTTCTTTGAAAAACAGCTGTTAAGGTTTAAACCACACACCATTGACAAATACAGAGCTATAGAGCCTACACACATGATATTGTGGCGCCAGAGAATAGGTATAGTTACTCAGCCAACGCTCTAGGCAGCGCCACTGCGAGCTTAGTACCAAGTTTCACCGTCCGATAGCGCCACTGCGGCCAAGTTTCCCACCACATCGTAGTCACTCTACCTACATCTATTGTCTTTGGTTGTACAGACTGCGGCGCATCTCTGTCTACAGTCGTAAATCCACATTGTTGTCTGGATACAAAGATTACAAATCTCTTTGATGGCCGAGGGATTAATCTTTACCCACAGCGACGTCAACGCTTGCGGTAATGGAAACCCCCTTCCCCCGCCCCAGCCCCGCACTGGGACACGCCCCCTCAGAGCGGGAAACCACCCCCGCCTCGACTTGTCTTTTACAACTGTAGTACTCGGGGGTATCTTTTATCTGTGGTTAGCATAGGAGTTCGTTTTATCTTTGGTTTAAATCAACTGAAGTGGTTTCAATGTTCTTGAAATAAATCTACGTACAAACAGTTTGTGGAAACTCGTTTAAATGTGGATAGAAACCTGAGAAACAAGAACAGAAACTTAATAAAGATGTAGCTTAAAGGCAACCAACAAAAACAGAAACTAAATAAAGTTGTAGTTAAAAGAAAACTCAACTATTAACTTTAAGTGGTCGTCAAAACTACACACCATAACTCCACAGACATTTCCTCATATTTGCCGGCAATTAAAAACCAATATAACAGTTTAACGCCACCATAAATTCAAAACTACTTTGCAGATACAAGCTGATAAGAGTGCAATGTTTACTGTGAACATAACCTCAAAGTCGGTGTGAAGTATGGGACAGCTGGCGATAAGGTTTGCGCGGGAAACCTGTAATTTGGCGGGAGTGAGCAAGGGTTACCTTATCAGCTGTTATCAGTTGAGATAGACACGCTACCCGGGCGTTAGCGCGCTGCTGGATTGAAATCCACAATTGAATTTTTATTTTTGCTAACGTTTTTGTCGGAGAGTTGCTTTGGTAAAGCAAAATAAATCTTTTAGTTTTAGTGAAAAATAAGAGTATGAAAGCCGTGTCAAATACTTTGATTTTAATCGTTTTACCTCTAAGGTAGGGATCCTGGCATGAGCATGAATTCATAACTATGAAAACAGTTCGATTAAAATCTTAAGTGGTAATGTATTAGGGTTTTCCAAAAGAAGAATGTACTATTCAAGAACAATGTTTACATTGTTTCAACTTAACCGCAACTTGTATAGTGCCGGGACAAACATTTCAAGGCGTCCAAAGGCGCCTTACGCCCAGACCGCAACACACATCTGAATCATTTTTTTTTTTTTTAGAAAGAATCCTCCAAATTGAGAAGCGCGGATTTCGCAATCTTCCCGTCATTTTCGGAAACCGGTGGTAATTTCGCTCGGGTTACGAGGGTTCGCGGAACCTGCAGGTAGCCCGTGGACCGTAGCCGGCGCTTTGTCTACACTACGGACCACGGTCTGCCACCTAATGAAGGTCGGACATAGCGCCGGAGGCTTCAGACCAAGCCCATCCACATCCACATCCTCGACCGGCCGAGCCGGCACCGAGTTACGCGACAGAGGGAGAAACAAAGGCCGCCCGCTGAAATGCAATTAGGAGGCGGCCCTCTTGTAAATGAGCCCGTGACCGGCGAAAGTAGAAGAGTGGAGTTCTTTTGGAAAATAGATTTTTGGATTAGTGGATTTTGCGATTGATGTATCATATCCTAACCAAAAAGTAGGTAGGACCCGAGATCACAATGTTTCAGAAGTGCAGCCTGATTGCGTGAAGACTTATGTAAGCGGACATCTTCTGATTAATTCCTGAAGTCTCCTAAAGTCTCGATTTCGACTTTATATTGCAGCTTCACATTAAACACTTCTTTTCTCTCGACACTTTCCACGAGACTACCCTCTATGGCTCAAAAGTATCAGCCGTTGGTCCATGTACATTGGGATTTTTATTAGAAACGACCCTGCAGTCTAGGGAACATTCGGTCTTTGTTTGTAACTATACTAGTTCTCAGAATTCATCAAAACACTCACACACTCAAGAAACATCGGTAACTCAATTCAAAGTAAGAACACATCTGGTAATCTATGACACATTTTTTATTTAATTCTTGATGTGATCTGTACAGTGAATAGTATCACAGATAATCCTCGACCTGTGATAACATCATACCAAATTTAGGAACTCGGGTCCTTCACCCGCAAAACTCACAGAACCTCAAAGGTTTTATCCTTACCAAACGTCATTTCATCACCGTATGAAGAGATGTGCCAAAGACAAACTAGTGTACGAAATGACATCGCATATCCTATTTTCGCGTCATACGTTCAAACATTGAGGAATACATCAACGAGCGACAAGTGAATGATATCTGTTCTCAGCCAACGGTCACATTTTACGTTTGTTGTTCGGTTTTGGTGCCTGTTGGTGCGTTACTTTTTGACAGCTGTTTGTTACAATAGACTTTAAAAACTTCTGATGACAGTCTACAGTCACATAGAGTTGTCTCTCTATGACGTATGTTCTCAATGGTTCTACAGAGAGATGTGGCTACACTGAAGTGGCTACTCAAGGATGAAGGACGAGGGTTATCTTTGATCGATACAGCAAGGGCTGAAGCCGAGGCGTCGCGACGCTGTGCTGTTGACAACGACGCACCAATGAGCGTCCGCTCCGCCCCCGCCCCGCTCCCGCTCTACACTACCAGGGCTTTCTTCACACAAACACAGAGACAGTTTCTTGTCCGTGTTGTTGATACTTGGTAGGACGTTTCGCGGCTGAAGTTGAGAGAAATAATGGTCGAAGAAGTAAAAGGATTTAATCTAGAAGAAATTTCCATGTACAGCTTGTCATGTTTAACGAGGCAAAGTTAGGACTACAAAGTCCTCTCTACCACTCAACCTCGACCTTTACCTAACGTTACCGTATAGTTACATTACAAATGTAAGTGGCGACTGCGGGGATCTAACCTGCACCACCGAAGTGATCAGCTCCGAAGTCGCGCGCGATACCAATCCGCCACGGATCAACTCCAAAAAATTGACCTAGATCCTTCCGCTTGATAAAGCATTTTATCTATAAGGAAATTCCATGTACTGTACTAGTTTTTAAAAGAAAACGAATAAAAATATAAAAAATACCCACAAAATAGATTTGTTGATTTGTGAGGTTTTCGTCTTAAAAACATGGTGAAGTACAGAGATAGCTGTGATCGAAGAAAAAAAGATTAAGTTTTATGTATAGTGTTAAACATATGCAGAATCAATCAATTTAATAACAATTGATTTCGATTTGTGATGGCTTTTTAGCCTTCAAAAAAGCATGGTGGGAAATAGCTTACTTTAAAAGCATAATATTATACCGATAAAAAAATGTGCTTGTATTGTTTGTGTGTTTATTTCAGTTTTAAATTTCCTAATCCAAATTTTCTAATCTACCGCAAGCACATCGTCAGCTCTTTACAGCACAATGTATTGCTCGCTTAAAGCATGAAATTGAGGTTAATGATGTGGATTTATTTGAACAGGAAGTCAAAGTCATTCCTGCCCCTACTCTGTGTGATAAGTTGCCCCCTGAGGCGTCCCTTCTTTCTTACTCTATATGTTAATGACCTGCCTAACTAATAGAATAGCGCTACTGTAGGTCTACCTGCATGAGTCATTCTTCTTCGGTAAAGCTTTACTCTAATGATTTGGTTTATGAATGAACGAGTTTGTAGTGGTCTAGACGTGGGAGGGTTTAGTGAACATATGGTTTGAATTAGTAAAGGGAATTAATTCATAGTGAAAGTTTGAAATGATATAGTGCAAACTGCAAAAGCGACTACGAAAAGTATTTTAGGTGTAGTAGATGTATAAAATAGATATGGATAATTTGAAATCAACAAAACACTTTCGCTTATGTTACTTACATACAATAAGAGTGGGCGTGCTTTTATCTTTAAATTATTAGAATGAGGTATTGAACATTTAAAGGGTCTGAATTTTGAGTTTTTTGAGACTATGTTTCTGTTAATCCTTTTTACCCCTCGATTGGTTACGATCTACGTAAAAGAGGTGGGAAACAAACCAATATGTATTTGACAAACTTTTTTAGATATCATTTCACAATACTAGCTTGAAAACAACATTAGCGGATCCGTGGCGGATTGGTATCGCGAGCGACTCTGGAGCTCATCACTCCGGTGGCGCGTGTTTGATCCTCGCAGTCACCACCTACAATAATTTGTAATGCGACTATATGGTGATGCTAGGTAATGGTTGAGATTGAGTGGTAGAGAGGACTTTGTAGTCCTAACTTCATCTCGTTAAACAAGACAACCTTTACCTTTATTTTTAAATATCACAACAGAGTAACAACAAAATACAATTTTTAAATATTTTACATACTTGTCCTGTAAAAATCACAATTAGGTGATATTGTGTTCAGTTGTATACAAGTTTAATAGTGAAAAATATGAAAATAGAATTCAGGCAGAAAATACTTTGCAAGAGCAACCGCGTGGTTCAGGCGCCCGCCGCAGAGCGCCACCTCTCGGCTGTCACGTGACCTCAGTGCGCATGTGCTGGAAAATCTCAACACCTGATCTATTCAATAATCAGCTGATTTCTGTTTACTCGCCGAATGTAAACATGTCAGTCCTACGTCATAGTCAATATGTGAATAAGGTGAGGGGTGAGTCGGTGAGGCATTTTATTTATACCTTTAATGTAATTTTTGTAGGATCTCTGTCGTGTGCTGACGAAACTGGTGTGGTTGTAATAGTTGATTGTAAGTTTCAAGGTTATCAGTGATTCAAATAAAAAACCTTTACTTTATATACCACCTTAAACGTCAAGTTTCAAAAACTTGTCTTTATTATAAAACTCGAATAGTTTGACAAATTTATAGTGTAGAAATTAGTAGTTTTAGTTTTAGATGTGGCTTATATGAATCACTAACACAAACAGTTTGAGATCTACAGCAGGAATCTTAAAACTGATAATGAGATCTTTGATTATATAAATAATAATGTCTAGCCTTTAAATAACATCATTCATTTGGCTTTTTTTAATCATTTTGATGGAACTGGTTTTTTGTTATTGATTTTATTTTTTGGTATTCTTTTTAACTCGTGAACAAACCAAACTATTACGCCTTGTCAAATTTGTGCTCGAATTACCTCTCACTTGCCTGCACTACGAAGGAAGTAAGTACCTCCTCCCCAGGTTTAAAGTTGCTCGCAGTTTGGTTTGAAACTGTAGCAGACCAGACAGTTAATTGTACAAGGTGCCGAGCTAATGGCTCTACGTCCAAACTCTTCTTTGTTCTACCGCCTCCATTATCCCCTGTCCATCCTCCTCTCCTCTCTTCTCCTCACCAGTCTCCTTATCCTTCTCACTTTTTTATACTCTGGAAGTCGGTGGTACTTTACCGTGCTATTTAGTGTTCTCTGCCCTGGCGACGTTTGCAGGAATCCTCTCTGTGAGTTTGGTCTCTTTTAAATTTCTTTAAACAATTAAAATATGAAATTATTCCTGCATGGGGGTTAGTACGCCTTTTATGAGGTTTCAAATTGATCTAGAAAGCAACTTTTAGTAAAAAAGCTTGGTCTGCCATCCTCCTAAGCTAACTGCAGGGCCACTATTATCAGATCACTTTAAGAAAAATAAAGTAATTGTCACTCTCTTTTGCCGAATAAGCATGTCAGCGTATAACTGGTTTCTTTCCAGTCGTCCAAAAGGAATTTTTTCAATATATCCAACCGTGGACATAAATTAAGTTAATGGTAGCAGCGAAATCATCCTCGGTACTCGTCAATATGTTTTTGATTTTGATTTCCATAGGTAGTTCTAAAATTACTACCACACTAAGCGACTAAGCTTTGTCGTGTAGTCAAATATACAAGTGACAGTTTTACAATATTTAAGAACCTGCCACTAAATTACGAAATCATACAGTTAACTAATGAATCGACTGCACCGATAGACGCTTGCCAAGAGTAAACAGTTTAGGACCTGAGACAGACCCCTGAGGAACCTCACTATACACGTATATTGCACAGTTTGTAGAGGGCGCTGCGAGCAGATCTCGTCTTGTTGGGGGCCCGGGTCAATATTGACCTTTACGGCCAACTTAAGTCCGCCAATAAACGGACGTTAATGTCTGTATTAATCAAGGAACTCGTAAACTGGCCTGGGAAACGAAATGTGCGGTTTTCGGCTCTTCTTTCTGCGCTTCGCAGAAGTGTGCCGATAAACTCGAGGGTTTATGGGGGAAGTGTTAAGGGATTTACGAAATAGACAATCTTTTACACGAGAAAACCCATCGGCTATAAATAAGTCAGTGTGTTATACTCCGTCTTACTATGTTGGGGTAGGAAATAATTGAAAGCGTTCGGTACAAAAGGATTACATCTGAACAAATTTATTTAAAACTTTTCCCTTTGCCGCGTGGTTTAAACCCTTACATTTTGATTTATTCTTCAGACAGCCTTGTTCCTCCGAACTGCTCCACGAGTGTTTCTAGTAAGCTGTTTTCTGCACAAGATGGCGCCTGTTTTCCTGTTTGCCATGCAGCAAATTCTCAGCCTCTCAAGCTCATTATGCACACAATTGTTTCTATTATTGCATCTGCATGCAGATTGCTTGCTGGCTCTGTAATTGGTCTGATTATTACGATGATTGGCAGCATAACATCATCTCCGATATTAACATTACATTGTTCAATTATTATCCCACGTGCAGACGTGTAATGGGTCAATTTAGTCAATCTTCACTTTCCAAGGATTCCTTTCTAAGAATGTTGTGTTAGAGACGTCACGTTGAAATTAGTTGGAAACTGTCAAATGTGAGTTGCGAAACATTTGATAAAGTTTGTTGTAATATTGAAGATTGTTTGTGATAATTGAATCTTAAAACCCGCCATAGTCGGCGTGAAGCGTTTGTTTTTCAAATATCACGGAACAAATGGGTAGTATGAACCTTATTGCAAATGTAGATAGAAAGCCATACGAGTACTGAGACGGACAAGTAAGCCTTAACCTCTTATGAAAGCAATTGCGGAACACTTTAATAAAAAATCAAACCACCATGACAGATTTTCAAAAACATTTAAAAGAGCTGGAAATGCTAATTACCAGACAATCTAAACAAGGCTGACAGAAAATGGCAAAGGAAGATTAAAAGTGTTAATTTGAAAGTATGAAGTTCCTACCTATAACAACTGGATAATCAGAATATTTTCTTCGGTCTGTTTGCTGTCGAATTCTTTCGGTATTATTACGTTTTCTCTGACGTTGCTTTAAGTTTTTCTGGATTCCAGGAAGTGGAAACATATTTTCAATTCAAAGTTTGCTTTCCCTTCACATGGACTGATGGGGAGTCACGAGATCCATTGTATGACAGTCGCTAGCGTAAAACGTATATAAAATATAATCTCAATGTGATAGCCTACAAATTAAGTTTAATGTACTGACCTCTCTCATATCAAAAACATGACTTTAGAATCCAGAGCACATCTTGTGAGTAAGCGCCAGTATATACGAAGGTATACTGAAGAAGAACTCAATTCTAACCTACTGTTGTGTTGTGTGTTCCAGGAGCACCCCGGACTGCGAGGTACACCTCTGGCCATGCTGGCCGCCCAGTGCAACAAGCTGTCCTCCAAGTCACCCCCGCCACTCGCAGACGCCGCCGTCGGCAAGGGCTTCCACCCGTGGAAGAAGAGTCCGCAGGGTGCCGGCGGGCAGACCACGGGTCCAGGGAGTCCCACGCCTCCTCAGTCTCGCAACCCTACCTCCACCACCTCCACTGCCTCTAGCATGGGCAACTCTGCCTACTCCAGTAGACCGGTGATGACCTCCTGTGGCATGGGCAGTGGGTACACGGGCAGTGACTTCTACTTCCCGGGAGCCACCACGCAGGCGGCGGAGAACTCGCATCATCAGGCTGCGTTGCTGGGGAAGGTCGAGGGTGCTGCTACTCACCATGCTACTCTAGGTCAGTTTTCGTCACTCCCAAGAAATCGAATTGTTCCAAGGCTAACAGCGACCTATCATAGGTCAACAACGCTTAATTTATGCACCATAGCTAAACTAATAATGAAGCATATTTAATGATGCATTAGCGAAGGAAGCTTAGAGCTTCTCGACTGCCGTCTCCGGGTCAAAATGAAAACCCAGCCGCTTTGGGCATCTTTAGGTCTACTGGCTTCAGTCCTGTTCCCATAGAAAAACGCATAGCAATATAATAGTGATCTAGAACACTCCTTCGCTCTCTGTTGGTTTAAATCTCTTGTTGTCTGGTCGGGGATTATCGCCTAGTCGTGATGAAAACATTCTAAAGAGACACACATTTCTAGATTTTATTTTGTCTGACTTATAACGTTGAGGTATACTTTGGATGTTTAAAAAATTATGATTTCAATTTTGGATTTTCAGGTTCCGTGTACTCGAGGCACCCCTACGAGTCGTGGCCGTTCAACGCGATGCCCGCGGCGACGCACCACGGCGCCATGAAGCCCGGGGACTCCGGCGCAGGAGCCTGGTGGGACGTGCACTCCACTGCCGGGTCCTGGCTCGACATGAGCGGAGGCATGCACGCACAGATGGCTGCCGGCTATGCTGCCTCCACTGACTACTCGCTGAGTCACTCCTTGGCTGCCTCCAACACGGCGCATCTCCTCAGCTCCGGCCAGCACCTCCTGCAGGACACGTACAAGAGCATGCTGCCTGGCCAGGGGTCCTTCATACACCATCACAGCTCGCCCGCCACCCCTACCTCCGGCGCTACTGCCAACTCTCAGGTCAGTGTTGAAACATCACTGTCGATAGGTTTCATAAGACTTTATACTAACCGACCCATTGGAATTTGGGAATCGGTCCAAAGGGATATAATTTAAAAGGATCATCCACAAAATATCCAGGAACTAGAGCTAAGATATGTATAGAAACTTCCAGGCAAATCGTGAACAAAGGATCAAAGTGCTGATTACTGTCGAACTTTCACGAAATCCGAAGAGACTTCGAAACTTACAAGAACTCCCTAGTGTCTAAAAAATTGGGTCTTCTCATGCAATTCTAAAAAAAAGAGAAGCATTCTCACGTGTCAAGCCTTTTGCACGGTGTCTTGATAAGAACGGCCTTTGTTCTTGAAAGAGTTATAAACTCATAGGATGATTCATAGTCATATGAGTTGGGAATAACAGAAACCAAGCTCGAACTGTATAATGAGGAGAAAATGACATCGATCGAGCTCCAAAACAGACTACCGGTTAGCTAGTCTCATAAAAATTAAATTATAAAACTAAATTGACTTATGAACATGCAGGTACCTTCCCCACGGTCGCAGAGGCGGTACACGGGTCGCGCGACCTGCGACTGCCCGAACTGCCAGGAGGCGGAGCGGCTGGGGCCGGCAGGAGTGCATTTGCGCAAGAAGAACATACACTCGTGTCATATCCCAGGATGCGGCAAGGTGTACGGCAAGACGTCGCATCTGAAAGCGCATCTCAGGTGGCACACGGGGGAGCGTCCCTTCGTCTGCAACTGGCTGTTCTGTGGCAAGCGCTTCACCCGCAGTGACGAGCTGCAGCGACACCTCCGCACCCACACAGGCGAGAAGAGGTAGATTTATCTCTAGTGTAAGTCAGTGTTTGGGCTTGGAGAACGGTCCGAGAGTATGGCGTGGGACTTAGTTGGGTCTCCTCGAGAGCGTTGTCACCAGTCAAGTTTCTTAATGAATGCCCATTGTTCTTGAACATTTTGAAACATTTGGATGCGACCTGAATTTGCATTGTTGGTTATTAACGTTTAACAATTTCATTGCTCACTAGTTTAATTTGAACTAAGCCTAGTCCAAATTCACGACTTTTCTCCAAACTCAAAAGCAAACAGTAGTGAATGTTAATTGAATTTATGAATATAACACATTTGTGTTAATGCAATTACCAAATTTAAATGTTGTATTTTCTGTAGTTCCATAGTTTTACAGTTAAATTGTTGCTGTAAGTTGAATTTTAGGATTGCTTGAATATAATTTCTTCTATATAATGAACGCATACTCGAAAATTTAGTTAGTTATTAACTAGTTCCTAGTTATTATTCATGATAAAAACGTTACTTCGCAGCGTAGCAAAACCCATAACGACTGTACGAATTTATCATTTGGAGCTTTATTTACTGATCTAGGAATGCAACTCAATTAATATAAACTTTCGAAATATTGCGTTAAAAAGAAAATGCTATTATAGTTGAATTACCAAATCCATCATTGAGCGTGGTTGCCATATCGTGCGCCTCACTCAGGAGTGCACACTCCCGCAGTCCGCACGATCTGGTCCGCAGCCGCGCGTGGTGATGGATTTGACGATTTCCCTATCCCATTTGACCTCTGTGTTTTATGTAGTGTATAGTGAGTATCGGTTTCTAGAGAGTCCGGCTGACTGTATAAAGTGGCGGGAATGTTGCAGGTTCGCGTGCCCAGTGTGCAACAAGCGGTTCATGCGCAGCGACCACCTCGCCAAGCACGTCAAGACACACAACGGAAACGGAAGCAAGAAAGGAAGCAGTGACTCGTGCAGCGACTCCGAGGAGAGCTCACAGCCCGAGCTCGCCGTCAGCTCCCCTGGCCCCTTGACTCCACCCTTGGACGTGAAACCGGCCCCTCACGCGCACCACGGGCTCGTCTGAGCCGGGTGGGGTCCGGCGCTGCCGGTGCTGTATCATCAGTACCAACATTAGTGCCAGGACCCCACCACTTGCACGCCCGCCACTCCGTGTCTGACCGTATCTACTGTTCGTCTGGTGAGCGGTTGAATTGCTGATTTTGGGCCACCCTGTATAAGTCTGGTTGAGCTGTGAAATTCTGGCTACACCGTGAGTCTAAAGGAGAAAAATATATTCAAAAACTGTGTCTCTCTCTAAGGCTATTTCTTCCCTAATGAAAAAGAGAGATAGTTTTTTTAAGAGATACAAACCTTGAAATCTTTTAGATTTAAAGCAGAGATAAAACGGAAGTAATGGTACATCTTCCTGGTGTAATAACACACCACAAAGGTTAAACTGAAGCTTAAAACTGTTTATGGGTTGTACCGAAAGTGAAAAATCTACCACCTAATCATCAATGTTAACAACTTACGGGTGTATTGTGAGTTTAAAATTTAATGTGAAATAACGCATGAACTTTATACAAAGTCATCGACAAGCTTTTTTATAGATTCTTGAATAGAAACTCTTGTATGTTGATAATGTAAGGCACTACACAGTGTCAAATCAAATACACCATATATCTGAAAACATCTTTGTTTGGTAGAAAATAAACATCCATTGAGTACCCGTTAAACCTTCCAGTTTCACCTGGGGGGATGTGGAACCACCAACTTTTTATTTACAAGGTACCCCTCTCTGTATTGTCAGGAAGGTAGAAGCCATTAGGCCAAGAGAGCCAATAACTTGACTTGAGACGACAAGTCTTGAGAGAAACCCAGGTCGTCCAAAGGATCCAGAACTCAACCAGGGCTATACAGAGTACAGGTCTAAGAACTAGAGCTATATTTTCCATACAAACAAGTTTTTATAAGTCTTAAACAAAACATTTATTAAATGTAAAACTGGCAAAGGAAAACGTATGTGGTAAAGGACAGAAGGCATTTTGTTTAAAGATGCCACAATTTTTTCTGTTAGTATTAAAATAATTTCAATAGCTTTTCCAGATGCAATATTTTGACATCAGCTAGAGAGAAGTGTCAAAAACTTTTCACCACGTAAAGGTGTTCATCCATGTTTTTTACTTTGAATGGATGGTTGGAAATCCTCCCGTAGTTTAAAGAAGGAAATAAAACGTTTCAAGTCATTTTAATATAGAAGTTTTGACTTTTCTGTTACAATACGTGACCAAAGCAATTCAACCACTCAATTCAAAACATATGACAACTTGTGCCTTTCTAGTGTTGTCCATTTATTCTGTGTGTCTATTTATTGAACTCTCTCCTCACTCGGTCACGGATAGGCAGGGTCGGTTTCGTGTGCCATGGAAACAGTTAAGAATCTGTGATTTGTAGCTGATCCTCTTTTGATTTTGTCCGAGAAGAACCAGAACAAACCCACCAGAGATCAGAGCAACAACGAGACAGTCATCGTTGCAACGTTGCTGGTCGGTGGTTTTGTTCCGTTCTCCCGGACGTTGTATAGACGATATCGTTGTTGATAAATTGATTGTTTTATATAAACGAGTCACTAGCTGTGTGTAAATACGTAACGTGTTGTTATACATCGAGATTGCATAGTATATAGTGGTGTAAATAACGTATATTCATTATACCTGATGTTTGTAAATATGTAAACATATGATCGTGACTTGCACATATCATCAGCTGGCGCTGTCTTAATGAAATTGCTAAGTGGAAATATTATACTCTCTGTGTTTGCGGTAGGAGATTAGTATTCTGAGTTTATTACCTGTCTATTAAGTCATTTCAAACGTTGGAGTTGATTGGAAATGGGGTTTAGTCTTGTCTTTTTTCCTGTTTTGAAAACTGCAATGTTTATTTATCCCTGTATGATTCTTTATGATCCTTATTTCCTCTTTCATGACCAATTATTAAACTGGAGTACCTGAAAACTACCTTAAGAAATGTGTTGAGTTTTTAAATAAGATATAAACTATTTCAAATATATAGTATCATTTACATATGCATTAACATTAGCCGATACATCAATCAACTAAAACCCTTAAACATGTTAAGAATAAAAATCTTTGGCACTGTTTCCAATGAAGCCAAAACAGCTACTTAAAGATAATTATTACATAGACATTGAAGGTAGAGGAAAAGTTTAGTAGGGCTATAATAAGTGGAGTAGAAACTTTATAATTCAACACTCCTTATAAAGTTCTACAGCTTCCGAGGTGGCTTGGTAATACAAAATACAGACAAAGAAAGACTTAAACATATTTTGTACTGCAGTATAGTGATGTATGCAAGCTAAGCTGTACAGTAAAAATTGGGAATTCCAACTTTTTAGCAATTTACTAATTGAATACACAGTACTTAATGGTATTTCAATAAAATACCATTGAAAATAAAACCCTCATATACTGGAGAGTTTGAATAAGCCAGGTAAGAATAACGGCTACATTAGAGCGGACCCGTAGCGGGTTGGTATCGCACGCGACTCCGTAGCTGATCACTCCGCTGGCGCGGGTTCGATCCCCGCAGTCACCACTTAGGCTACATGTATAATGTGACTATACTGTATCGCTAGGTAAAGGTGGAGGTTGAGTGGTAGAGAGGACTTTGTTGTCCTAACTTCGCCTCGTTAAATAAGACAAACTTTACTTTATTTTACGTTCGTAAGTACAAATAATTCCTTCCAAACAATAAATACAGTTCAGGTAGCCTATTCAAAATTGATTTAGAATTGAGAGTTTGTAAAAAGTGTTTTTAGTTTACGTAAAAACTGCTGGCGTTGTGGCTAAGCCAGGAGCGCACGAAAGTACGGTTGCGAAGGTCACTGCACTGGCTTCATATGCCTATGGTGGCTGGAGCATATAAAAAAAAAAAGAAACAATTTCATGTAATGAAAAGTCACGTTGCAGCACTTAAAACTTTGAATTAATATACAACTGTTACACTTTCCCATAACACTGCTAAATCCGTCTTATCATTTAGCCTGAGTTTCCTTTATTTAAAAAGTTACGACCCCCGCAATGCAATTTTCCACTTCATCAAACGCAGAGGGTAGAAATGATACTCACAGCGAACATAACCTCTAACAGCAACGGAAGCAGTTCTGCCACCCTCGCGCCAGCGGAAGCAATAAAACCAACATAAACTCCCCCAGCAATGATACCGACATAACCCCTGCCGAAGACAAATTGACAAGACAGTATAAATGTGAGGTTTTTAATCTGACGCGGTTGTGGTGGTGAAATGGGGTTAAAATGCGGCCTGCGGGGGGTCTTTGTGCGGTTTATCTGCATAACTGCGGGCCAGGGGTGCGGCAATGTTCCACTCTAGGGGTGATTACCGACCCTAAATGGCTTACTAGATTCACTTTGCTTGTTGTCACTTGATGGGCTGTTAGTGGATTTCCTGGCTTAGGCTTCCCATAGGAAGTGCGCTTACATAAGTGTTTAGGGATCTGAGCCAAGCCGGACGCGTAACAAGCGCTAACGTGAGCCCCGGCGAATTTCCTGTCAGCGAGGGATAATTTACCCAGAAAGTGCCCTTTCAGAGGGGCGTTTGCTCTCAAAATGGTGGGTTTGGCTATTAAAACAATAGTTCGTTCATTATCTGAGTTAAAATTATTCTTCTCAGTCTTCCATTCACATTCATCGTCTTGTCCCATCTAACCATGTTGTGTTATACATCGTGTAATGCTTGTTCTTGTTGTAATCTCATCGCAACCCCCTTCGTCCGTCCATCCTTCTTGAGACAAGACTCACCATGGCAGAGCGTCCATTGTCACCATTATCCACCCCTAGTGAAGTGTTTATCCTCCTCCTCCTCCTCCTTGGTGTCGATCCTTGGTCGTACTTCATCTTCCTCTTTGCCACGCATCCTTCTTGTTACAAGACTCCTCATGTCAGCCGTCCGTTGTAGATCTCTGGTCACCACTCTCCACCAGCACTTATCTTGGATGATTGGTCTACCTGATCCACCTTTGAGAACTTTGCCGTTACCCTGGCAAGGGGCAGTTACAGAGAAACCGTCATCCGGGCCAGATAACCTCCGGATTTTAAGCGAGGTTGATATTTTCAACTCCGACCCCTCATCCTCGTTGCCGAGTCGTATGTAACGTACCAGGGTCTGCAGTACAGGGAGGTTCCTATAGCCAGATTTCAGCTAGATATGAAACTCCATGACCTACACGTGAGGCGTAGCGTCAGTGATGTCGTCTTCCTGCATAAACTTCTAACTGGTTCCATCGACTGCCCTAAACTGCTGGAAGAAATCAACTTACGTGTGCCATCAACAGAACTCGATCACGGAATATCTTCTGCACCCAGCACCATGTACGGAACTACGACTACAATAGCCCAATTACGAGGATGCAGCGACTGGGAAATGACTTAGTGGGCATTAGACTTCTTCTATGACAGTGCGTCTCTCGGAGGAAGCTCTTGCTTACTTGTTGGCTGTACCATAGCGGCCCATTAGATGTGAATTATGTGCCTCTGTTATTGTTGTTTGTATAAGTTATAACTGTTGCATAGTATTTATATATAGTTACCTATTTTATCTATATATTGATCCTAATTTATTCATACTTGTTAACTTTCATCATTGCACAGTATTTATTTAAATTATCTATTACGTTCTTTTTATATTATAATCTTATTGTTATTGCACCTTTATTATCTAGTCAAATTAATTTATCGTATTTTACCTGCATTGTTTGTATTTATTATTTCACTGGTACTGTTAAGTTAATCATCTAAACCTGGTAGTTTTAATTTTGAATTATTTGTTATTGCATTTACTTAACTTATTTGTTTAATTAATCGTTATTTAGTTAGTAGAAATACTTATATATTCACTCCATTACATTCAATATTATCTAAGTTATTTATTCAACCCTAGCAATACGCATATCTAGCCTATTTTATTTTGAAATATTAGTGTATTTATTCTATTGCATGAATTGATTTATTTGTTTACTTGTATTTGTTGACATTATTGTATTATGGTTTTGCCGTTGGAAGTAAAAAAAAAAAAAATGTGTATCTATATTTAGGTAATTTTAACCTATCACATTTTTCACCTATTATAAACCATTTCCTTAGGACCAGTACTTATTTATACAGTCAACTCGTGATAATATTCATAAGATTTTGTCATTTTGCTATAAAGGTTAGAAATAACAATGACTTAAAACTAACAAAATGTTAATACCCTTACTTTTAGAATCTTTAAACGCGTATTTACATTTGATTCTTCTCAACATGTTAATTAAACATCTTTGGAGCCCAATAACAACTGATTTTAGTGTACGTATGTAATGCAAAATAGTTACGGGATAATTATCTGTATTCCGGAGTCTACTTTTTAAGTCTGCAGTAACAATATCCATTCTAATTTTACATGTAAAATCAAATAATTTTAGAACTTTAAACAGATCTACACAATTTGTGAATTTGCGTCGACTAGACGCCAAGATATTATATAAAGGTTCTTCAGAGACACGTTTTAGGGTTAGTTTTTAATGCCTCCTAAAGACATGCGTAAGCCAACTTTCAAATATTTTATAGCCTTAACATATTACCTCTAAGCACCTTACAGACTGCAGTAACAACTTTTGACTCTCATGGCTACTCGCGATGCCCTTGGTCCATATCCATTGGTCTTTGGGATACATGACCCAAATCTGGGTAACAGTCGGCCCTAGTTTGTAATTCAAATTCAAATCATTTATTCCATTCAACAATAACACTAATTAATGTAATAGATGTGTCAAGGCTTAAAACTACTAAAAACAGGCAATATTTAAAGAAATGTTGATTTTGTTACACACTTGTGTATGTTAGTCAGTGTATTTGAACTTACTGACTATTATTAGTTAATCATCACAACTTTCATCCATTTCTGTCAGCTTCTAAAAAATGCAGACTGTACAATGGATGTTGAATGAGCCATCTTTTCAAACATTTTCAAATTTTTTTTGACATCATTTTTTGTTGAGTGGGATTTGATTGAACAATTTTATACCTGAAACAGGAAAACATTTTGGCTGACTTATAGAGCCTTGATATTGGTACAAATAAGTTGTTTGATGTTTTTGTATCATGGTAATGTACATTAAAATTCTGGAGGTACATAGACTGTTGATCCTTAATAGCTAAAAGACACTGAAAAACATAAATACTATATACAGTTAAAACTTCATTTCTAACAAACAAGGGCCTGCAACCATCCAAAATAAAATGGCACTTCATCAAATACACACCAATGACACCATATTCACCTTAAAATTCTCTCTAGAAATGGTCGGTGTCTAATGCAAGTATTAAGTGCACTAGTTATTGGGATAGGCTGCACTGAATTGATATTTGAATTCTTTTAGTTCAGTTTGTTAATTAACCATAAATATTGCAAGGTAATAAATATTGCAGTTTTCTTAAAATTGTGACCTACAAACCTATTTTGTACATTTGTACAATACTACTGAGCAATGTAACATACTGAAGATTATGTATGACCTCTTACTTGTGCTTAATGCTGTATAGTTTTCATTAATACACCTCTACAGGACTTTCACATAAAATATGAAACTCAACATGTGCTTTTCTTAAGAGTCTTCTACTTATTCCAATAGGCTTACCTCGATTGATGTATTTTGCCCAATCTTTTCATCCTTTTACCTGTTATTTCAAAATTTTGAGTAGATACATTAGGCATAAATAGAGTTTTCGAGAGAACTTTCAACAATAAGCTAGTAGGTAAAAAAGTAAAAAGGTAAAGAATGTCTTGTTTAACGAGGTGAAGTTAGGACTGCAAAGTCCTCTTTACCACTCAACCTCGAGCTTTACCTAGCGTTACCGTATAGGTCACTTTATACATGTAAGTGTTGGTAACTGCGGGGATCCAACCCGCGCCAGTAGAGTAATAAGCTCCGGAGTCGCGCACGATTCCAACCCGCCATGGGTCCGCTAAAAACTAATATTTTAAGTACGTTTTTTTAAATAAAGTACAAGTATTTCGCCCTGTAGCCTCTTCTATTGATAATTATTTACTTTACTTTTATACTTCGATTTGAGACACCAACCACTCCTGGAATGTATTTTAAGGTAAATATGAGATGAATGGTGAATGTGATTAATGCAAATGACGATGACAATAATGGTATATCTAAAAACATTTAGCTTTCAAAATATTTAAAACAACGCAATGTATGTTGTTTACGAGGTGTAGTCTTGTTACAAACTAAGACCGACTGTTCCCCAGATTGGGTCTTTAATTGTAATAGCCCAACGCCCAAATAACGGAATGGACCAACGGCTTAACGTAAATAAATAAATAAATAAATAAATGGTTTATTGCGTTCAACATGTTAACATGTTATGCAAACGTCACTTTTGAAAAGCTAAAATTTTCCACGCACTCTAACATCGAAATCCCAGTCAGACATACATTTTGACATTCACTCTCTCTCATTCATTCGAATTGTACCACTCTAGTCCTGTAGTCAGTTTGTGTGTTCCGCGTTTTCCCAGTCGTGTGCCATAAACTCGTCTGTATTGTAAAATGCTTCTGCGGCCAAAACTTTTTTCAGGCGAGTTTTAAAAACCTTAAGCTCATGGGCACTTTTGATCGAATTTGGTAACCTGTTGACGAGCTGAACTCCTACCTGAGAAGGTAAACGTTCATGAACTGCCGTTCTGTGTCTCCCAGTTCGGTAGTTTTCCTGCCTCTAGTTTCATAAGAGTGAATGTCACTTCCTCTTACGAGACCGCATTTTGACTTGAAAAAGACATGTTTCTAAAATATACGTGACTTTCGAACCACGTTTTCCCCACAGTGTTGATACGTAGCAATTCACTAAACTTAAACTAACACCCTATAAACAAAATTCAATCAGCAAGCTCTCTACAACCCTCACAGTTGAATATCACTAAACAAGTTAGAGGTCCGACTCGGAGGTCTCGACACGACACATTGTGATCCCCTCAAGAGAGTAAATACGATAAGCGACAGCGGGGGTCGGTCTGAACAATCACAGTGATCCATTATAAATCAATGTTAGGGGATGATATGTGCTAACTGCTAACAGGGTGGGACAAATGAAGACGGATCTGAGTGAGTAGTGCGGTGCTGCGCCGCGGGGAGCGCTGTCCCCTCGCTCTTGGCACACGCTGTATACTGTATATACTTGCCGTAATGTGACTCTGGTACACTGTGCTATTTAATAATATAGTGTGTGTTATATATTTTAGTAACTGTTCTAAAGATATTAAAAAGTGGCATATCTTATTGTTATCCATATATACTCGTATTTAACATATGGAGTGTGCGCATAAGGAAACTGCTAAAACAAAAATTAGTGTGTCGAGTTTTGTTTTACACAAATACACCGTTTTCAACTAAAAGAAAATTGTTGTAATTCTTCAATGGAACAGCTGGAGTCCCTGCAACATAAAGATCTACAAAATGATCCTTTTCTTTCTAGAGACAAACCAGTAATCATAAAAAACCTTTATTTCCCTGGAAACAGCGCAACTTTAGTACGTCCTCACATATGTCAAAACCGATTATTTTAAAGCGAAATGACAAAACATATATTTACTTAAAACTCTTTTTTTACCAAATATTTAAAAATCGTGCCAAACTTGTTCGTTTTTACTTCTCAAAGCTTTTCTGGCTAGCTGGACTTAACTTCCACCATATACCCATACAGGCTACTTTGTCTCGAGAGTAATAATTTACACCCCAACAAAACTCCATCAAAAGGAGCTGGTTATGATTTACAGCGCCGCCACTCACAAATCACGAGTGCCAAAAGCGCCGCACTAAATATCCCCAAGTTCAAAAGCACGGCTGCCAACCTTGTTGCAATTACTGATTATTAATTTCACGGCCCGTTTTATGTCGTAATTAAACTGCGGAGGTGAAAATAAGTGTGGATTTATCGGCGGCGACGTCACGGTGACAGATGTGTGGCGCGACCTGGCGGTGTAGACGTCTCACTACAAGCACCGTCACGCCCCGTCCACACGTCATCTTAACTGCAGTTTATAAATACGCTGGATAAATATCGCACAGCTTTGTTTTCTGTCCGTTTGAACAAGGCTTAACAACCACGGTGATGATAGTTGTGAATGCGCCCTGCTCCAAGTGAGCGTAAATCATTCTACGACTCTGGCTCGCTTTAGACGCAGAAATTCTGGTGTAAGTGCTGCCAGTTGGATGTTTTTGTGAATATAACATTGATGTGAATTTATAAGTGAAATCATTATGTTAAAAAAGAATTCAATATAACAATGTTTAACGCTTTTCAGCGTTAAGTAAGCGTCACCTCAACAAGCTGTAGCATGTACCTAAGATAATGTAATGAGCCTAGATAACGCATAGATGTCACATGGCTGAGGCAGCCCACACACATAATGCGCTGCGAGGCAATTCTTTGAAGACCCTTAAGTAGAGCCACGCACGCGCAAGTTCGTTCCTTTTCGAAAATCGCACGATTTTTGTCCGATGTTGGTACTATTAGTAAGTCATCAACATCGGAAAAACTGGAGCATGTGGAACCAAGGGGGGAGAAAGACATTGAGAGTTGGCAGCGCTCGCAACGCAGTCTATGTGTGGGCTGCCTAACTATACTGACTTGTCATGTAGCATCAATGCGCTCACGACTCACTATAACATTATCTTTGCTTGTACGCATGACGGGACTTCGCCAAGAGTCAACTTACTCAGCTCTAAAGGAAGTGTTTAGTAACAAAGTTAGTTACGGAGTCGGCTAACTCTGAGCTCAAAGTTAAGTGGTCGAGATTCTGGTTACAAAGTTGTGTGACAGCTTGCTAAGTTTAGAATTGTTACAGTTTCAAATATTATTCCGGGCATTTTCTATCGAGAAGTTGTTGTTTGGTTTTTTTCTGGGAAGCTTACGCTGGTTAGTGGTTGCCTTAAGCTAGGTCATTTTGTAGTGTGTTGTGTTTTACGAGATAACCAGTTGACAAAATTAAATTCATTTATGAATCAGATTTTAATATAAGTGTACTGCTTTACGGGTTCCAAGTAATAAGGTGTCAATCATTGTCCATTCACTACTTATTTATAGGCTAAATATAATAGAGATATAAATAGAGTTTTTCTCTCTGAAAAGTGAGTTATATATTTTAGAAGATGAGTGACAAACAAAAGTCTAATAATGAATCCATCTTCACCATCTTATCACCAAATTCAGAAATTATACTTATGTTAAACACTTTTAATTATTTACTCAATGGCTGCAAACTATTACGCTATGAACAGTTCCTATTTCACTTTTTACACTGTACAGTCTATTCACACTCTGACGCGAAGTCCGTTCACTCACGTGTCCTCGTAGCACTCTTCGGTCGGAAATTCCACGTGGTGAAGATGGAGATATGAATACGATATGAATTTAGAAATTACTTCACACTATGTAATAATTGAGTTTTAATGTTCTGAGGCCTTCCAAATACAACGAGTTTGTCTTAGGCTCACAACTGAAGGAAAAATACATTTTAAAAAACATATGACAAAATACAAGTTTAAATAGTAAAAAAATGTATCGACATAATATGCAGTTTTTTAAAGTAACCCAATTTTCAAACTTAAGTCAGTAATTTTTTACGTGTGCTATATGATTATGAATTGTACCACTGGTTTGGTCACCTCAATATCTATCAGATGGTATGTATTGTTGCAGTAATACTGTATAGTGGTTTTGATTTCCTAAATCGATTTAAAACTCGACATGCGTGTAAAACGTACTGTAAGTGCAAAACCTAACATACATGTGTATCCCTTAGGCCCGGTTTCCAATCTGGGTCTATATACATGCTGGGTATGAACTTTGTGCTAGGGACAAATTTACCACTTAACCCACAAAGGTGTTCCCCATACCGTTAACCAATGATTTGTCCTAGGCATTAACTAACTGACCCTTGGTGGCCAGTTATTGCGCTGGTATAAATGTTATCCCTGCCCATCTAAACACAAATCTAACCTAAAACTAGTAATGATACAATGGTACTTGCTATGAACCAATGAGAAGTGAGCACAGCGGAGTTATCTGTACTATATATTCTTGATGTTTTCTCCATTAACTTTGTGGTAGTCGAAAGTATACAATGAAAGCATTTTTGTACTTTACCACATAAATTTTTAATTTTTAAGACATGTTTCGCCTTAGCATCATCAGTATAATGCCACCTTTATGTACGTTATGTGTGCGGCCTTGCAATGCGACAAAGTTTCAACAATAATTGAATATTTGTAATTTTTCCTTCTAAAATATCGACTGGGACTCGTGGCGTGGTCCTGTAATCCAGCTTCATGGAGGTCAGGTTTTGAGGATCATATAGGTCTAAAGCGGCTCAGATAGTCTCAGTTATCATCTGATGATACCCGCATCAACTCCCACCATCGGTTAGACATATCAGACCATCACCTGCGTGGTTCGGAAGTCACGTTAAGCCGTTGGTCCTTGTATTTCCATTGATCATTGGGCTATTAATTAATGACTCATTCTAAGGAAGAGTCGGTCTTAGTTTGTAACAAGACTACACCTCATAACTCATTACTACCACTCATCACACTCATCCTTCATCACATATTTGCCTTAAAATACCCTGATGAGAGTGGTCGGCATCTCAAATAGTGATTTAGTGATATGAATTTTCCCACGGCAGAAATTTCTGAAAGAGGAGACACAACTAAAAATAACTCATGAAACGTAATGTTCACATTACTGCATATGGGCAGAGTTGACAAAATAATATAAATTATAACACTAACAACGATTTTACTACAGTGGAACCTTGATATAACGAACCTCGATACAACGAAATCCTTGATATAACGAATTTTTTTCAAATCCCCTTCAATTCTCCATAACACTCAATGCAAATTACACCTCTATATAGCAAAAGAAACGCTTTGGAGACCCTCGATAAAACGAATTTTGGTCCCCCAAAATCCACAAGCAGTACCTCAACATAACGGAATTTAGAAACTCTTAACCTCTACATAACGTAGTCCACCTCTATATAACGAATTTCCCTCAGAGAGTGTGGAGCTGCAAATCAATAAGCAAGGCGACAAGCCTCGACGGAACATCCCCGGAAAGTGAAAGTTCAGTGAAAGATGCTCGTGCGGCCCTTAATGTGTTGAAATATGTGTTTGGGAAAAAAGGTGTTTAAGTGATAGTGTTATAAATTCAATCAACGAGCTGGATTGCACTCTAGATTTAGTCCAAATCACAGGTAAACAAACTACAATTCTCGATTTCTTCCACAAAGACGATTGAAACCAATCACAGAACTCACAAAAGCAAAAATATCATTTTCTTTTGTATGTACTGAGACTTTCTACAGTATCAATTTATTAAAAATTCATGGCTTTGTTGATTATCATCTTTTTTTCCTTCTTGCCTAAAAAAATTTCCAGTAGGGCAACTACTTACGTCTAACGGTGTAGTCAGTATTGATAGTGAACGTTATATTGAACTATTTGTTATAGATTTCGTTATGGTGAGGTTGAACACCAACGTTTGCAAAACCTCTATATAACGAAATGTGTCTGGTTTCACCTCAATATAATGAACCTCGATTTAACAAAATCCTTGATATAACGAATTTTTACAAATCACCTTGACATTCGTTATATTGAGGTTCCACTGAAAAACAAAATTTTGTATGTAAAAAATTGGCATTGTTGATGTGACTACAATTACGATTTGTGTTCATCAGTAGAATTTAAATGGATTGATAGAAATATTACTTTATTTATTTGCAAAACAAGAAAATTAACGATTATAACCTGTAATAGGTATTGCTAAATGAATTACTCCAATAGTCATAATATAAAAATCAACATAATCTAACAAAACAAACAAAATTGTCTGTCATCTGCAAAAATTTAGAACAAATTATACAAACAGTGCTGCCAGCATGGTGTAAACTAATCAACGCATGAAAATCAGATGGGAAACCGGACAGTGGGTTAAACCTCTCAGTATGAATCACTAAATCCCTATTTGAGATGCCGACCACTCTCATGAGGGCATTTTAAGGCAAATATGTGGTGAAGGATGAGTGTGATGAGTGGTAGTAATGAGTTATGAGGTGTAGTCTTGTTACAAACTAAGGCCGACTCTTCCTTAGAATGGGTCATTAGCCCGTGACTTCCGAACCACGCCGGTGATGGTATGATATGTCTAAACGATGGTGGAAGTTGATGCGGGTATCATTAGATGATCACTGAGACTATCTGAGCCGCTTTAGACCTATATCATCCTCAAAACCGACCTCCATGAAGCTGGATTACAGGACCACGCCACGAGTCCCAGTCAATAATCCTATCATTGAATCATCCTAGGTGGAGTCTAAACTCTTGTTAACAGAGAGATAGGAAACCGGGCCTTAGCGGGTGAAACTTAAGTTAAACTTGCGCAAACTGTCTCAAAGGTAGGAAGGAACCTGTACCGAGTTCAGACAAGGCCAAATTACACGAGGCGGTAGAAACTCGAGCTTTGATCCGTGTGAACCCTCCCTCGTCTTAGTTACACCACTGAGTGTCAATATCTCTTAGTTAGCTTTACATTTCAATTGCTAATTCGTCGATTCAGCTGTTCTGGAAGTGATTGCCTCTGATAGCGTTTGATGATGCGCCCCCGGCTTTGACGATTTACTTGTATTGTCCTGTGATTAGAGTTCACCCGTCGTCACTTGCCCCCCGGGGGGAAGGGTTGCAACTTCAATGTGTGATTAGCTTTGAGGTACGCCATCAGCCATCAGTTGACGCTCCAACTGCTGTATTGACTGTTTAAATAGGAAAAAACATTGATAACACTACAGGGTTGACCGAAAATAGTAATTGTATAGATATATTTGTTCTTAATGACTCTAAGTCCTAAAGCAATTATGCTCACAAAACTTGAAAAAATACACGTTAGCAGTTTTTTTCTGAGATTAATCCTTAATAATACAGTATATAAAAATGAGATGGTGTGTGTCTGTTCCTCAATCACGCAATACCACTGGACCAATTTTAATGAAATTTTACAGGAATTAGGCTACCTGGCCAACACGTAGGCTATTAACCTATTTGATAATTTAATATTTTCAAGATGGCGGTTATTGATAAGACCTCATTATATATGAAAATTTATAAGCCCAATACTGTAACGTGATATTCTAGAAACCCGAAAAACTATATTATTAAAAAAGACTTTTGTCTGTACATTGCAATGAATCTATCAATGTTGGTTATCTGGTGTTTATATATTTTGCAAAGGCCGAAACTAACGTCAAAAAAATCCTGTATGTCTGTCTGTAACGTTTTTAAAGCATATTGGACCGCTTATAACCCAAAGTCGGCTGAAGCTATAGCGGCGAAACTTTGCTAAAGGGTTTAGTTTATTACACAGTGTGTCTTTACCTATGTTTTGTATCAATACAACATCCACAAAATAAATGGCAAGGGACCAAAGTAGACTCTGAAAATGTTTTTAGGCATTTTGGACCGCTTATAAGTCAAAATTCGGCTGAAACTATGGCAATGAAACTTTGTTTGAGGGTTAAGCTAATCACGCAGTGTGTCTTTAGCTACATTTGAAGTCCACATAACATCCTCAAAATAAACTGCAAAAAACTAAAGCGGGCTCTAAAAACTGCCAGAACGGTGGAAGTAACTATGACTCTCACTAGGTAGCCAACATTTATAATGAGAAGATGGTGAACTAACAGGCCAACTAAATGGTTTTTCTAAGGACATATAGGCCTAGGAAATATTTTTTTTACTTTAAATTTGTATTTTTTAATGTACACATAGCTATGTTAACAAAGTCCTGAGGCGAAGCGCGAGATTTCTAAGCTAGTCAATTGATAAAATGTAAGGAAATGTATAAGTGAAGTATTGAACCATCTACGACGCCTGTACAGAATGTGGTAGCCTTTCAAATTTGAGCCATGTGAACTGCACTCGCAACTTTGACTGGCCACCATTTCGTATTGGGTGGTCGTAGTATATCATAAATTTGCAAAAATAATTCTTTTATCACGGGCAAACATTATGTATCAATTCATATAGGTTTACCGTTTAAACATTTTGACATGATTTCCGAATCACCAGAGTCCGACGCTTTCTTACATGTCAATAGAATATTATTTTTACTAACTCAAAGTAGTTGCTTTTGGAACTTCTGTCATGTCTGCATTAAGAAAACATTATTTTAAAATTCCGTTTTTGGGCAACTCTGTACTATTGTATAAATATATAAATAAGTTTACAGCTGTAGGCATAACCAAGACGGTTTTCAAATGAACGTGGACATCTTATTTTCGGTATTTTATATTTGGTTCTTTTAACTTTTATTAGGTCTCCCAGAAAATAATTTTAACCAGGATTGTAAGTTAGTTTTATAGTGCTATACAACTTCCGTATGCACGTGCAACTGTTTCTCAAAAGTTTCCATAAGTTATGTTTTTTATCCCTCTAAATTCTGTTTTAATTATTTAATCTCATATAGTTCCAAACTGTTGAACAATTACGTTCTAGCTTTGTTTGCCAATCATCTACTAATGTCCTAACCAATATGTTCATACACACCAAGGCACGACGGGGTGTCTTGCAACACGTAGAGATGTGAAAACAGCTGATATTATTAATTGGCATTGTCGATCAGCTGGATGCCTTTGTCAGCTGTGCAGTTATGATTGGTCAACAATGCAGCACGATATGCGAAGTGTGGTGCAATTTCACGGGAGGAGGTCTTTGTGTTTTATTTCGCAGTGATTTTTGATAATTTCTGTGACCGTAATATGCTACTACTACTAAATATATATTAGGGTTACGTAGGTTGAAATTGTTTTAAAAGTATATTTTTACATAAATTAGACTGTCATGAGTTTGTGTTGTTTTGGCATAGGGTTTCTCATTTCATAAGTAATGTAAGTTGTATTCAGCGATTGAGACTTTTCAAACTTTCGAAGCTTATTGGTGAAGCTTTCAATTATTTTATTTTATCAGGAAAATCGCAACGTTTTAGAATACAAAGGGTACTACCGTTTTCAGGAGACAAGAACCTAACAGAAAGAACAGAAAAAATAGCTAGTATGAATGTATGATACAGTTATAGCGTTGACCATACGCGTATAGACCACAAACAATAGTTCATGCTTTAAATACGTATATAATCATGTATGTTAGATATTATATACCACAAGTAAGGTATTTATATCATATGCTAAAAAGATATTTTCATTTGTGGGTATACGTTATGAGCATTGAACTATGGATCTAAGTCACCCATACGATCTCAAAGTGCTGTTAAACTATCTAAAGCTTTACTGTTTCTACATAAAGATAATCGACAAGACAATACCATCCATAACTATGCAAGTTTAGATGATTTGATAAAAAGTACGATAATACAAACCACCCACTTAAAGTCCTAACCAGCTAAATGTCTCCGTGGGTAGTAAATAGCCCTCTGCTGTGGTCTTGTATTATAGTCCACTTCCTCCGTGGCGTGTAACAGCTGTTCAGCTTACTCTGTGGTTTGTTGTTATCTGTGTGCTGCTGACCACAGCTGATCCATATGTCTTGTTCTTCTTCCTCTCTCAGATTGGAGATTCCTGCACGCCGAAGTGCGGTCAGACTAGAACTGTTCACAGTTTATATGATCGAGGCGTTGGACTTAAAACACTTTGGTCTCGTAGAAATGCTCGATATGAGATTAACACCTGGTCGACCGCAAATCAAAGCGTAGTTTTGGTTTCTTCTGGACGAAATATTGTCTTGTTTGTCGGTCCGGTGAGGGGTGGAAGTGTCCGGTTGTTGGTTTATGATGTTGAAACGCCGTATCATGACCTAATCCGTGTTTGTACGAGTATAATTTAGATAAATGCATACAGTTAGCTGCTGACGAAATAAATTAACAATAGTGTCCATACGTTCATAATACAGTGGTGTCCTTAATACAAATACAGTATTGTATGTCATATGTATTATGAACAAGAAACACGATATTATACATTGAACTGGTTATTTTTAGAACATGTTAAGTTATATAAACCATAAACTCGTTTGTACTGTAAAACGCTTGAGCGGTTCAAGTTTTTGCTTTCATACAAGCTTTGAATGTCTTTGGCACTTGTGCAATCTTTTGACGAAACGATCTCCTAATCAACCGTATTGTCTCTTACAGTCCGGTAATATTGTCCCTGTCTCTAGCTGTTGCATACGATTTGCAACCTGTGACAGTATTCAATTTTTATTTTAAAAAGAGATGTTTCTCTCAACTGTAGAGATTAGAAAGAGTTAACAGTTTTAGAAGAGATAACGCACCTCTGGAGATAACCTCTGGGTTTTCTGTGGTTTACCTGCTTGCCTAAACGTCTCTCTCTAGCACAGCTTTGCAATTTTTGCCTTTTTAGAATAAAGTTTCTGAAAATAGCGTCAGCGCAACGTCATTAGGATTTTGTGGAACGTGCCAAACTCTTCAACATACTTATATACAATATAGCGTGGCGGGCGCACAAATGAGCGGTACCCTAATGAAGACTAGCCTGTGACTAGCTTGTAGCCTGTGATCGATGCCTGGCTACTTAGCTCGCACGTGTGTACTCCTGTCTCTGCCCCCGTAGCCAATTTGTCAAGCCCTAACGACCCACGGGCTATTCCGGCTCCACACTATCAAAACTGCACACTATATAGATCTACTGTACACGTAAACACACGAGGAGTACAGGAAATAGTTAAAAGCATTATAATATTGCAGGGGGTAGTAAAACAGTAGGTCACAGGTTCGAATCTCGATGTTAAAGGTCATCAGAAGTTGAACTATTATTGCGGACACTTTCGCTAAACCGTGTTGAAATGAAACTTTTCGTATTGGATTTAATATCAGAAATAACTTCACACAAACAATTCAAACACATTATCTAGATTACGTGAACGTATTTATTTTTTCCTTAATTTGATGGAAAACTATTTCAATAGAGTACTTTGGGAAATTCTGCTTTCCTAGATTCAATGTATCTATGGTTGTTGTTTTCACTGCAAGTTACGTTTTTATCATTTAGGTTTACAGCATAACGTTGTACCTTTTTAATGTTGTCTCTGATATAAGCTTTACAGGGTTTAACTGAAGATATGCAGGTTTGTTTTGTTTACTCATTTGTCATTTTGTGTGTGAAAATATAATAATAATAATTCTTTATTGAATGTTTTTTAACAGAAATATTCCAATTACAAAAAATCATTAAAGTACCACTAACATAATAACATGCAATTTGTGTTAACATCTAAGCAAATTCACACAACATCAGTAATAATATTATGTTACAGGCAATAACTAAAGTAATAGCAGACAAGCATAGCAAATAAATATAAAAGATATGATTCCACATTAATACATACAGATAAATAGACAAAAATAAATACTACAAGTACCATGCAAATAAAATAGACAAAGTTAAATACAAACAACGAGTCAAATATCAACAACTAAGCTAGAAATCATCGATAACAACTTACAATTTGTTTTTTAAAACAGCATTAGAACAATTAAACAAGTCGAATTCATTACAATGTAAGTTAAATAGCCTCTCCATGCTATTGATGGAAGAGAAATACCCTAAGTTGGTTCTGGAAAAATTAGTAGCAAATAAATAGCCCGCGCGGGAGCCAGGGCGTGGAACAGCAAACCGTAATTGAGCCAAAAGCTGTTCAGCATCAATTGTGCCGCGTATTAATTTGAAGAGAAACAACAATAAATTAATTTTATATCTCTTATACAAGCTGGAGACATTAAATATAGTTAAGAGTTCTGAATATGGAATTAAATTTGTGTAAAACCCAAATGATTTAATAAACAAATTTTAAAAACTTTTGAACACTTTCAATCATTTCAATTAGATGTCTACTATTTGGGTACCATATTATGGAGCCAAATTCCATTTCTTGATCGAACTAGTGAAAAAAATAATAGCTTAATAGTATCAATGTTTTCTAAATATACACTTGACCTTTTAATAAAACCTATTAAAGAATATGTTGATTTACATACTGATATAACATGATCATTAAAAGTGAACTTACTGTCAAAAGTTATCCCTAAATCTTTAATTGATGTTTTTCTGTTTAATATAATGTCATTCATTTTATAATTGTACACTATCTGAAATTGAGAAGTTTTCCTAGTTTAAGATATTGCTGAACACGTGCTAATATTAAATTTTAAGTTATCTTGGCTCCATAACATGAGAGAATCAATGTCTTCTTGTAATTTGTAACAGTCATCAATACTGTGTATAGTTTTGAATAGTTTTAAATCATCAGCATATAGAAGCATATTGCTATATTTTATACAATTTTGAATATTATTAATAAAAATTATGAATGAAAGAGGACCTAGGTTAGAACCTTGAGGAACGCCCGAACCAACTTCGAGCTTTTCTGAACAATATCCCTCATAGTTTACATATTGCTTCCTTTTATACAAATAAGAACACAAAAATCGTAAAAGTGGCTTGTTCAAGCCATAGAAGTTTAGCTTAGAAAGCAAAGTTAGATGGTCAAGTATACGATGAGAAGTCACAATGAAAAGTTTTAGCTAGTTCTTTACCAACGTTGATGCTTTTAGGAAATGTTGGAGTTCCTAATACCCCAATAAGGTACACCGTAGAGCAGATTTTAACACATTTTTAATAAGCTCAGATTGAATCTTTGCTACAGCTGGGTAAAACTATTAGTTTCCCCCGGAGCGGACCCGTGGCGGGTTGGAATCGTACGCGACTCTGGAGCTGATCACTCCGCCGGATTCGATCCCCGCAGTCACCACTTACATCGAGACCAGACCTCGAGGTTGAGTGGTAGGTCGAGGTAGAGGCCTCGTTAAACAAGACAAACTTTACCCTTACCTTTTATCCCGGAACTACTGCACTATTTCGAATCTTATTGACTTGTTTAACTCCTGAGAAACATAACGGGTTGAGTAAGGTATCAAGTAGATGAACATTCTCACATGTGACACTGAGGAGACTGTATGAATGGCTAGTTAGGGGTAAGCCTTTAATCTGGCAACACAACCCCTACACACTCACCCCATCAACCCCTACTAGTGTATCCTGACACAAACCAGCTGATAAACGAGATCATCCTTGGCTAGGAATGTAATACTCTAATGCAGCTTGTCTGTTACTGATACTACTTTGTTAGTTCAAGTATTTCAAGTATATTGAGGTTTGTTGTTTGCACAAACTGTATAGAAAGTCTTTTATTTGTACATTATGTTTCTAGTGCCCATTATCGTCGGTAGGTCGGTGTTTCTTGTTCCATTAGAAAAATGTAACGACGTAGCTTTTTTCTAAAGGTTTTATAAATAAATTTTATTAGCAAACTTAATATGTGCTTGTACAAGAGAGGTTGAAATATTATTGTGGACGTTTTTCACCGTATTTAATGAACAAAATAACACCAAAACTATTGTCTAAAACAACACAGGGCTTTCTTGCTTCTTCAGAAAGTCCTTAAGATCAGTGGAATACTTCCGCAATAATATTTTAATCTCAGATATTCCACCAACGTCAACCCCAACTCCAAACAAGTAAAACTCTTTTTCAACTTTAAGCTGGAGTAGTGGTTCATAATGAAAAAGTCTTTTTTTAATGAAACCAATGAAATATATATTTTTAATATAAATAAGTGATTGTAATGTAGTGTTAACTTGTTTGAAAAACCTATTTGATTGACAATTAGTAAGACGTAACTTTTGCCAAAATTGCATAACTAGCTAGAACATTAAATCACCGCTGCAGAGAAAGCAAAGGCTGAATTTGTGACGGATGACACCGCGCACGTATAACAACGGGCTTTCTTTCAACTGATGCGACCTAACTGTCAAACCCTCCACTTGCAAGTATCATTAGCACTAAGGTATCCATTTTATTTCCCTCAAACCTCTGCACCGACGCTCTCCTGAGCAGCTGACGCGGACCCTTAACTTCTTTAAATTCTAAAAACAATAATCACCTCAGTGAGAAGATTATCCAATATTTAATTTTACACGATAGTTTTGTTTTATAATTTTGTGTTCTAGCAAAACATGTAAAGATCGGCTATAACTCGTATTTGAATTTGTAAAAGGTAAAATCAATTTTGCACTGTGGTACCATAACAAACATCTGCGTCTCGCCAGAGAACATTAACGGAACCACCACCTCCCGCAGTGTGAAAGGGTAAGAAAGCTCACCTAATAAACACCGAAAGGCGTTAAACTCGTCCGTGCGATAAAGTGCCCAGTCAAGTGTAAACCAGACTTGTGGAAGCAAGACCCGGAGAAGAACCGCGGGTAGCGATCTTTGTTAATGAGAAAACAAAGCGGGCAGCGCGCTCCCGCGGCGAAGTCAGGCGTCAGCCGAAACAAAACCGGAAACAGACAAAGCCGCTAAAACAAAACCGGAAGAAAATGTGATCGACGGAGTGGAAATGGTATAATTGACAAGTGCCACACCTCCGGGCTTTGTGGCTTTGTTTATTAATTAACAGAGCGCGCGCTTGTGTGAGTTGTGGGCTAAACTCGGTAATGGCGTTAGATACGCTCGGGCTGCTGAGTGATCAGCAGATCAGTGATCAGTGATCACACTCACGCTGTTCAGGGTTCAGCACGTGCCGGTATCAGGCTCCCAGTTCGAGGTGACTTTCTGGAAACTTCTTGGTTTGAAGCTTGTTGTTGCCGATGGTAGAATTTCTGAGGTTGAAATTTTATTGTGAAAGTTTTCCATTGTTTTAGTGAACAAGTACACGAAGTCTCAGGATTTGAAACATTATCTTCTCTTCAGGTTAAAAGTAACCTGAAACATTACAAAAAATACTAAGAAATGAGCTACCCTAAAAGCAATCAGCGTAACTGAACAGTGACCAAACAACGCGAGTTTTCTGTTTTGTTTTGTATTATGTTTTTTGTTTTGTTTGTTCTGTGTGTGTGTTTTCCTGAATTTATTTACTTTTAAAACGACTAGCCTAACATGCACAGAAACGTTAAGAAACCTTCTCACCGACTGCTGACTGGCTGGCTGGTTGGGAGCAGCAGACGGTCAACCATACAGACGTGTAGCAGACTGACCAACCGTAACAGAGAACAAATGTACTTATTTATTTACATTGACTCCATTAACGGACCCGTGGTGGGTTGGAATCGTGCGCGACTCCGGAGCTCATCACTCCACTGGCGTGGGTTCGATCCCCTCAGTCACCACTGACATTAATTTTTAAAGTGACTATACGGTAACGTTAGGGGAAGGTCGCGGTTGAGTGGTAGAGAGGACTTTGTATTCCTAACTTTGCCTTGTTAAACCAAACAATTTTTTTTTTAATATTTCCGGCTTTGAGTGACGGCTTTGGGGCACAAATTAATTTATTTCCACGTACAAAACAAGCTTATGAACACTGTTCACATAACCCACAGCTAAACCAATTCAAAGTCAGCTGAGCGAAAATCCGCACGCAGTCGTACCAACCGTCGCTAACAATAATCCCCGGCGCGCACGCTATACGTACAAACATGTAATCTCCACCGGCAACACTTTATTGTTCTATCTATCATTATATATCGATTACAAACATTCGCTAAATGAACGCTTTGTTGTCGGTTTGAATTTGTTCCGCCATATCTGTCCCACTTCCGTCTCGGCCTGTGTGGTTAGCCAGCGGTAATTGAGTGGTTTTCTTCACAAAACACTATCCTCTATGTCGTGGGATATTACATAGTGATCTCTATGTAAGCATATCGCTAGTGAGGGGCTTTCTAGCCGGCAGCGTGTCTAACCATAGTATAGTTCCACACGTGGTATATCATATGGTCATGCTCTGTGTGTTGGTATAAAATACGCTCGAAGTTTAGTAAAACATCTGCTGTACTTCTTTAAAGTGTGTTGTAGACGACGGTAGAGGTCGAGGTTGAGGTTCGTGTCCTTCTTGTTTACTAAAAAAACTAAGGAATCGCCCGCAATAATATTTGCTGAACTTTTATTTGCTTTACTTTGACTTTTATCATGACCTCTTAAGTTAATAGTTGACAGGAATACCATGTCCAAAATTTCAGGGACTACAGTGGTACAATTCGAATGAATGGGAGAGAGATAATATGAAAATTGTATGTTTGTATGTCAAAATGAAAGGTAAATTTTAGTCAAACATCATTGACTATTGTTATGCGTTTGTTATCAAATGTACATGTAATAAAATATATATTTACGTTGATGATAGGACTAACAGTAAAAGGAGAGTTCCTTATAACCCAGCCACTTTTTGAGAGGTAATCAAAATTGATGTACAATTTGAATGGAAATTTTATTGTTTAGAGGTTTTACTTGCTTGATTTATTCTGAAACGCTTATCATAGCATTTAATAAATTTTAAAGTGTTTAATGGTTTGACACAGTTTTATGAATATTCATTTATTTGACACGTAACAATGTAAAGACATTTAAATACAGCAATACAATATTGAGAAATCAATATGATATAACACAGATAAAATATTTTAAAATAATAATAACATAACCATATAAATTGTTCTAACTCTGTTTTATAACAGTCAAAACAAATATTGTTATATCATTTATGTTTGTTTCTTGTCATTTTATGAGTTTGTTACCAAGAAGAACTATTTTATTAGAATTGTGGCTCTTATTAGGTACCAAGCAAGTCAAATGACCGTATAAACCACAAAATACAGCAAAATCAAGGTTAAAATTGGTTTTTTTGTTACAGCTCTTAAACAAATTAAGATACAAAGTTATGTTTAATACAAGAAATGTTCATATTAAAATTACCTTTACAATGATATGCAACATGCATACCTACTATTTAATATTTATGACTTATTCATGATAATAGCAACTTCAATGTTTACATCGATTTTTAGGTTAGAAATGTTTTGAAAACATACTGTACTACATACCATTAAAACTATCAAATTTAAGAAATAATATGTAAACGCCATATTTTTAATCAAATCTTACAGTTTAACTACAGTCCCGTAAAGCTTACGCGACTCATGTTATACTAGCTTTGTAATCATCATATCAAAAAATTGTTTCAAACGAGAATTGTCTTCTGATTGAATCAATGTACAATATGAATGGAAATTTTATTGTTTAGAGGTTTTACTTGCTTGATTTATTCTGAAACGCCATCATAGCATTTAATAAATTTTAAAGTGTTTAATGGTTTGACACGGTTTTAGAATATGCATTGGTTTGAAAATGTGGTGAGCAACGTTATTTATTAAATGAAAACTATTATATAACTACTATATATTACTATTATATAACTATTAATATAAAACTATTTGTTAAATAAAATATCAAACCTGGATATGGATTCTGCATTTATACTGTTCATACCGGAGTATATCCAACATAGGCTCTTATTTCTGCCAACCCTCAAAAGATTCAAAAGAATCTACGATGTGTGACTACCCTTCAGTCTGGGTCTAAAAAGAGAGACAGCTAAATGCTTGAAACTCATTGATTTTAACAATCGGGTGAAGGTTTGACTTTGTTTTGTGCTAGGATATATTTTCTTCGAATGAAACTATCATGTTACGATTCATTCCTTCAACAACTTCAATGAAATCCACACAGAAAAACAATGAAACAGACCACATTATGTCATCTAATAGCCGATAATCATACATCTCCAACTCAAAACCCACCATTTGATGCGATTCCAAGGTGCAGAAAAAGAAACCCAAACCGAACCGAAGCTTTAAAAACTGGTTTTGCAGAAGAATCCTATTCAGTACGAAGGTAGCCCTATCATTTCTCCCAATATCAATTTGTCCCCAAGATCCCCACGGGTCGCGAATATGATACACCCTAATGCCCCCAGGGGCTGCGTCCCTTGCAAAACCTACATAAATCTTCAACCATTGAATGGCGGCAGATATCTCCCCGCAGTGAATGGTGTCTTGTGGTACAAAAGGATGCTTCTTTGATACACTGCATCATTCACTCACACATATTGCAGACCAAACACCAGAATCTTGTCTCGGAGAGGGATGAAAAGACAAATTTGTGGACACTGAGCTAATTTTGACTCCGGAGGGCTGTGTTGTGGTCAGACCCCCGGCGGAGGAGATTATGGATGACCCTTGCCAAATTTGGAGTGTTATATGGTCGCTTTTCAAAAGGAATGATGTTGATTCAACATTTTAAAAGGTTATTGTGGCCATTGATGTTTGGGTTTCTGAGGGAAAATACCAAACATAAATACATGAGTGTTGGACAAACGTTTTACGATCAATAGGCGGTTTGAATTATTTGTCAGGTATTTGGACGCCCAGTCGTGAATATTTGAACTGTTGAAACTTGGAATACTTTCTGTTGCATCACCTTGTTTTGGTAGTGATTAGGCCACAAGGGGCAGAGGCAGATAGCGCTATTATATAGCTCTGGTTTACTACACTTTTTGGTTTCGTCGTTTAAAGATATAGTTGACATTTAACGGTAGAGAAGGATTTGTAGTCATAACTTTACCCCATGGAACAAGACGTCCTTTACCATTTTGAAAGTTTCAGGAAATACCATTCTTCATATTCTTTCTTCATTCTTCATATTCTTAACCATTCTTCATATTTCCAGGGTATATCGTTCTTTTTAATGTTTAAATCGTTGTTTTTAATGTTTTTTAGTGCTTTTATTTGATACCTGATGATTTCCACCAATACTTACAGCGATTGGAAATTTTGATAGATTTGTCAATGCTACCTATAAGTTTGAATAATAGAAACAATTGCCCTTAACGACTGTGGTTAATAACTTTTGGTTGCTACTGTTCGTTTAGGAATAACAATAGTGCAACCTCATTTTTAAGGAATTTCTGTTCAAAGTATTGAACGATATTCTGTTCAAAGTAGTATTACCGCTATGAGATTGTTCATTAGATTAAGTCTTTCGGGAGATAATCTCGTCTCCCTGGATCTAAAAACAAATTTGTTGCAGATACCTCGGCCAAAGCAAATATCCTAATTGTGGGTTTGTTGCGTTTTAAATACAAAACTGTCCAATATGGCTGGTAGTTTCAAAAATATATAACTTTGACATTATTTTATAAGGTTATTTTTGCGTAATGACCAGTTTGGTATTGTAATATTTCGAAGTAAGGGCATACATTTAAGCTCGATATTTTTCCAATACAGAGTGGAAAATGGTCAAATTTTCCAACCAAATGTTTAAATTTAATTTTTTACCAATCTTGCTTCGTTCCTTCTCCCTAAAACTTTAGAATGCATATTCTTCTCTACGTAAGAATGAAGTATACAATGATAGAAACACTTTAAAATGTTTTATCCAACTAGGATTTTGATATAGCTTAGGCTCTCTTCAACAAATGTATTATTAATGTTAAATCAAAGAAGATGTTTTTTTCTCTAAAGGCACGAGTGCAAACTCAAGTTTCATCCTGACAATGCCTTTTCTTTTCCGAAAGATTTCTCCAACACTTGCAATGTTCACCCGCACAGTGGAAACCATACGGCAACTGCCTGCAACTGTCACCCAGACAGTACAAACCGTGATTACCCGGAGCAGAAGAAGTTAACTGTCTACTTCTCTAGACTTGGTGACAGTCACTCTCTAACCGGCCATTTACTTGTAGGGATCACCTTCATCATCCTGCAGAACGACCGGACAGCAACAGCAACGAGACGGAGGCCATCTTTACGATCAATTTGGGCCGGAATTGCCTCTCCGAGCGGGGCTAAGTGTATCGACTGAGACAAAGCGAATGTCGCGCGATCCTGGAGTTAATGTTTCCAGAGTCTTCAGGACACAAGTCAAGAGTTTCAGAAGGAGAAGAAGTCTTGTGGTAGCTTGGCTCTGGAAGATTAAAGTTTCGTGAGGAAATCACCTAAACCTAACCTAACCTAACGTAAAAAGTGTTGATATAGATCTATATTTTGATTGAAGTATTCTCTTTACTGGCCAGTTTTAAGGCTGCGCCTTACGTGCGTGGAGAAATATGAATCACTAAATCACTATTTGAGATGCCGACCACTCTCATGAGGGTATTTTAAGGCAAATATGTGATGAAGGATGAGTTTGATGAGTGGTAGTAATGAGTAGTCTTGTTACAAACTAAGGCCGACTCTTCCCAGTCATCAATTAATAGCCCAATGACCAATGGAAATACAAGGACCAACGGCTTAACGTGACTTCCGAACCACGCAGGTGATGGTCTGATATGTCTAAACGATGGTGGGGGTTGATGCGGGTATCATCAGATGATCACTGAGACTATCTGAGCCGCTTTAGACCTATATCATCCTCAAAACCTGACCTCCATGAAGCTGGATTACAGGACCACGCAAAGGGTTGCAGTCAAACAAACACGGCATATAAATAGTGTTGATATGATATTTTTAATTTTAAATACAAAATTGGTAGTCTATAATTTTTAAGGGCGGAATGGAAGTCGATTGTCCAAATTTTAGTTTTATTTCGAAACGGCCCACATTGAAACAAGTGAAAGTGCAGTAGACTCTTGTCCACAGTATCTTTAGAACTCATAAATCCTCATTTAAAAATGAAATTTCAAATATGTTGATGATACTCCTCCTTAGATAATCTCACCACATTTGAATGATGTTTAATCTCACCATAACTAAAATTCATCATAACTAAAACAGGAATAATGTTTAACTTGTTAATACAAATATGTTCGAGTAATTTAGTTTAAAGAAGGAATTTACGAACCAACGAAGTTGACTGAAATACTCAAATATAGTTAATTTCCACCTGTATTAAGTAGTTTATATATTTCGGTGTTGTTTCAGATATGCTGCTGTCAGAAGGTAAGTTGCAGTAAGGTATGTTCATGTTTCATATCAAATACTTTAATATAGGCCTACTAATGTATCATGCAACCGTAACTTCCGGACTTTTACTTAGCAGTTTCCTTTGTTATATTGTTAGTTGTAAAATGTGCAAAGGTAAGGTTTATGGCACAGTACTTTTAAAAGAAGGCAAACTAATAAGAAATGTACGCAATTACATGATAAAACTGTGCATTTTGTTTAAAACATTTAGAAAATCACGTTATTATTATGTATGATACGTATAATGATGCATTTTTAAAGTGTTTGTGATCTCTGGGACTACTTAAAGTTTTAGCATATCTGTGGTTTAACTATGCTAATAAATTATGATCATCACTATAATCTTAGTAACAGTTTTTGTACGGACCTGACGATGAAGGCATTGCTTTTAAAAGACCTCATCGTGAATAAAATTTACTATATTGGTTTTAATATTTTAAAAATAGTTTTTATTATAATCGTAATAATTGTGTTAAACATTTAAAAAAGATATTTGAAAAAAGTATTTGGAGGTGGGTTTTTACGACATGAAACTTGAGTTCAGTGTTATCCGGCTTGGACGACAGTTCGGTACGGTGTATGTATAATTTGGATGGATCAACTACTTTAGGAATAATTTATTTAGCTTTGGTTGGTTTGAGTTGGAAAAATACTACGTAATTTCCATTTTTGTATTGGGTTCATGTATTTTGTCAATATTTTGTTACATCGTTAATTCATACAATAACAAACAAAAGACATTCCAAATAATGAACTATTAAGAATTGTCCGCACTGCAATAATTGATGCCTTCAAATAAATGATTAAAAACGCCATAACCATTGCACCAGCTGAGCGCCATTACGTTGAGACAGGCGACTGTAGCGGTAGCGGGTACTAGCAGCTAGCGCAGTGTGAACGGGTCGTACCGGTCAGTCCGGTCCGGCGCACCCTGTATACACGCGGCGTCTTGAATAAGTAAAGACGCTTGGCCATTGTCGAGTGGATTGGATCATGAAATGATTAAAACCGGCGCCATCTTGTGGGCGGGCCTGATAGCGTGCCACGCCGCTGGCCGAGCCTTATCAAACAGCTGATCGCCAAAATGGCTCCGACCAACCCAATTTACTCCACTTTGAAATTGAAATATTTTTCGTAATTACTGGAAATTGGTTCGTGTTGCGTTTGCTACTGGAAATTACATTTGGAGGTGGATTTTACGAACATGAAACTTGAGTTCAGTGTTATCAGGCTTGGACGACAGTTTGGTGCGGTGTATGTATAATTTGGATGGATCAACTACTTTAGGAATAATTTATTTAGCTTTGGTTGGTTTGAGTTGGAAAAATACTACGTAATTTCCATTTTTGTATTGGGTTCATGTATTTTGTCAATATTTTGTTACATCGTTAATTCATACAATAACAAACAAAAGACATTCCAAATAATGAACTATTAAGAATTGTTCGCACTGCAATAATTGATGCCTTCAAATAAATTATTAAAAACGCCATAACCATTGCACCAGCTGAGCGCCATTACGCTGAGACAGGCGACTGTAGCGGTAGCGGGTACTAGCAGCTAGCGCAGTGTGAACGGGTCGTACCGGTCAGTCCGGTCCGGCGCACCCTGTATACACGCGGCGTCTTGAATAAGTAAAGACGCTGGCCATTGTCGAGTGGATTGGATCATGAAATGATTAAAACCGGCGCCATCTTGTGGGCGGGCCTGATAGCGTGCCACGCCGCTGGTCGAGCCTTATCAAACAGCTGATCGCCAAAATGGCTCCGACCAACCCAATTTACTCCACTTTGAAATTGAAATATTTTTCGTAATTACTGGAAATTGGTTCGTGTTGCGTTTGCTACTGAAAATTACATTCGGAGGTGGATTTTTACGGAATGAAACTTGCCTGTGCTGGTTTGGATGAATTCGGTATTAAGGTAATTTATAGCGATCGTGTTTTCGACGAAAGTTAGGTATGATGGTTGTTTAGGACTAGCTACTGTGTAAATATTTTATTCACTTTTGAGGAGTTGCAAAGTACAACTCCTGATGTACCCTTCATGAGGAATGCACGCATTCATGTACCCTTGATAGCGTGAAACATGAATATGACTAATCATTAGTGTTTATTACATACAAACATAGCATTGTTGACTAATGAGACATTTTTAATTGTTTTTTTACGGGCTGGAATGGCCAACTTGGAACAACGGAATCAAAACGTTAGTTTCTGGCTTTTACTTTACGCGTATTATTAAAAGGTGATGATAATGGATTATAACAGTAATGTTTCTAGTTAGTTTTAACACAAAACATATAAATTATTCAATTTCTTCATTGCAGTCATTCTAAGAAGTTAAATTGTTTGTTCAGTCAACAACTTGGCTCAAGACTTTTAAACAGATTTAAAAATCTGATGGTTGTCTGTCGACTTCGTACAAACAACATATCATTATAGTGCCTACATGAAATGAGATTTTCATTCAGCCATCATGTGACAAGAGGGGCTTTCTTATTGGTAATATTGTTTCAAAGATGCGCGGACGCCACATTTATTAACAATACGTAGTAAGCTTTGATTTGAGACACCGACCACTCTTGCAGGGTATTTTAAGGTGAATATGGGATGAACGGCGAGTGTGATGAGGTGTAGTCTTGTTACAAACTAGGGCCGATTGTTCCCAGGTTGGGTCATTAATTAATAGCCCAACGACCAATGGAATGAACCAACGGCTTAACGTTACTTCCGAACCACGGAACTGTTATTGATAACGTAGTTCTGTGTTTAAACCATAAAATGTGCACATTCCAAGTAAAACTATGTCCTTAAGGTTCCGCGTCATCTGCTCGGGAGAGCGTCGTTGCAGAGGTTTGCGGGAAATAAAATGAGACTTTAGTATTTATGCTATTTTGACGAAACAACTCTTAAATGAAAAATAAACATATTATCTAGGTTTTCCTGTAGTTGGTTTTTCAAAATATCTTTTAGTTTTCATGCTATCAAAGTTAAAGTTAGAAAAAATAGTGTTCTTAAGACCTTATTTACGAAAATAAAAATAGGTTTATCAAAAGTCCAATCACAGGCAAACACAGATAAACTCTTTCTTTTTACATACAAATTAACATATCCGAATTTAACCTTCTAATAAGATCGCTATCTACTTTCTATGAAACCCTTGCAAGCGGAGGGTTTGACAGTTAGGCCGCATCAGTTGAAAGAAAGCCCGTTGTTTAGCCAGTTGTTACGTGCGCGGTGTCATGTGTTCCTATAGGTTGGACGAATTCAGCCTTTCTCTGCGGTAACCACGGAGGCGGACCGTTAAAACAATTCAAGCTACAGATAAACTAAACCTTAAAATATAAATGTTCAAACCTATCCCACAAGAAAGCTACAACTCTAGTACAACAATACAAGCGAATATAAGCTACAGCTCGACCCTAGACACAACAGAAGGGGATGATACATCCCTTGTGATTGGCTGGAATGGTCGCTCTCTGAATGCTTGTCTATTTGTCACCTCGTGGTCTCCCAGGGGTTTATATACCGCTGTTATATCTCCGGTATTCTTTGTGTGATACCGCTTTTAGTGGTTGTATCCCAGTGAGGGTGCTTGGTGATAAATGTGGTAATGGGATGGGTGAACATTTATCTGTTCAGTGTTTAATAGTTTTCATTGAAAGGATAAGGAATTGTATTGCAACTAAGATTAGAAAATGTGTTCGGTCGATCAAAGTTCCGTATCGGATAAATGTTCAGTTTTCAAATATATCAATGGATACTATTTGGATAACGACAAAAGTACTCGTATATTGGTCATTCCTCGTCCCAAAGGTGTCTTTTGTTCTTCACTTTAGTTCTTTGTTTAAAATTTCTTGTTGATGATGGAAAAATTTCAGAGTTGAAACTATTATTGCGGACATTTTCCATCGTTAGTGAGCAAGATTATCACGACGTTTCGGGATCTCCAATCTGATATCGTCTTCAGGTGAAAAGTAACCCAAAACATAACACAGAACATTAGAAACGAGCTAGCCTACAGTAATCAGCGTAAGCTAATCAGTCAAGCACAACCAAGCAACATGTAGCTTTTAAAGTCAAAATACTGAAGTATGTTGTTTGGTTGTGCTTCAGTATCGTATAAAAAGCTTCACTTTTAGACCAGGGCCCTATTGCATAAAAGTACAATTTTACAAAAGTCACAATTCTACAGTGAATTTATATAAAACTCCTATAAATTGTAAATACAGGTGTTGCATAAACAATGAATTGTAAACTTGTAACTACCGGTGCAAAATACAATTCTACAGGCAATTTCTTACAAAATCACCACTGTGTAAACTTGTATTGTAAAATTGTATTTACAAAGTTACATATTCTTGTAAAATTGTAATACAGTTCTTACCCTCATGCTTTGGTAGGTAAAATTGTAAATATCAAAAAGTTTAGGTTATGATTATTTTTATTATGGATGGTGTACCAGTTAAGTTTGTGACCATTAATTATATTTCACTGGTGATCCTTATAAAAACTAGCCAAAAATATTTTAGAGTTAAAACATGTTTGTTTTTTATTTTAAATTTAATCATAATTTTAATTGGTTGAAGAAGATACTATAAATCAGTGTTGAAAGGTAGTGAATTTTTAAAGTGTAATATCCTGGCCAAGTAATAATTTTAACTTTGACAAGACCATTTCAACAAAGTGTCATATTACTGTAAGTAAATAATGTGGCAAAGTTATTCAGAAGATGATGATCAACCCCGGCGTCGCCCTAGGACTTTTCGACCTAGGACTAATTATGAGTTTCAAAGTGACTTTGAAATCAACGAAAGATTTCGTATGCCAGCTCAAAAACTTGAGGAGTTATTGAATGTTCTTGGACACGATCTTTCCAGACCTACAGCAAGAAAGTCAGTTTTATTGTAAAGTTGTAATTACAAGTCTACAACTTTACATAACAAAATGACAAGATCTACAGGTTATTTGAACAACACCTGTACTTGTAAAAATGTATTTACAATGACTAGTAATTGTAAATATGTAAAATTGTACTTGTACTTTTATGCAATAGGGCCCTGGTGATTAAATGTACAATGGAGCAAAATATGATCAGAATACGAGTAAACTAATGTCAGTGCCACACTCAGGAAACTTTAGTAAAAAAAGACGATGTATTAGATCAGAATGATGTCTAATTCAACAAACCAAACTAACCAAATTATCATAATAAACAAATCAAACATTATTAACCGTAATTAATAATTTTACATGCTGAGACTTTTCAAAATTAACAATTGTCGTGCTGTTTATACTGTTTGTTACAAATTGATTTTAAAATAGGGTTCTGAAACTTTAGAAGTGGTTTTGCGAAAAGAAAAGTTAAAATCCACTAAGCACGGGTCCGAAAATACTGTGTTAACGCACTAACCACCATTTCGTGTTTTCAATAATTATCGGGTTTTCCAGCTCTTCTTTTGGTATTTTTCTTTAAGCGTAGTTAACTTAATATCAAAATAATAACAACTACAGAAAATACCACCATGATCTGACTTTCCATTTCAAAATGGTGGCTGTTTATGATAAATTTAAAGTATTTTGACTTTATAATGTGCCATTTACTAGCGGTAAGTACGGTGAGGAAAGTATTAATTTGAAGAAATATATATTTTCTTACATTTCTATAATAATATAAATATATATTGGGCCTAATATAAATAAGAATGCATCCTGAATTAAGTTACGAGAATTTGGTTTCGAGCCTAAATAATTTTAATAATTTATAATAATATAAATATATATTGGGCCTAATATAAATAAGAATGCATCCTGAATTAAGTTACGAGAATTTGGTTTCGAGTCTAAATAATTTTAATTTAGCTGAAACTACCCTGAACTAACGTTACTTATTACCGACAAAAAGGTATGCAAATAATACGCAATATGATTAATTTATACTTGTACTCTATTCAATAATGGATTTATAGAAGGCTACGCTGAACAAATAACGCCCGTTCTTTTAAACAATAATTTGTTCCTAATTTAAAGTCAAATTTCACTCCACGTATTGTTGATGAAATAAACAAAGTTTTGGAAAGTTATACATTAATTGATGTAGTTATTAAGCCTACCCAAAACACTTAGGCCTACTGTTCACAAAAGTATAAATGTGATAGACAAAAGGGGTTCTTGTAGTCATTATAATTTACTTGTTTTTTGCGCAACATCATGTCAATTCAGGTCTGTTGGGCGCTTTAGAGTAAATTTTAGTTAGGACCTGTAAATAAGGAATAAAACATATTCAAGTTTGATCTTATCGACCGATTGTTTAAGTAAATTAGTTTCGATTGTCTTATGAATTCGCTATTTTTTATCGTTAATTATTTATCTGGTTTAAAACAAAACACTCAAGCAGCTTTGACGTTACTTTAAAATTAAATTAAACTATTGTTTTTCCAAAAAGTTATTAGCGAAAATGCTTAACCAACTAGGTCAAAAACTAACGTAATAGGCTTTTCAGAAAAATAAGTTAAAAATGAAGTAAACGTATGCAAAATCAGTTATTTATTTGATATTTTCTACACCATAGATCCATGGGTGTATATTTACCAAACTAAACAGGCGTGAAGAGGCTTAACACATCCACTAGCCCCCTCACCAGGGCAGGGGTGCCACGACACCCTTGTGTCCAGGTGTTAGGCCCCCTCCGCCAGCAGCAAGCTTCTATTAAATACACTATAAAAAATGTGACTCCCTCCCCTCACGCTTTGTATAGGTTTTATGCAGAAATTACTCAACATTAGGCTCGCCTATTGTGTTCATTGTTGTGTAATTTCGGGTCTAACGGAGTTTTTCTACAAATAATGTTATTTTGAGTAGTTTTGAAGGAAGGAGGTGAAAGGAAAATGGGATACTTTACTCTGTATAAGTGTGGTTTATCTATGAAACTTCTGTACTACTACTACTACTTGAGCCATGGATGTCTGTATGTCTGAGAATACAGTAAAGCTGGAGGATAGGTTGGAAAAGGATCTGAGAGAGACGAGGTGGAGAAAATATGAAGCCTGGGTTAGACTTGGCTGTATAATGTTGACCCTAGAAAGTATAGCTAGGAAAAGGTATAGTAAGAGGTCGTAATTAAAATTATGAACGGTTTTCTTGATTTATTAGTGAGTGTCAATTAAGCACTCCCGGCTCAAAAGTGTGAACATTATAAAAATGTTTAACACTCTTCACAGCCCATTTAGCACGCCCATCCTAGAAACTATACAAACAGTTTTTCCCCAGCCTCACGTCACCGAGAGCGTTCAGCCAGTAAAGGGTGCCAATAAATCGCCGGAACCGGAAGTAGGATGGCAGTGGTAACTGGAGTTGGCGGAACCGGAGGTTTAGGTTAACCCATACGTCACTCACTGCCTGCTAGATCTATTCTAGAGTAGGATCCAGGAGCTGTACACTATACAAACGGTGATGTTCCACAGACCTCTACAGCGTTGTTTGTTTGTTTTATGGGGTCATTATGGTTTCCTTGGGACCGCGGGTGTTGTTCCGATCTCGAATTCGACGTGGGTGATGTGATGAATTATTTCGTGGCTCGGTTTACGGTGTGTTTGTAAGACGTTATTTGGGAATCGAAATATTGGGATGGAAATTTTGATGAATGAGCTAGAAGGATGAATGTAGTTATGTAGGTTTAAAGGATAAACTGTAAAGGGTAAGATTTGTCTTGTTCAACAGTCTTGTTTGACAGTTTCAACACAGACCTGTATAAAGAATACGTAAAGCTTTGTAAACTTTTCAACTAAATTGCAAACTAGAAATGAAAGGGTGACAAAATAAACTGACAACTCTACTTCTACTTACACACGTCTTCTTGTATTAAGATCATAATTTAAAAAGCTACGTAAACTTGAACTCCACCCTGCCAGATACACCGATGAAAATCTTAAAGAAATACTCGCTCTACTCAAATACGTTTTAAGTTTATACTGTTCAATCTTAGGAAACAAACCATATTGGTGATGCTTTTTCTGGGAGTTTTCGTACTGAGAATATATACGTTGTAGAGTTTCAACTTCAAGTGCCCACTTTAGTGGTCACTTCAGAGGAAGCCTGAAATCGTTCGCCCAAGGAACACAAGACACCGTGTACATAACAACTGGCTAAACAACGGGCCTTCTTTCAACAGATGCGGTCTAACTGCCAAACCAAGCGCTTGCTAGGGCTTACGGTGCCTCGTTCTCGATCTTTTAAAATAAATTTTACATTAACAAACATGCTATACGAGTATATTTGAAGACTAGACACGTTTTCCAACACGTGTATCTTTCACAAGTTGTTTAATAGTTTCACAAATAAACTTGAAAATTGTCCAAACTTTTGTGTTTTTCAACTCCATTTTGTACACTTAAAAAGCTTAGTTTTGAAAAAAGCGCTCCATACGCGTGGTAGTAAACTCCTCTAGTTTCCAAATAATTAATGGTTATTTATGTAAAAATTATTTTGAAAGGTGAAAAATGAGCTGCCGTAAACCTTTACATTGAAGCGTCGCCGCTTAGCTGAGGCGGACCCTTAAATGCGATGGCATCAAGTCCAGAACTGTATGAACATTTAGTTAAACGATCACAGAGAGTATCATAACGACCAGCTGTTAAACAAAAACAAACAAAACGCGCACAAACTATGTGAAAAAATGACATATTGCGAACAGGTATCATCGCTTGTTACTCTAACCAATTCACAATGCACCAATTTGAATCCCTAACAACCCCTACCATTCTACACCCTAATAATAAAAACATATTTTTTACCCAATCAAAATATGCCTGTACCGACGGATTGAGTGGTGAATATATACAGGGTCCGATTGTAGGGTAGAGGAGAAGGTCAGTTCTCCTGAGGTCTAATGACACTATAACTACCACTGTAGCCCTGCAGTGGAGATGCCTAGATACGGGCACAGTGACACAGTACCCCGTAATCAGTCAAGGTCACCTGATATCACTTCACCTGCTACACCACATCCTTGCCTTAGTTCTTCAGTTGTCTGTAGTCTGTCTGACGTACGTCTTGGCATGGATGTGGTGTTTCTGTTTAGCTTGTGCTTGTGATTGAGTTTGTTGCATGATAATGTTAGGTTTGGATGTATTTATTGGTTATGTGCAGTGGCTATGTTATAGTGTAGTCTCCGGTTCATAGAGTAGCCTGAAGACTTTCCAAGTGGTTTGGATTTGCAACAGTTTTGAGTGCGCAAGATGTAGGTTATATCGTTTGTTAGAGAATTTCGTTAGGAAATAGAGAGCTTTATTTTTATCGCCTACAAATGTTTCTTTTACTCAAGGGTAAGTTCGTGAACCGGCAAAATCGTTCCACCCAAAGTGACCTTTTCTTGCCGCCATCTTGGTCTGGCTGATAGATTTTTTTTATTTGTGTACACGTGTTAGGAGCTATGTTTATAGTCAGTTTTATCGAAATGATCATAAATATAGGTTTTTAGCATACAAATTCATTTTTAAGGGGATACACGCCTCCCTCTAAGGGAACATTCGGTGCACTATATACCCCGTGATACGAAATTCGCTAGGGTTCACGGTAGCGCTAGTGAGCACGAGTCACTTCTGTTTCCTTTCTCGTCCTGCTACATTGCCAAAGGGTTGGGAGGTTTGGGATACGTGCTGGTTGGAAATTAATCTATTTAAACGATAAGTTTAAAATCTTTTAAGTAAAATAATTTACCGTTCAAGACCAGACGCTCCATCAGCTTGAAAACAACTTTACGAAACCTTAGCCATATTTAATGTAACTACAGTGTTAGATTAGGTTAGGGTACCCCTCTCAAAAATGAACTGCCAAATTGAAATCAGGAAACATACTACTGTAGTATTAGTCAAATGCCTGTATCATTCATCGTACTTTTCAGAATTTGAACTAATCTAATAGAAAATCTGATTGAAAATTGCTTTAATGATGGGATAATATTATTAGATAAATCAGTACAGTCCAAACGCCCAATATGACATTATTTTTCGTACAAATTGTGATTTTTTTGCATAAAAGCAATTTTGAAGTGAGACTTTAAGTAATTTTTATCCAGGTTGGGGTGTATTTCGAAAGTGGTATTCAGTTTCATTATATACAACTAGCAGGCAAAGTGTTGTGTTAACTACACCCTACTTAAATATTAAAGAGTTAAATTATTTAAGGAGATTAATATTATTTGGTGCGTCAAATCATGCACCAGTTTCGGGTGTAGCCTGTGCGTTTCCAACACTTTTGCCCGGTCCTGACCTCAAACCACTACATGTGTTCCATTTACAACCCTTTCTCTGCAGAGAACAGCTGGAGACACATGTTTATAGTAGCATCACAATATTGTTCATTGTCCCCCCTCCCTATTGTCCGTCATCTCTCCATGGTGTCAGCCAGGGTGTTGACTATGGAGTGTGGAGGCTGGATTAGACCTGGCCTAAGCAAACACCCTCTCATAAGCACGGCTTAGCCCCTGTAAGCTCTTGATGTTGTGGTGACAACATTTCACTAATAGTCTTTTAGTGAAATCTATTAGTGTAAGGGGCGAAAGAAAGATAGCCTTTACCGATAAAAAATTGTATTGGAATGGTTATTATTGATGCAAGTATACAGTAGCTTAATATCAAAATGCAATATGTGTTTTTTTTCAATTTTAAGTGCTTTTTATTTACACTTAGTTAGATATTTGTTCTACAAATTTGCAGTTCTCAAATTGTATTTCACAGTACTATTGATTCGACACTAAGTTTCAAAATAAATATTTGCTTTATTTAATTAAAACGTTCAAAACTTATCCCGTTTACATAATTTTTTGGTTATTTTTCAATAAAATGAACAGTTGTAAATTTGCGCATTTACCATAATTTCAAAGACGACGTACCGCAAGGTCTGACTACAAGACAGTGAATTCATAACTGAATAATTGCTATCCTAATTAAGTGATAGAACTCTTAATTAGACTCAATTCCTTGGGGCCCTATTTTTTTCTCTATTATGTCTTATTTAAAAAATATTTACTGTAATGTTGAAATTTGAAAATACTGTACTTTAATGTAAACCTTTTATTGGAGAACATAAAAATCTTATTCTTAATCGTGTCTCTGTTTAAACTTGACAAATCTTCTAACACGCCTTTCTGACTGATTAATAAGGTCAAGGTGTAATACACGTTCTCCAATCAAAAAACAACACACCCCAAAATAATGATTAAATTTCCCAAAGAAGTATTAAATTTCCTGACTTAAAACAAAAGATACACCAGATTTATATAGAGTTGTCTATAGAGCGCGTGTCAATGAATGCCGATACTAGAGTAGATCAGCTGGCCCACATACATAATGGTAACCACAGGTTAGCCAACCTATTGTGCTACTAGCCTAATATCTTCACGTACTATATTAAAGCAAGGTTACCAATCTCGCTTTCATCATCTGAATACAAACACAGTTACCAATGTTACGCCTGGGTTAGACCGACATTGCGCAATCTTCTCGTTCTGGTTTGGAACTAAAGAAGTAGAGGACAATTGAAAATGGCTGGATTTCATTATTTTAGAGACTTAAGATGATTGTTAATTGGTAAGGATTGTTTGTGTTTTTATGTTTGGAATTTTTATGAATAATTCTTTTGGTTTTAGAATGTGTGATGGGTGATAAGGGGTGATAGAATAGAATGGGTGATAAACGTGAGAGATGTATTTAAAATTTGAAATCAGTCTTTGGATGGTTTCTGGGGCAATTTAAGAAGTTGGTTTCTATTGTAACATTGGTTTTACATAATCCCTGTAGGTTTTGTGTAGTTAATGATAGTAACGGCTGCCTGTACGTATTTAAAACACCCAAATATATTTACGAAAGGTTTCATAAAATATCGTCGTCTTATCGTCTTCTTGCCAAAACTGTTTGCTTGAACTAGCCTATAGTTCAATTGATGACATTTGTTCATTAATTGCATTTAAAAAACCTGATTGTCATTTTCACCTCAAACAAAATTACGCTTGTGGTTTCATTAGAAGCTCAGCTACAAGTCAAAAAGCAACATTAATGAGTTTCATAATAATTACACTAACTAATGTCAACTAATCTCCAATTTATCTCTACAAACACGAAGCGCCACTACACTAACTATAATATACACCCAGAGATCTTATTTTCCGATCTACAAATTGGCAGCACTGGCGGAAATTGCAGAGCGAGATAAGCGCCGCCAGGGCCTGTGCCGACACCTGGCCGCCGACATTTGGACTTTCTACCAATCAATGGATTGGAATGATATCATGCGACGTTATCAACGGAAACATAGCCCGGAGTCGTGAGAGCGTGATCGCTAATGGAAGTGGTTTTGTTATGTAAATTGTGTGAAATGACGTGTTTTCTGCAAATTGTTTTAGTTGACCGCAAATGTTAGATTGGAAACACTGTTACGGTTGAGTTGAAGAACTCGCATACACTAAACTTCAAAATACGTAGGCCCTAAACCGTCTATAATTTCAATTCAGAATATCAGGTCCAATAATTTATTCTAGTTTTTAGTAGACATACCACATTACTGCAATTACGAGCTACGTCGTCGAAGAAGGTAAAGAACAGAAATGGACGCGCAATAACAGCAGCGGGAGCGTGATTTCATATATTTACGTCAAACCACCGAATTCTAGTGGATTTTTTTCTGGGCCTGAAATTTTCAGATATTAAAACTAAATTGCGGACTTTTCCAACTCTTTTTTAGTGAACAGGATGAACACGACGTTTCGGAATCTGTAATCCGATGCCGTCTTCAGGTAAAAAGTTACCAAAACATAACACAAAACGTTGTAAGAGTCATATCCTGTAAACGTCGTGGTCCTCTTGTTCACTTAAAACAGTGGAAAATTTCCTCAATAATATTCCAACTTCAGAAATTCTACGATGGTAAACAACAAACTTCAAATAAAGGAGCAAGTTCTCATTTGTGACGTTGAAATTAAAGTTTCTGGATCAGTAAAATAAATAACGGTAGATAAAAACACAATTCCAACTATCACTGTCACACTTATATCTCTGCGAGTCCATTCCATTCCATTCCTCTGCGACCTACATGCTCGTGGTGCATGATTACGCATGCGCAGAACGGTACCCGCGCACACGCTCCGCGCATGATCACAGCTGACGACACAATGTCCGACATTATCAGCTGTTTTCATTACTCTGTGTCACATGGTCACGTGACCGGCGCCGCCGCTCTCTAATCTTCACATTCTTCAGTAACAACTGCATCAGATTCCACGACGATGTCTCCGCGCTCGCTCGACGCGGCGAGACGTCTCGTCCTAATTGTGGGAGGCTCAAAGAGGTAATACGGGTCCAGAGCCCCAAACCAAATTGCGGGTGGGTAATTGTACAATTTGATGGGTTCACTTTCGGCTAATCACAGCCCGCCGGCGCGCTTCCCCGAAATGTGATTGTGCGATTTCATTATTTAGACGGTCCGAGTGGTTATGTCGGTGACGGCATTGATTGGTGATTGGGTGGCTGTGAGAAACCGATGGGTTGGAGGTTCTTGGTGGAACTGGAATGGGGGGCGGATACGTGTATACTGCACGGTTGTAGGGTGGTAGTGGAGACTTTGAAGAGTCTCTAGGAAAAATATGGAATGTGTTTGAGAGACAATTTACAATAAAATGGGTTATGTTTGGAAAAGAAGCCCAACCTATTAACCATGGTATATACAGACCAAACAACACAAAATAAAATTCAATTCATAATCCTTGAGCAAGTTGTCCTTAATTTTAATTGGTCAAACTGTTCACTTTTGGCTCAATAAGAGAACATATCTTTTCTTTAATTCATTTCGAGGAATTTTGTCGAGTAGACTTCTTCTATATCAGTCTCATCCCGACATGTCGGTTGGACTACAGTCTGCGACTGTCTGTGAATGAAGATGATTTGTTCGGAATGGTTTTGCGGTTAAACTCTCTGAACTTACTGAGCTATTTGGTGTGAACTTTCATAGTTTTAAGTACGGTGAATTGAAACAATTCAATAAAGGAATTAGAATATAGGCATACAGTACTTATTTGTATCGCAAATTGGAGCCGATTAACAAGACTACTTCAAATATTCAATTCCAACATACCGCCATCAATTTGTGATAAAACAGTAATATAACATATAAACTATTAATATAAATATTTATGCATAACTACGACATCTCTATTAATGGGGGGGGGGGGTCTAATAATAATTTCAAGGTCATTAAAAAAACTCTTTTATCCTACGCCGTTTGATTGAGTAAAGGTTTGGGGTGTCAATAAAATCACCAGTAGATAGCTAATGACTTGGCCTGCGGCCTTGGCTTTCAGCACTAGGGGAGACACGTGCGAGCGTGCTCTGCTGACAGCCCTTGACGAGGGCAAATGCATCAATCGCCGAAACGTCATGAGCAGCGGCAGAGGCGGCGTGGTAGAGGTCCGGGCAGGCGCCGCCTCCGCCTTTGTTGATGACTGTTCATTTCACATTAGGACCCTCTTGTTGAAAATTGGCCCAAACTAGCATACCTTTTGATGGAGTGTTTAATATTTGGGAATTGTTGGTAGAGTCTGGGCTTCAGAAATTGGAAAATACAAATTGTGTATCATTTTGTGCTCTAGTCATTTCTGACCAATAAATTTTAAAGTTTGTAGGTATTAGAAAGGTTACTCACGTTAAAAGTTAGTCTTCCCGAGATATTGCACGCCCAAGTAGGCAGGACTTTGTTGACTTCACACGCGATTCCCAAAAGTGCGTTTTTTTCGCTTTTGCAAAGGTCCCTCTGTTATATTTAAACCAACCTTTTACTGTTCTTCATATAGTATTGCACACCTTTGGGTAGATTAGAGGTATAGCTTAAGTAGTTAATTTATAATATTTCGGATTTTGAATGTCAATTATACATGCTGTAAAACAATCAGCACGTTGCTTTGGAACAGTTGCGGTTGATTTATATATTTAGTAGACTACAATTATGAAATAGAATAATACATCTTGTCATCAAAGAGAAGACTTGTTAACATACAAAACCAGTAGAACAGTTTCATTATAGGACGGGCGAGGTTATTGTTTTACCAGTGGTTAGCAATGGTGACTGTGTAATAACTACGTCTACATCTGTAATGAGTTGTAATACGCATTACAAATCCACCCGACCTTGAGCTCTAACAATGGACCTGGATTGATCTGATGACCTCCAGGGAAAGGTCAGGACTGGAGCCAAGGCGATTGTTTAGCAGAGGTTGCAGCTGACTGTGTGAAGTTGATTCAGAGCATTAAAAAACCCTGTTTATGTGGCTTTGAAGGGGTTGATATTAAAGTATAGAGTATTTACAAAGTTTATACGTGATGTGCTTGACAGTTAATTATTAGCAAATTTATTTTGGAAAAACGAGATATTTATGCTGTTAGCATGGTAAGATATCCAGACCCAGGACTATGAAATGTGCACCGATCCTGAAACACTTGTTGAGAATATTTCAAAACTGTATAGGCTTTGTATATGTGTGTGTACTCTCTACAGGCCGCAGTTTCTTCGGATTTGCATGGAATGTGTACAAATGTTCCCTTTGTAAATATCTCGGTCCAGTTTGTTAGCCAGCAAAATCGGACTACCGAGAGTATCCTTTTGGGAAGATGTAATTTGATCAAAATGCGGTCGTTTCAAAATGGCGACCAAAAAATTTATTTTTCACAATAATGGCGTAATGAGTAGTTAGATTTTAATGAAATTACGTTTTCCTTTCATGATATGGTTGTAATAACCTGCAGTAAAATGCATCGTAACTCCTATGGTAATAAGGAAATTCGCTTCACTCATGCCAGCGTCGCTTTAGCACGTAGCTGCGTGTCGGCCTGGTTGGTTTTATGTTCGATCATAGTTGTTGAAATCTGTGATCTTCAGTTAAATAGCTGGACTTATTATAGAAAATTAGAAGTGTTCAACGAAAAACAACATTTTCTTTCCATAACTTTGTTTATATTAAACTGCAGTATTTTCCAAAATAAATCGTCTTTATTTGAGCATAGCATATTATCGAAACCAAACAACTATTAGATTGTCCCAGCAATATAATAATTAATTTTTTATTATTTAAATGTCTACATTGAAATCCTAAATTGCATTACAGCACCGTCTACAGTATTTTCAAAACTATAGGCTAGTAGTAAATATGGTATATTTTCTACGTCATGCCTTAGAAAAAATCACGTCTCAAGGATAAACCAGTTTGAAGACGATGCAAAAATGGTGAAATGCTGCTGCACTGCAAAATATTTCGCACCTTTATTATATTTATTGACTAGAGATTTATGACACAGAAAGGTTATAAACTGATGGTTATATGCTGAGCTATACTCAAGAGTTTAAAGAGTTCAGCTACAGAGTACACCAACTGCACAGACTGTGACTGACTGAGGAGCGGAGAGAATGTGAAATGCCGTGACCAACTCACAGCTGCCATAGTTAACAGCTGATTTATACATATATGTGCATATGTCACACACGAACACAAGTCGTCAACTGAGATTTCAAGATTTGAGGAGCGGACCCGTGGCGGGTTGGAGTCGTGCGCGACTCCGCAGCTGATCACTCCGCTGGCGCGGGTTCGATCCCCGCACTCACCACTTACATTTGGAATGTGACTATACGGTTACGCTAGGTAAAAGTCGAGGCTGAGTGGTAAAGAGGACTTTGTAGTCGTAACTTCGCCTGGTTAAACAAGACAAACTTTACATTTAGGCTTCACTTCTGCTAATAATACAATTAAAAAATTTAAAATTCAATATAATACTTGCAGTTTTGGTGTCTTTGTCAAAAAGTAATCATGTTACAGATATAAAAACCATATGACTCTAGTGATATTAAAAACCAAATGTTAAAAATTCATAAAATGAAAAAACTGCAAGTTAAACGAAGTTAATTAGTGTGATAGTACAATGTTATGTTTCGTGTATTACAAATACACGTTATTAAAATGATAATATTAATAAGAGAAACATGTATTTAAAAGGAAATTTGATGTACCCGTACTTATTAGCAGGCAAATTATATAAGGATAAGGAGTAAAACTCAGAAAAAAGCGCAAAAGCAACTTGCGTTGAAGGGTTTAAAATGTTTACTGTATTAGTGTTTTCATCTTTAAAACCATAACTTCAAGATTTATACCTTTATTCAATTCACGTCCAATGGTAAGCAGCCACTAACAGCCTGACACGCGACAAACAGTATAAGCTAACAAATTAGACGCACTTTTGGACTCGTGAGGCTGAATTTCACGGCTTGTGGGGCTGTGCTGCGATATAAGACCCGTGACAATCTGTATAAAGGTGGCACACAGAGGGGTACAAGAGTCGACAGGCCTTGTTCAAAGCAAGGGATCAACTGAAGGGGTTGTGGCTGATTCGATTGGTTATGGTTTGGGGATGTTTTTTTATCATGGTTATAGTGAGCGGTCCCGTGGCGGATTGGAACCGTGCGCGACTCCGTAGCTGATCACTCCGCTGGCGCGGGTTCGATCTCCGCAGTTACCACTTACATTTGTAAAGTGATCATTCGATCACGCTAGGTTTGGTTAGGTATAGGACTTTGTACTCCTTACCTTCCCGCGTTAACAAGACAAACTTAACCTTTTTACTTAACTTTATAGTTTTATTGCGTTAAAAAAGTGCTGTATCGTTTACATACAGGAAACAAATGGGATATGTTGAGATCAGTGATACTGTTGTCGCTTTTGAATTGTCTTAGAGGTACATTTATCTATTTGGTGACTATTTTTTGGTTGTGTTGGCTAAAGGCTCTACATTGTTAATGTACTCGTAAAAAATTAAAACTAAAAGTGTATAACATGCATTAGGAAGTATTTTGAATTTTAAGCTTAAATGGTCAGTCATAATGAAAAATTCTTTCTTCATGCATTAAGAAATTTCTATGCTTTAACTGTAATGTATTTAAACTTAGCCAAATTAAACTGGGCGTGAGATACAAAATAAACTGAAAGACAATATCGAGATTAAAACGAGGTTCAAAATATTTCGTGTTGGATGCCTGAGGCGTATAGCACGTCTATAAATATTTCTATTAAAATGGCTCTTTCCGATACGAATTATACAGGTCTGGGCGCAAAGAAAACCGAACTGTTTAAAAGGTGGTATTAACGTACTTTGCATGGTCTAACCATATGTGAATAATGTATCCTTGTTTTCTCGCCGATCAAGTCTAAAAGGAAATCTAGAAGAGTTCTGAAGAAATTAGATACTTCTCGCGAAATCTTTCACTTATCGCGTGAAAAATAAATCTTTAGACCTTTTCGATTTGTGAAATTGGGCTTGAACCGGCGAAATGTTCCGGTAGATTAGCTCTCCTAGAGTTACTACACACTGCTAGCTAGTGTAGGGGGTGGGTGTCACTGGATACTTTGATAGTAAGGTAGGTAGCAGACACCTGAGCCGTGGGAAATGTCTTGCTGTGAAGTTGGCAACAGAAAACTGCCACCTGTGAGGTGTATTGTGGTGGTGGAACAGCTGTTTGGAGGAATATTGCAATAGTCTGAGGTTGGATTATTATTGCGGGCGTTTTCCGCTAGTGTTTTTTTTAGTGAACAAGAAGAACACGGAGTTTTGGCCTAAACATCAAAATATAAACAAGTTTAAAAGTAATCAGCCCAAGCTGAACAGTTACCCACCCAGAAAAAACACGAGTTCTCTCTGTTTTGTTTTTTTTTCTTTACTTATTTAATTTTAAAACAACTAGTCTGGAAAACAATAGAACATGCACAAAATATTTAAGTAATTAAAAATCAATTACAGAAATCAAGCACGTCCACGGCCAGTACCAGCTGTCCACCGACTGACTGTTTGGCTGCATCGGAGCAGCAGACAACCAATTACAGATGTCTATCAGACTAACCAACTCTAACTGAGAACACAAACATCTAAGCCTTAATCTAGCCCCATTCTAAAATCCTATACATGCATGGGTTACCCAATATTCAAAGCATGTCAAACTCTTGTCAATTGGTGTCAACCGTAAATAAAAAATATTTATAAGCATAATATTCTGTTAGACCTATCACCTATTGTGATTCCCCGAGTGAAGAATTTTCTAAATTTTGTTAGTAATTTTAACTCTTTGTTGGAAAAACTGACTTCATTTTAGAATCAATTAGCTGTTCATAAAAAGGTATGTTTGTGTTGTCTGAAACACGTCTGTGATTGGTCGCCCGCTGTTCCTAGCCAGCCAGCCAGACAGTGAACAGCTATCACCGGCCGTGGACGTGCTTTGTTCCTCTAATTGTTTTCTAAAGTTTTTTTTGTAAATGTGTAATTTTTTCTTTAGTTAACAGGGTATGCCCAATACTAATTCTGTATATGATCAAAATAGAATAAAGGTTGGCTGTGAACCTTTTAAACTCAATAATGCCCGTTTTATAGTATTTAATTCGTTCAAACGTACTAATGCAAAGACTTTTTTATATGAGATTTAAACTTAATTCAATATTGAACTTAGCATTCATTCAAGCTAGAAATGCGAATCTTGTATGGTGTTAAACTTAAAGCAACTGAAAGGTTTGCAAATGGAAAACATAAGATAAATACAAATCTTGTAAAATTTGATGGGAAACTTTCAAAAAGAAGCTTTTGAAAAGTAATTCCTGGTTCCTTTTCGCTATCTTTTCGGGCAGAGATGCTGAAAAGGGTAGTTGAATGGTTAGTTAGAGGTAAGCCTTTAATCAGGGAACTCGACCCCACTTCCCTCACCTACCCCCTCATCCCCTCATCCCTCTCATCCTTCTCCTCATCAAATGTAAGAGGAGAGGTGATTCATACTTGTATTTTGCTTGGAGGTAAAAATATAGCTTAACATCAAAAGTGAGAGAAAAACTTCGTCAAAATAAAGTTTTCAAGTTCTCAAGTAGGTTGTTTTGGGAGTTGAAATAGAGTTTTAAAACATCCAAAGTTCAAAAACTGTTGGACTCGTTAAAGAATCTTTGTTAAAACAAGGATTAAGAACAACAGCAAGGATTGTTTTAAAATATTATAGTTAATTTTGAATTATATGGGTTAGTAGTTAGGTTGGGCTTTTTCAAGCAAGATGAACTCGTCTGTCAGAAAGTGACCTCAGGCCTCCTTCTACTTCGTTGGCTTTCCGAATTTTCAACGTTAATCTTCTACTGACTGACGTTCTATGGTCAAATTCATATTTTTCTAGTTTATGCTGTTTGTAACCGGGGTTCAGATTGCCAAGGATCATTTTCACTTTTAAACGCCAAAGGAGGGTAATCTGAATCATCTTTAATCTTCCCAGGAGACCAATTCTAAAAACTCTTTATCCTTGAATATCTCTCCACGTTCTAAATAGTTTTGTTTTCAAAAGCACACGGTTTATTTTACAGTAACGCATTTAAACCATCTTTCTTTTAGTCTAAAATTATAAGAAGACCGGCATTATTTAGTTTAAGGTAATATAATTTAAAGTATTTTTTATTAAGTTTGAATAGGTGAATGTATTATTCATGTTAGACTTCAAATAATTGTTGTTTGTTGTTGTTAATATTATATAGTTTGTTCCTATAATTATCATCGTTCATTTAATTAGATGAATTGGTGATGGATGAGAGTTGCGTGTTCCAATGATATCTACTTTAATTTTCTTTGTTTTTAGTAGATCAAGCACGAATAATCTTGGTTAGCCAACCGACGTTTGCCATTTGTGTTCTACAAAACAAATTATTCTGATTCATCTGTTTTTAGAAAGTTAAATTTGAACCAAACAAGAATAGTCATTAACAAAAAGATACACAGATTTAAAACCAAACAGATCAACCTCAAACCCCCGGTGCCGAAACAGAAGCACACTTCCACTCGTGACCGCAAACAACCTCAAAGCCGCCGACATCAGCTGTTGTACCAACTCTTCTCAAATTAATAAACTGACATTAGTTCGGTCATTAGTAGCAGTATACTATAATCAGTTACAGGAACAGGAAGTAAGAAGAAGAACAGAGCATGCGATCCCGTGAATGAATAGCGACTGTTAATCATTGATATTAGGAAGGCTGTGGCTCGCATGGCCACGAGGGATTATAGATATTAGAAGGCACCGGCATGACAACCATTGTTGACATTCTGGTAATAACCGCTTCCAGCCGGTTACTTAACCTAACTGGACACTGGGAGGGTTAAACATGTGTTCCTCGCTGGGCGAATACACGCGACGCGAGGAAATGCCCGTGAGTAGGATGTTCAATGTTTTACGTGCAGCAAAGTTGTAGGTGACAAAGACAACTTTGATAGTTTGTAAGCAATCGATATTATTACAGTAAATTAAACATAATTTTGTCGAATGAAGGTATGTTTGAAAGGTAGGGTAAGCAAACATTTTTGAAAGGTAGGTAGGGATAGGAAAGCTTAAAGTAGAATAATCCCGACGCTTCGTTCTCAATGTTAGTTAGGTTGAGAAAGTTACAAATACTCAAATTTATCTGAGGTTGAAATATTATTGCGAACTTGTTCCACAATTCTTTAGTAAACAAGAAGAACAAGACGTTTCGAGATCTAGAATCTGATCCCATCTTCAGGTGAAAACATTAGAAAATGAGCTGGCCTGCGTTCTAGCGTACGCTGATACAGTAACTTTAGGCTAGCTCATGTCTAATAGGTTTTGTGTGTTTTAGGTTATTTTTCACTTGAGGACGGGATCATATTCCAAATCCTGAAACGTTGTGTTCTTGTTCACAAGTTCACAACAAAAAACTACGGAACACGTCCGAAATAATATTTCAACCTAAGAACTTGTATTATCGTCGACAACAAACTTCAAACAAATAATTAAATGTATCCGCAGTTTATCTACACAAAAAAGCAACTGATTTGTATACTCTGAATTACGGCGAACGCCTTGAAAAACCAGAGATATTGTTAAGTAATTTAGAAAATGTGGGTTAACAACAAGTGTGTGCATTTGTGAAAGCCATACAAGAAAGGCGTTTGTTGCGATGCAACAATTTCCGTTCACCGAATAGTTAAAAGTACTACTGTACAAGACTTATATCAAATAAAAAAAGGAAAAGGAAGAAATGATAGGAAATTATTACACCAAATCAATCTATAACCACGAATATACAGACTTCGCAGTAATAAGGAAATAAAAGAATACACCGACACACATTCAGACATTAAAAAAGGAGGTTGAGAATCTCCGGCCATATAGAAGGAATGCAACATCTAACAAAGGAAAATGTAATTGTAAAGAAAAGTAGAAATCGCAAGATTTTAGGAAAATTCAAAAGCAGATATTTGAGGCACGTTTATTATATAAACACAAAAAGTGTTTTGATTAAAAGTTGGTTAGAGTGGTATTAACAAAAGGAGAAGAACTAATGAGAGAAAACTAGCTCATCACGAAAAAAGAAGCGATTCTAGGCACAAAGAAAATGCAATTTGTCAAGGCGGCGTTGACGCACTCTGCGTATTCCGACCGGACCTGTATACAAGAATAATAATACCATACCTGAAGCAAGTTTCAGCAATTTCGAACAGCAAATGAAGATCGAACACACCCATCCAGGCGTCTCAGCCTCCAGGGCATCCTCTGTTGAGCTCATCTCGAAACCTAAACACTCCGAGATATCTCGCAGGCAATGATAAGTAATAGTAAATTGATTTAATTGTGCGAATGGCTCCACTGCAACCCTCAGGCAGCTAATTAGCAACAAAACTGATCATCTTGCAGGCCAATTAGCGGTAATTGGCGCAGATTGCAGTGATGATTGGAAGCCAATCAGAACGAGATTGCAGACTTGCAGAAAACTTGCAAATGCAATCACATGTTCTTGCAGTTTAATTATCAGGCTGTGAGCTTTATACAGAACGGGACTGTGTAGATTGAATTGACAATTGTAGGTTTGAGTGGTGATAGGAGTGAGAAAAATTGTACTGAAGTCATGCAACGCTTTTTAGTTACCTGGGCAGAACCGTTTTGAAAACAGTGGATAAATAATCACATATCTAAAATAACAAGGCTACATTTTATTTGTATCGTCTACATTGTAGAATGTACCGTCTTGATGTCCACCAACCACAAGTTGAACTTTTAAAAATCTTCTCGTTCATTTTTAAGTAAGGCCATTTAATTGACTTAAAAGTCCCAAATAAATGTTCATAAATGTTCGGAGCCAATTGACAGTTAACGCGTAGTTCAGAATTGATGCCATCTGTTTTTATTAAGCAAATAGATTATGTTATCCGTTTCTCAGATCTTCAAAAGCTGCCGGGGATGGTGCCTACAGATTGTGGGCAAAGCTCAGTGAATAACTTCATTTATCTCATATTTCAATTCAAATGATAGCTCGTACAAAATCATTTAACTTGAAATTTCTGTATGTTTTGAATTGTGAAAAATTGAAAGAGAAAACAATCCTTTTGGCATAAGTTAAATTTATAGTGTCCGCTAACAAAAAATAATTCAAAATATTTGACGAAACTTGGAGGCGTGAGAGGTCTTAAGAAATGATTGTATTTACGTTGTCCTTACGGGACAAAAAGAAATGGCCGACCGGTATCGCACATTCTTATAAGCTTAAAATACAGCATATTTATTTGCTGTACTAGACACTATAGCACCAAATGGTCGGTATCTCTTGTTTTCCAATGCTAGTTTTAAAATTCATAATAGTGGCGGAGATCAATTTAATTAGAAAAACTCGACTGGTTTTCTAATTATAATAACTAATCTTAATCATCCGTTTTAATAGTATGTATTATTTACATCTTCTAAATTCTCCGGCTTTCTTGGCTCTTTTTGAAGTTTGTTGGTGAATCAAAGGTTAAATATTACTTCAGCCTAATAGTTTTTAGTAAACAAGACTTTCCTTTATCCAACCTCACGGAAAAACTTTCTCCTAGTCAATAGACTGTAAAAACAAACGAGCATCACCGGCCCGCGCCGCGCTACGTTGAATCCACAGAGCATAGATTAACCACTACCCTCGCTGTATGAAGACATCTGACTGCCTCCAGCTGGACGGGGATAAGTACTATAATATGTGACTGCCGCTATGCTTGTGTAGTTTGGTAAATATGGTTTGTTGTTGTGAGTAAGAGGGTCAGTGCTGCAGGGGAACACGTGATAGAGAAGTGAAAGGAACGGGAAATAAATAAATATTAAATAATAAATTAGTAGGTTTTTATTTTATGAATATTTTTTGCGTGAAATGTATAACGATTGTTATTACTTATGTGCTAAATTAAACTGTCCTTTCATACTTCCATAAAATCTCCTAGATACATACCGATATTACAAACATTCTCTCCCAATAAGAGTGCACAGTACCTGGCGGCCATTTTGTTTTTGTCCTATAAGAAGAATGTAAAGTCAAGCATTATCTTGACACTTCACGTCCACAATTTTTATCAGATCCTTTTGAAATACGTATTATTTGAAATTTGACAATGTACGGCAGTGTCTCCGACGACCACTTTTATGAAAATTGTATTATTTTCTTCCGTAAAAAAAAGTAGTTTATAATAAATTGTATTAGTTTAATAGTAAAATCAAGAAATTCAAATACAACCTTTCTTCAATTTTTTGATTTGAGGGTTTTACAAATGAGAAATTTGGTTCAGTGGAGTCACTACAATATTTAATGCACTTAAAAAAAAATTATTTCATAAAAATGTCAAAAGTATCCGTGAAGTATCCCAAGAATGTTTTGTTTTACTCTTATGGGACGAAATTCGAGGTCATAGCCTCTACTGCACACTCTTAATTCGAGTAATACCACTCTTGTCCTTAGTCAATCTGCCAAAGTAAATAGGTTAAATGTTGAGTTAGACGTCAAATGAGATCAATTTAGTGGAGTGTAAATAAAAAAGTTAAGATTCAGCTGTGGTAGTACACAATAGTCACTATAACTTCATCTGGCCTTATCAATTGGTATAAGTGAAAATGGCAATACTGCTCAACAGTTTTGTATCTTTGGCATTCTTTCATTCGTGATTCTTATCTAAACCGACAACGATTTTGAAAGCTGCGAGCTCGACTTTTAGATTTCTTAAAAGAACATTGTACTGGAACGTTCTGTAACAATAAACATGTGGCGACCGTAAATTCAGAATTAAAGCACCTGACTAATTAAGTGAAATATTCCGATTGTTTCTAAAATCTGAAAATAATGTTTTGGGGTTAGCCATGGGGTTAGCTTGTGGACAATCATTGGACTGACAGAGTTGTATGTTATTTTAAATATTGAAACCAAGATGAAATACGACTGAAGGAATAGCAAGAAGATTGATCATGAAATAGTAGTTTCCATCACAATGAGTCAATGACCCAAAGGAGTAGCTTTTGGTAAACAATCGTGTTTAGTGATCGAGGTGAAGCTGAGTTCATATAAACTGTTGATAACTAAAAATATTGAACGTGTTAAGGGTCCGCCTCAGTGGTCACCGCAGAGAAAGCCTGAATTCGTCCGCCCAAGGAACACAAAACACGCACACGTAACAACGGACTAAACAACGGGCTTTCTTTCAACTGATGCGGCCTAACTGTCAAATCCTCCGCTTGCAAGGGTTTCGTAGAAAGTAGATAGCGCTCTTATATGAAGGTTAAATTCGGATATGCTAACTTTTATGCAGAAAGCGAAAAGGTTTATCTGCATGTGTTTGCTTGTGATTAGATTTTTGTTCAACTATTTTATGCCTCTTAAAAACGCTATATATTTTCTAACTTTATCCATTAATAGCAGAAAAACTAAAATACATTTTGGAAAATGAACTACAGGCACACCTAGATAACACGTTTATCTTTCATTTAAGAGTTGCATCGTTAAAATGGCATCATTAATACTAAACTCTCTATTTTATTTTTTCGCAAACCTCTGCAACGACGCTCTCCCGAGCAGCTGAGGTGGTAGAGATGACTAAAAAGTACTAGTCTCGTCACGTAAAAAAGACTTTTGCATTTAATTTCAAATTGTAAAACCTCGTGCCCACTCTCCCGCCGCTAACCCAGAGCTCCTCTTTGCACTCTTGAATTCGTATTTTGAATAAATTTTCCGCCCTTTAGCGCTGGTTAGGGTTGCCCGGGGGCGGCACGCGGCGCACCCTTCTGCCTGTTTCAAATTTGGGTTGCGGGTGACACAAATTGCGCGGGGCGTGCGCCCTTGCTTTCTGCGTGCGCGCTGACTGGAAGACGTGACATTGTCATGTGTGGACACTGGTCACGTGCCGGCCCGCTAAACCCGGTGAAATTGAAATTTGATATCTTTCAACTAGATAAATCTTTGAACGTATCGTTTAGTGATGTAGTAGCTGGGGACCGTCGGAATGAATTTGTAGTCATAGGAGTTACCCTTGGTCGTGTTTATTTAAAACGAGGTTAGAATCCACAGTTAACTACATTTCCAAAACTAAAGGCCGTCACGCAGCTAAGTGTTAAAGCGCCACTGGCATGAATCAATCAAATTTCCTTTGCAATTTGTTACTCCAATACGCTGCGCTCACAGCCTGCTTCGGCTTTCGGCCTCAGGCTTAAGGGGGTTTTATTGGAAGTTATACTACATTTCATGAAAGGAAACCACGTTTCAAATTTCAATAAAACCGGACCACTATTCCGCTGTTTTATCACCTTTTTGGTTGCCGTTTTGAAACGGTTTAATAGATTTTCATAATGTTTGGGTATATTGATGTAAAATAAAAAAATGCATATTTATTTCAAATGTCCTTAAAATCGGACGAATATATTACAACTTTTTTGGTGAAAAGTGCCCCCCACCCTTTCAAAGGGGGCTCCGGTGGTCCGATTTTGTTGGTTAAGAAACTTGACCGAAAAAATAACATTTGTACCAAATTTGGTGAAAATGGCACACAAAATGCGACCTGTAGTGATGACACTAATATAAACGTGGTGATGACATTGTAAACAATGTATATAAAGTTTTGGAAAAATGCTCTAAAGGTTCTTGGGGTCAGGATGGGTGCTCATTTCATGGTCCCGGGTCTTACCATGCTGACGGCATCCAAAGGAAATTCGATAATAATTGTATTATTTCAAAACATGTGGAATATGCACTATAGTTTTATTGTTACAAGGTCTATTAGTCTCTGTAGCAACCAGCTATTGTTTAAGAGTAGCAATAGCAAATAGCAATAACCTTGTTGCAAGAAAACAAAGAACTAATTTTAATATCATTCACTCACATATTTGCTCACTCCCTGGAAAAGGTAAAATGTAGTATTTAGACACTGTAGTGATTAGTAATTAGATTGAATTAGAAACTCAGCGATATCTTAAAATGTATGTGACATTTCAAATTGTATATTAGTTGACAAATTAATCAAAAATGTTTGCATCAATTTAAGATTCGAGAAGTTAGTTTACTAAACAATTTCGGTGATTCTTGTGTTATACTCTTTTCTCAGCTCATCGTTAAAAGTAATTTGTTTAAGGCAGCAAAGCAAAAAAGTCTCTAAATGACAAAGGCTTAAAAGAATCACAAGACTGAGGGACTGCAATGAAATCTAAAACCTCAATTTCCCAAATCTCGCACTGCATTTTTCAATGGAAAAACATTTCCAAAAGATTTGCGAGTACTGCATTGTACAACGGACGTAAGCCGGATTGTCGTAAACCGAATGAATATGCCAAACGCAACTTTACAGTAAACATTGTTTATTTGATTTTCCCAGGTCAATCGTTTACTTATGTAAATAACCAGAGCTTCTTCAACTACATCATCCACCATGGTGATGATACGCAAGGTTGAGTGCGCAATTGAGTTACTTGTGTTTTAGCGCTATTGGGTTTTAAATTATCTGCTAAAAGGTCTTGAACATAAGTCAACTTCAGGGTTATGTATTATGTTTAATGAAAGTTGGAAAGTTTGATTTGTTCGTTTTTATAATATTACTTCGATGAATATATGACACATCATTAATATGAAGCTGCAATACATAATATTCTTCATAGGCAAATCCATTCAATATTTCAATGATATGCTTGAGATATTTTATTTTCGACGCAGTTTACCTGACATTATCACGACAATTAGTAGGGCCTATTTTAGAATATAAAGAACTTTTTGCATATGCAAAATGTTCTCATTTGTCTATGTTAACTACCTTATGTCCAGGATTATAGTTCCTTCGCCATCAAAAGGTCCAGCAGTTTGTCTTTAGCATCTTCTCCACCTAATTTTGTACGCAATTTTAATTTATTTAATGTTATATACTCTTGTACATACGCATCGATCAATGCAAACTTAGAAAAGTTGTGAGGTTTATATTTACGATTCCTATGTAAATGTAATCTAATAATCTACATTCAGATGACCTAGACCAATAATAAAATTGAAAGTTTAACCCTAAAGGTGTTTTGAAGTATGAAGTTTCTTTGACCTCATGTTGGGTCCCTCCGTTTTTCCTCGCACGTATCAATCAATTCGTGCTACAAGACATTCGTGTTCAGCGACTCAGAAATCATTTCATTTCGAATTCACACTAATGGACCTGTTCTTGGACGTCACAGCACTTAAGTACAGGAAGGTCCGCGCGGTTTACATCGATGGATTTGGTATTCTGTAATAGCTGCTTGATACGTGAGGCATTATGCAAAACGCTCTAATAAAAGGGCACATTTCGCCAATTACTCAGTGTTTCTTGGTTGTAATTATGACGGTCACGTGATTGGCGGAGAGGAGGGGGCGTGGCTAACCTGGGGGCGTGGCCATGGCTGCCCGCACGCTCAGCTGTTACTGTGTCACAACACACAACAACCGCTATGTACTGATACCTTTAGAGTAAGTACTGATACCGCAGAATGTAGTGCTGATAACGCAGAGTGTGTAATGATACAGCAGAATATAGTGCTGATAACGCTGAGTATGTACTGATAACGCAGAGTACGTAATGATAACGCTGAGTACGTACTGATTCAGCAGAATATAGTACTGATAACGCTGAGTATGTACTGATAACGCAGAGTATGTGTTGATACAGCATAGTATAGTACTGATAACTCTGATTATTTATTGATAACGCAGAGTATGTAGCGATACCGCAGAGTACATACTGATACAGCATAATATATAGTACTGATAACGCTGAGTATGCACTGATAACTCAGATTATGTACTGATACAGCAGAATATAGTACTGCTAATGCTGAGATTTTATTGATAACGCAGAGTATGTAGCGATACCGCAGAGTACTGATACAGAAGAATATAGTACTGATTACGCTGATTATTTATTGATAACGCAGAGTATGTAGTGATACCACAGAGTACGTACTGATACAGCAGAATATAGTACTGATAACGCTGAGTATGTACTGATAACGCAGAGTATGTATGATACCACAGTAATACTGAATATAGAACTGATAACGCAGATTATGTACTGATAATAGTAATTGATACCATAATAAAATTTAAAAAAAATTCTCAATCCATAAGAAAAGAAGGGATGCAAAAACTGAACGTTAAATTGACACGGTGAGAGAAGGACCTGGCCATCGTAACTGTAGAAGTTCTTCGCCTTATGTAAACCTGTGCATTTATTTACATAATGCATCGCATAAAGTCCGAAAAGATAACTTATGGTTTGGTTATAGACTGCAGTTACCAACCACAATACACTCTATGCTAAACGTATATTTACCAACCCTTAACAAAACCAACATTTAACAAAAAAGAAGAAAACATACCATCTGTTGCTTGTCACAAGAAGATGGCTGTTTCCAGACTCACATGGTACTGCATAACATCAGAAAACAATGTTGAATACAATACGAGCCTCGTATAATACAATATTTTAATTTTTATTCGTATTATTAAGAAACCAACCACACGTAGAAATCGTACAAACACCCCACAGTGTTAAAATCTAAAGTGAATGGAAATAAATAGTAAAAAAGGAAGGGATAAAATTTGAAACAATTGAGAGTTACAATACAGAATATGATTTATAGTATTGCATTCAGAATAACTAAACGATGGGTAAAAGAGCAATATGAATTAAATTAATAGCTAAATCTAAACTAGTTAGTATAGCAAATAATCAAGGGAGATTTAAATGTTACCAATCAATTTGCCTCACCAAAAATTTAAAAACTTAACCAGAACAAAAGTACTATTTTTCCAGGCAGCTAATTGTCAATTATATAATAATTCACATGAACAACTACGATGGAATTTAATGTTGCAGCCCATTAACTATAATATTAATAACGCTTTTATTGTTATTCAAATTTTTACCATTTAGTATCTACTCAAGAGTCTCATGAGTATGGCGGTGGTCTTCTATGATCATACCGTGACTTTATAATCACCATACTCGTCCTCTAATTGGTGGTCAATTAGCTGTCCGCAATTAGTGGCAATTAAGCCAATTAATGCCATACTGCGTTTTATACGTTGCAGAAGACATGTATTCTCTTGGATTTGACTTATTATTTTTGTAATAGTAAAACAAATGTGTACCTCAGTTAAAATTAAAACCAGGCTGACACGCAGCTAAGCGCTGAAGCACCGCTGGCAGAGTGAATCGAATTTCCGTTGCAATTTGTTACTCTCATTCGCTCCACACACAGCATCAGCCTTCGGCCTCAGTTTTTGTTCAATTACGCGTGTTACGAGGTGTTTACTACGCTCACAGCCTCGCTTCAGCCTTCGGCCTCAGTTTGGCCTTTAGTATGATCACAAGCGTTACGATTTCAAATTTCATAATCATCGCAAAAAATGTACTTTTTAAACCATTAAAACCCTTTTTGGTGAAAAGTCCCCTAAAAATGGTACTTCTGGTATCCTGATTTTGCTAGTTAACAAACTCAATTATATTTAACGACTAAAATATTTACAAAATAAAAATGTGTACCGGTACCAAATTTCACGAAAATATGTAAAGTTTTGAAAGAATGCTCAAAACGTGTTCTGGGGGTCAGGATCGGTGCTCATTTCATGGTCCTGGGCCTGTTTCTTACCACGCTCACGGCATTTGTCCAAAGGAAATTCGATAAAAAGGGAGGGATTTGTACAGCCGTCACAAGAAATGTGTGAACGAACACATTGGAATTGTCTGAATGTGGAACGATCATTCCTACACTAGGAGTGATCTGAATAATCACCTTAATATAGTTCAGGAATCTGCTCGGCTGGAGACAATGAATAAATGTACTACATGTGTGTACTCGTATGTTAAAACATAGTCGACACAGCACTACCGTGAACCCTAGCGAATTTCCACTAACGAGAAGAGGGGAATTTACTCAAAAAGTGGTTTTTATATCCTACATGAGCACATATCTAACAAGTTACCCTTTTTGAACAACATTTGATAATAGACCTAATAATTAAATTATTTACAAAACTATTTATTGATAATGATGCTATTATAAACATATACAAATAGCCTCATCTGTGTTTTACGAAATGTAATGTAATTTATACTATACAACAATATAAACAAAAATTAAATATATTAAAGAAAATCAACAAAAATAAATACAAAATGGTCATCATTGATTCTTTTTCTATTTGCTCATAAGCTATAGGCCTACAGTATACGCACATTTAAGTATAACTGAACAATATAATATATTAGTTTTGATCATACAACCATTTAAAATGAGTTTTGGCTGTTTTTGTTGGTTTTGGTTCCATAAGCTAAAATAATGACATTAAACCATGAAAATGTTAATTTTCACTGTGTTAACCATTTTCTGTACTTCAAAATTTTAGCGCCAAATATTTTTCTTAACAATTGAAGCTAAATTTTCATACAATATTTATTAATAATCCCAATACTTCAACGTCTCCAAAATTAGTTAATTTTCGTAGTTTGAAACCTCAGTGGTCTATGGAACAAAGTGTAGACTATATTGTATTTAAACAATGAAATGTCAGGATTTACCTCCAAGGAAGTTAATTGTTGGAAAGCTATTAAACTCATTAAATGGTTAAGTCACTGAAACACACATGAAACAAAGAAACACAATCAAACAAACAATTGTACATAGCACATAATTAAGAGAGTCCATAATTAGTAATTTCCATAATTGTTTGGATAGCCAGAGCTTGTCCATCTTCTGTTTGCGGTTTGGAAACTGGTTAGCTGGCAAAAATGAAATTCAACTAACTTTATAGATCCTTTCATGTAACCAGAGTTCAAAGTTACCTTTGAAAAAAATAATTGTTAATGCTAACACTAATTGGAGATGTTGCAACAACGAGGTGTAACCACGACAGATCCAAGAATGGGAACCAGTGTCGCCATTGAGCGAACACTGAGACAAACAACTTTTAATCTCTACCCCATATTCTAGGAAAATGTCCATTCGGCGACCTTTTAAGAAACCAAAGACATCTTACAATCAGGGTTTAATGGCAAATGCCTTAAAGAGAAGGTTTAGCTGATCATGGATCAATTCGCCGAGCTGACATCTTGGCAATCAACAGAAAAACCCAATTGGGCTACATTTTTGACCCAACGATCCGTTTTGAAAATAACAAATCCCGACCATCATGAAGAAAACAGAAAATTTACGATTAAACCAAACAATTCTTTCAAAAAAATACAAAATTAAAAACATTAAAACATTTGGACTACTAATTGGCTCAAGAGGGACTATACCTAAATTCTTAAGTGACATCTGGACAACCTTCAAATTAGAAAAGAAAGTGTTATTTGACATTTCAACCATTGCAATCAGATCCAGCATCCAAATTTTAAGAAACCAATTGTATAATTTATAAAACTTACAATCCTATATTTACATGTTTTGTTTTGAAAGCATCCTTTGCAGCTTATTTATGTAATAAGAAGGTGTAAATTTATTAAATACATGTTCTTTATACATGCTCTACAAGGATGATTTAATAAAACTATTATTTCTTAGGGTTAATAAAGAACTTTTATAAAAATCAGCAATTGAAAACTTGTTTAAATACATACATTTTAAATACTCTCCATGAATCATAAATTTTACTCATAGTAAATGGTTTCAATCATTTTTATTCCTTGTTTTAATGTTTTAAATCGCCAGGAGTGAGCAACAGGGGACGTTAAATGAGCGGAGACCAAAAAATACACTTTTGGGACGAATAATGAACCACAATTTTAATGAAGCAATAATATTGAGAAAACCAGTTTATATAGTATAGAAGAAACATCAGATACACAGTGCCAAGATTAAAACCAAAATCAGGTTTAACATAGGTAAAGTCCCTGCAATATATTTTTCTCAAAAGGAATAGAAGATCATCGAAACAAACCTTCACTTCTCTGGGGTTCTGGGAATAAAAATGCAACTTTAGCACGCCGGCCATTACATTTGTGAAAAACAGCTGTTTTGGAGGTAAATGACAAAACCATTTTAAAGTAAATAGCACCGTTACATTTGTTTTCCATTCATACATCTTTCTACTGTAAAAATAAATTTCATTTAGTTAAGATAATGTATGCACAGATGTTATAACATTGTTATGTTTAAATCTATCGATGTTTAATATTTAATCTTCGCTGCAACTTTCTCGGCTATATTAACACCCAACACATTTCCGTTATACCGCAACCCTTACGGAATCTAGGTCGTAACAGATTTGTGCTTAACCCTAAAACCGTCGCGATAAGAGCCGCCCCTCGCACAAAGGGTTGTCATGAAACAAGAAACCCCTCTGCAATTACCAGCGGAACTGACGACCATGTAAAAATGAAACCTTTATCCAACTTCCGGTGGAACTGGTCCAGCCCAGGGTGCAGGGTGTCCCCCGGGGGTGCAGCTGGGTGAGGAGGAGGTGCTGGGTAGCTCGTGCTGCACGGCGGGGGGTTGGGGTGGGAGCAGGTGAAGTGGATGGTGAGGGAAAGTATGTACTTGTTTAAATCGTAATTAGATTTCTTACAAAATTTTTAAATACAATACACACAGGAACCACTGAGATTTGTAGTTCTTGGGGTTGTTTCGAACGTGTTTTCGATGGCCAAGCATGAAATATTTCGGGACACTATAAGAAGTGGTAAAAAGGGCGGTCGAGAAGGTCGATTTGTTCCTGGGTGATAAATGGACAGCTAGGGTAAGCTTGGCTGGTGGAAGAAGATAACTTGGGTAAGACTAAATGACTTCCAGTGTAAGAAAAAACTTCGTGGTACTTTTCTCAAAAGATTAGCGTGAATAGTAGTTAGGCTAGTCGAGAATACTGCAAAAAAAAAAACAGAATAATGTGTACAATTTTAAGTGTGTTTCATTATCAAATACTTTCCCTTATTAGAGGGAATACGAGTACATTAAAAAAATATCAAAGTAAGGAAAATGCAAATGGAAGAGTTTGAACTTTACAAAGATAATCTATTCTGATAGTAACCTTTACCTGTCCCTCGAGAGCGTTGGTGATTCGAAAGCAACCGTCCACCTGCACCTGCTAAAGAGCTCTTATGACCATTTGTATTTGTAAATGTTGAACTGATTGCCATAAGTTGGCTCTTGGTGAGGTGAAAAATTCCTTTTTCGTCAAAACTACAACACCTTACTAGTTTTAAGAGGCTTTCTCAGTTTTCAAGAGTTCTTTTACCACTAACATTACTTTACTTTTTGTTTCTTTGACTTGAGAGATCAACCACTCCTGGAGGGTATTTTTAGGGGAATATGGGTTGAGTGTTTTTGATGGATGATGAGGTGTAGTCTTATTACAAACTAGGGCCGACTGTTCTTAAATTGGGTCATTAATTATTAGCCCAACGACCAAATGGAATGGACCAACGGCTTAACGTGATTTCCGAACCACGGGGAGTGGTTATCGTGAAAAGTTATCACTGCGCCTCGGAATCGAAACGGTGCTAACTCTCGTGGTACTGAGTAAGGATACGACGTTCTTTGACATTAAACACACATGCAAATCTTTTGAATACAAACTGTTCAAGCCCTACCCAAACAAACAAACTTTTTCAATCATAGTAGGTTTTAAACTGCAAAGTGTGTTGTTTTCAGTTTCTTACTGGACATTAAAAACAAAACTACTTTCTCATCCCACCCCTAACGTTCACTGAAGCTACACACTCCAAAATCCCTCCAGCTCTGTTCCAATCCCATGACAACTTCTTCCTGAAGCTCTGTACGCTGGAGGCGCCATTGTTTGAGTGTGTTTGTTTGAAAGCCGGTAATTTCTGTCACAATGTAGAACTGTGGGGCTTTGTACTTGTGTCACGGGGGTGAGTGTCCCACGCACAACGTTACTTGTATTCCGCCCTCGCATCTGTCAGCACTTCCGGTCTACCGGGGGACAAACAACTAGGAGGTGTCGTTCCGATCTGGGCTTCAAGAGTACGTATGGTATACTGTATATGTTTCGTGCATTTCTGGGGGTATTTTCAGAAACGACTATTATTTTAGGATCAGTATTGATTTGAGATTGATTTTTGTAAAAGAAAACTCCAGGAAGAAAGAAAATTTTAGGTGTCTTTTAAACTTCCAGACACATTGTCTATTTTTATAAATTTGTATGTGTTTAGCATCTCAACCAAAATTGTGATAGGATTTCCCAAAACCTAGTGTATATGTCTCTTTCATTTTTCGAAAAACGATTGATAAAAGACAATAAATATTAAGTAGGTACAGGGTTGTTTAGAAAAAGTAGTCATTCCATAGTGGCGACAGAAAGGATTAAAAAATACAAATACACAATATGTCAATGTCATGTTAGTAATTGTACATGAAATTAAATGAAACTTATAGTTTGCTCACCGATTGTGGCAAATACCATGAAATGAACACCGATCCTGACCCCCAGAACACGTTTATAACCAAATTTGATCATTACATTTTGCTGTGTGATTGCTGTTGCACCAATGAGCATGCTCAGAAATGTCTGAACACTGACCTACCTCTTCCTCGCGTGTTCGTCACATAGCATTGCAGGCAAGTGTCCACATTGAGAACGGATCGGGTTTGAGGAATGCGAGGACATGAAGTGGCAAATCTGCAGTGGCGAAGGACCACCCTGGAGGAAGACAGGGATGTAAATCATCCCCCACATGTGAGTAATATCTCACCACTCACTCACACTCAGCGTCCACGTGGCCAACATGACCAGAACACACTCTCGACACAAGGGTAGTGGTGTCAGGGTGTGCTCTTTGAAGTTGTAGGCTTCTTCTGCTGCGTACCTTATGACAGGTTACTACAGATATCAAGGAAAATTATTAGGATTCATGGAATGCTTTGGAACTACCTGTATGCTGTGTAGACAAAACTAGCTGTCGTATAGAGAAAACCTAATTCATCATTAAAACTATAATAAGTTATTGTACATAGACTAGCCAAGTCACCAACGAGTAATTAACGAGCCACTTGGAAAATACCAAGTCACGTAAAATTTCCGTTGCTCACCGAAAAACGATCTCGTTGGTAATCATAGAACAGTATTTTGGTTAAGTTTTACCAGCCAAGAAGCTTCTAAAGTTTAAACGTCTACCAAACAAATCTTCTGGACCAACGAAGACCCTAACTTGATATTTTCCAACAGTCTGTTTGATAAGTAAAAACAAAACCAGCCTCCGCTCACAGCCTCGCTTCGGCCTTCGGACTCAGACTTACGTATTCCTTTACTGTAAGTTGTATTACATATCTTGAAGCAATAACACATTTTAAATGTCATTGAAATAGGACTATTCGTTCAGATGCTATAGCGAAAATTCACATTTTTGGCTGTCATTTTGAAACGACTCATTGGATTTTTAGTATATTGATAGATATTGTTAAAATACATATTCATTTCAGAGTTCATCAAAATCAGATGAAATTTTCTTTTTAAAGCATTAAAACCCCTTTTTGGCAAACTTCCCCCCAAAAGGGAGTTACGGTGGTCCGATCTTTCTGCCTAACGTCGAACTTGACCCAGATATTTACAAAAGGAACATTCGTACCAAATTTCATGAAAATTGTTCAACAAATGCGACCTGTAGAGCTCAAAACTTGTTCTGGGGGTCAGGATCGGTGCTCATTACACGGTCCTGGGTCTAAAAACCATGCTGACGTGATTAATATTTCATTCTTTCAAAGGAAATTCTATAACCATAAGGAATTCTACAACCCCATTTGAAATGAACTGATACGTGCAAATCACTCACGCAGCAATCAGATCAATCAAGAGCTTCCAGAAGTTCTTTAAAACAGAGACAGTCGAAAAGAGCATTGAAGATCATCTACAACAAGTTGCTAATCAACCAGTCACCATCAAAAACAGTATCTCAAGTGGAAATGTCTAAAGTTTCAAAGCCTACACACCAATTAACAGAAAAGAAGATACCTTCCAAGAGCATGACAAAATGAACTGAAAATAATTATCATTTATTTGAAATGTGCTAAGACATTCTCGAGTACGAATCCAAAAGTGGCTACTAGTGTCGTCATGTCGAGGTCGGCGGGTGGAGAGGGCCCCAGGGGGCCTGTGTCGGCGTGTCGGGGCCCAGGGGTGCCTTGTGGACCTGTCGTCACGTGACTGATGTGCTGTGACCAAGATGCCGACACAAGAGTGCACAATGTCTCTTGCACAATGCTGATCTCATTGTTATCTAGAGGAAATGTGGGAACAGACACAATTGAACGTGGAGGCACAAGAGATCAAAAGTTAATGTTGGGGAGCTTTAAATCGTTTAATGCTGGAATTTGAATGAATTACCATTAAGAATTTATTATTTGTGTTGTTTCTTCTTATTAAATAAAAATATGAAATTTCATTGGATGAGTGCTGCAAGGTGATACTACTTCTTGTTCAAAACTCTGTTGACGATGGTAGAATTTCTGAGGTTGCATTATTATTGCAGACGTCTTCCATCGTTTTTAGTGAACAAGAAGAACGCGACGTTTCGTGATCCGGAATCTTATACCGTCTTCAGGTTACTTTTCACCTGAAAACGGGTTCAGATTCCAGATCCCGAAACGTCGTGTTCTTTTTGCTCACTAAAACGATGGAAAAGTACGCAATAAGATTTCAACCTCAGAAACACTATTCGTTTATGTTTGCCTTTTGTATTTAGTTTTATGTTTGATATAGCAATGAAATTATAGTTTTTAAAACGCTTGAACTCAAATATTACTTTAAAATATTGGCGTTTATGTTTTATTCTGCCAAGACCTCTATTTAGTATAGGTTTTAACAAAACCACCGTTTGAAGTAACATAATTACTTGGTAATTTCGTTGGTTTAGTATTTCATCTGGCAGTTCCAGACAACACTTGTGCAGTTTCAATTGTCTCAGTTACAACTTCCAAACAACTAACTGCTGTGGACGAGTCATCCCGACGCACGGTCGATCATAAACCCATCCGCGATCATTTTTTCAAACGCCATCGCCATTGTTCGGACACAATTAAAACTCTTGAGGCCGTTTACAGCTGCAATTACCAGCCACAGCCCGTGCCATGTGCGAACACCCCACTCTCTCATACAGTATGTGCAAGGAGCTCTCTAAGTGGTCGGAGTGTAGTTGTCAATTTCGCCAGTGACACTCGATACGGTTTCGGATTTATGGGCGCCTAATGCCAGCCCCTGGTCCACAAATCAGCGCTGTCCACTTTAGGTCCAAACGGCCCGGACCTCATTACGGCCTTGGATAATTAGGATCTCCGGTTGTGATATATATAGCGGTAATTGAAGTCAAGTACGCGGATGAAGGAATTTACAAGTTTTGGAACCCTTCGGTAAGAAGGAGATTGGTCTGTAATTATTTGCGAAATTGAGTGAGCCCGTTTGTGATGAGTCAGTTGATGAGGTCGTTATAGGAATGATATAAACTAATATGGCTCGATAATGTGATGTGCCATTGTTGAACAAATGTTTAAACTTTTTGCCATTCAGGATTAAGAAATTTTAAATCGAAAAGGCATCCTGCAAGGTTGCCTGCAGAACAGCTGTGTTAGGTATTTTACAGCTTTTTTAGTTTATCAATCCCTTCTCTTTCAATTATTAAAGGAATGTAACTTATTGTATTTTCTTGAAATTTGTAATTAGGTAAGAGTGACCAATATGTTTTAAACATAAACTTTCGGTAATTTTAATGGGACAACAAATATTTAAACACTTTCAGAAATCCAAGTGTCAAGTTTCTTATCACCTTGCCTTTCCCAAAGGTAACAACGTAGACAGATACCATCCAATTTTGGTTACTATTTACTGATCCGCATTAATTATTTTTACTACCGTAGTATTTTATCAATGACATTATTGATTGGTTTGATTTCAACACACGAAACCAAAACATGGTTGAATAGTAGCAATTTTCTGCTTTTAGATATTTTAGTAGTTTTCAAATAGATTTTTTACTAAACACACTTAAGCAATCAAATTAATCCATAAGTCATCTTGGAATTTAATAAAAAAATAAATAAATAAACTGTGCAATTTAGTTCAGACCAAACTCAAAAATAAGCAAAAAATATAACAACTGTTATTTTAGGTTTCAACATTAAATACGCTGTCAACATTATTTTTTAAGTCATTCAAAATCTTGAAACTGTTCGCAATACCTTGCCTTTACATTTTGGACTCATTTTTTAAAGGTAAATGCGATCTCGTAAGAGGTATGGACTTACAGTCGTACACCCTTACGAAATTAGAGGCAGGGAGTACTGCCAAATTTGGAGAACGATAGTTCATGCACGTTTGCCTTCGCAAGCAGGAGTCCATCGTCAACAGGCTGCCGAATTCGAATAAAATGGACAAGGCATTCCGCCTCGAAAATCTGTACCGCAAAAGCATACTGCGAGAATTAAAAGACAACTGACCTGACAGTGCGACTTAAGTGGGGAAAATTCGAATGAATGAGTTGTGAACGTATTTATTAAGGCATGTTAAAAGAAGACCTTGATGTGTGCTAGGAAAACTCTAGTTAAATACTTATTGACAATTGTCATCTATGTAAAACGGAATATTCTATAAAACATTTGTTTATTTAGATATATTAATTATCAGCTAGGATTGCAACAACCTGTTGCACACCGGAATTGTATGCTGGTGTCAAGTTGGGTGGTCGGGTGAATATTTGCAGCCCCACACACAAATCACGTGGAATGTTCACACATCCACTTCCGCACTCGAGGAATGCTCTCTGTTGTGCCGACACAGTGTGAGTCCTGAGTGCATACAATACTGCATCAAAGCTGAAGCAATATTCACGTGTGTCTTTAGCAGAACTGACATGATTATAGCAAATTTCCATAAGGAATAGAACTATTTATTTCTGTCACCAAAGGTTTTAGAACGAAACTGTTTGCAATTTTGAATTTCCCAAAACTTCCTGAGTCAAGTAGCAAAACTTTATACGTATAAAAGGTGTTCATAAAAGGTGTCATAAAATGTTATTGAAACAAATTAATTGACTTCTCTACACCTGCTACTTCTGGCGCTGTTTTACTTTAAAACTTTAGATAGCTACCACTTTTAAAATGTTTGGTCCACAACAAGAACATTCCTTTTCATTTGCATTACTATGAAATAAACAGTTTCAATAAAATTTGTTCATTGAATCTATCAATATGAATTTATTTTCTAAAAAACACAGAATTGCGTATACTTGGTATAAACAAAGAGTTTTTTGAAAACAGATATTCCTGATCGATTTTCTCTTTATTTTAACCCAAACAATCTGATCACTGTGACACCCTTTTATACTTTGCGTTGCTTTGCTTGACACCGACCACACTTGGGCATTTTAATGTGAATATGGAATGCATGGTGTTTTGATGGATGATGGGATGTATATGTGACCAATCTACAGGTCGTATTTTAGTCCAAATGTCCACGAAATTTGGTACAAGTATTCTTTTTGTAAATCTCTAGGTTCAGTTCCCTCCATGGTCACCGCAGAGAAAGGCTGAATTCGTCCGCCCAAGGAACACATGACACCGCGCACGTAACAACGGGCTTTCTTTCAACTGATGCGTCCTAACTGTCAAACCCTCCGCTTACAAGGGTGTCAGACAGTAGATAGCGCTCATATATGAAGGTTAAATTCGGATATCTTAATTTTTATGTAAAGAAAAAAGTTTTTTTGTGCCAGTGATTGGATTCTAGATAACCCTATTTTTAGCTTCTCAAATAAAGTCTTAAAACACTTTAAGTTTTCTAACTTTAACCGTTAATAGCATAAAAAATCAAAGACATTTTGAAAAATGAACTCGGGCAAACTTAGATAGTATGTTTATCTTTCATTTAAGAGTTGTTTCGTCAAAATAGCATTAATACTATAAAGTCCCCATTTTATTTCTCGCAAACCTCTGCAACGACGCTCTCCCGAGCAGCTGAAGCGGACCCTAACCAGGAAAATCATTTCACCGGAAGAAACCTTTTTGGAGGGTGTTTAAACAAACGGGATTTTATACTAAAAACTTTACAGTTGCAATTTACCAGTTCTGGTATCAAAATACAAATAAACACATGGAATAAGTTTTGTTCAAATGTTTAGTATTTTTAGTACGTGTACGTCAAAAGTTCTCTATTCTAAGCCACGCCCGATCTTAACACTCTGACTAATCTAATGATGACGTCGACAATTAACCCTGAGGAAGTGGTGGGGAAGGGTGATTAACTGATTACACCCCTCTGTCACGATTAGTCAATTAGTCGTCAGTAACAGAGAGTAGAGACTAACAAGCTAATGATGCTCATAGAGTCAACTTGCCTGTGAGTCATGCTATCATATGCAGTCAAACTAGGAAGTTGAATAAGTTAATAAATGATTTATTTCCAATAGCTGAGAGTACCCGCGCTTCGCATCGGGGCTTTGTTAACATAGCTGTGTGTATATATTAAGAAAATTTTAAATTTAAAGGAAGCAAGTAAAAAAATAGTTTCCTATAATTATATCCTTAGAAAACCAATTTAGTTTTCCTGTTAGTTCACCATCTTCTCCTTATAAAAGTTGGCTACCTTGTAAGATTCATAGTTACTTCCACCGTTCTGGCCGTTTTTAGAGCCTGCTTTGGTTTTTCAGTTTATTTTGAGGGTGTTATATGGACATTAAATGTAGCTATATACACACTGCGTGATTAGCTTAACCCTCAAACAAAGTTTCATTGCCATAGTTTCAGCCGATTTTGACTTATAAGTGGTCCAAATGCCTAAGAAACATTTTCAGAGTTCACTTTGATCTCTTCCCATTTATTTTGTGGAGGTTATATGGATATGAAATATAACTTAAAACGCCCTGTGTGAAAAGCCCTAACCTTTAAACAAAGTTTCGCCGCCATAGTTTCAGCCGATTTTCACTTATAAGCGATCCAATATGCCTTAAAAACGTTACAGACAAACAGGAATTTTCTTTTCGTCAATTTAGGTCTTTGCAAAGTATATAAACATAAGATTACCAAAAACCGGTGGATTCATTGCAATGTGCAGACACATTTTATTTATATAGATATTTCATACGTATATTAACACGTACAATAATCTGGAAATTATTGGTCACCGTTCCAGTAGTGTGACCAGAAAAAATGATGTCAGAAAAATTATACATTTACTTGAAACAGTGGAGCTTACAAATAAATTGAAATTAATAGTCTCGTCAATCTTATGTTACACTATGATGAAAAATATAACACAGTTAACAAGTTTGACGTCTAACTCACCTTTAATAGAATCTATACTAAATCTAATTCTGTAATACACGTTGTACGAGCTAACAGAAATCAACTAACACATTGTATAATTATAATACATCTGATTGTACGAATAACCATTCAAGTATTTTTCTCGAAAAAGTATATTTGCGATGTGGCTCCTTAATTTAGTCTGGAACTTGGTTGAATAGTTTCGGTCCAAGGTACTTTACGGATCGTCGAAATCATCACATCCACGGTTTCCCCTTTGGTTGTGAAATATTCGCAAAATCTTATAATCAAAAATATGTTGAATTATTAGTAGAGCCTTTAAGTTTTGACATAGAGGAAAGGATCTATCTCGAATTCGTTTTCATATTATGACCAGTAAAAACGTATTTTGAGTTACTCAAAGTTTAGCTATAAAGCTCTTAAAGAAGTTACCACCCAATATATTAGTTCATATTGTAGTCTTGAATGAATTGAGGTTAAAAATGAATTGTCTAAGCAACAGCTCGTTGCAAAAGTTTCTAAAAAAAGGTTGGTTGATTTTTCAATTTTCAGACACATGTCCTTCTTGTTAGTTTGAAAGTTCATAATAGTGGCGGAGAGCAATTAAGTAAAAGGAAAGAACGGACTTTTCTTGTCCGTTGCAACATCAATAGGATATTTTGTTTCTTTGCGTTCAGACTGTTTCCACGACCGATGGAAAATACACTCGTGAAATACACTAGGTTTAAACTTTCAAAAAATATGTTTTAAATATCTAAAACAGTAAAGTTCAACTACAGTTAAACACTACAGCAGTCGGTCACGATAGCTTTTAATCCCAAGTATAAAATCAAGCTAGTGCACATTAAAAACACTCGAGCCCGGACCATACGGTCCAACACTGACAATTACGTATTTAGCCCGCTCCCACGTTCCCCGCACTGCTCATATATATTCTGTGAAACAAAACAAGAAAACAAGCAGAAGAACGAAGTACTATGATGCTCTGCTCAAGTTATACCTTCTGAACCAGCTCTTTACCATGCCTACCATTACTCCCATGTACCACCTCCCCACGCCCCTGCCCACTACGGTAGGAGGATGGGAGTGAATATCTGGTTTTAATTGGGCAGCAAACATGGAGTACCTCTACACGGACCTGGAGGGGCGCAGTTACGTCAGCCGGGCTCGGGGTAAACGGCGATCTTCAATTATGATAATGACAGAAATGATAGTGGCGTCAATTATTTTAAATATTTCCACCACGAATTAGAATGATTTGAATATCGCCAGAGGATGTCTGAAAGATCACATCTCTTCATTACAGGAATTTGCCGGAAATTACCGAGCGCCGAGCGCATGCTTCGGTTTCAGTCGGGTAATGTATATAATCTATGTATGGAAGTAAAGCACCGAGCTACAGGCCGCGGGCGCAATCGGCATCGTTTCTTATCCGACTTTTATTTAAAATGACTCCAAATTGGTTCAATTTATTCCCCCGATGATGATTACCACCGGCGGTCCGGCGATGTTTGCAGCTTTCGTTAATTTGGTAATTTTTATTCAAGGTTGAAATTTCGGGAGAATTAGTGGACTCGCTGAAGGCGGGACACTTAAGCGCTGCGATGCCGGAAGATTAGAGGACGGGAATGATAGGAAATGCGGTAATCCTAGTTCTCGTCTTCGTGGACATGATGACTTCTTATAGACAAGGGCCATCTGGGTGGAAATGATTTCAACAAGGGTATCTCACTTAATACGGGTTGTAAAGAGTTAACCCCTATTTATTACTGTACAAACCTGTAAAATATAATTAAAATGTACAGTAACACACAAACGAATACGAATTGATTTTCCAACACAATCTCTATGGGTACAGCAACTGTAAAGTAAAATAGAGCTGGGGAAAATTATTGGTAAACAATTTTTTAATGTGTGGTTGAGTCACACTATATTCTCATCTGGGCAACACCCCCAAAATCTTGAAACAAGAGGCCACTATCTTTCAAATATTAAAATCTATATAACCACGAAAACAACCGCATTGTAGTAATTGTGGTCACGCAATCAACTAAAAGAAGGGGGAAAGGGCGGCAAATGATTACGCAACTCGTGACTCCGCTTCTGATGTCAGAAACATATCTTTCCTACCTGCAAACAGAAACTGAACAGACTCCTAGCAATCAATCATCGTTTTAATGTATTTTATATCCAATGGTTAAACCTATGCAAAATTGTCCTCAAATACCAGTAGAACTTGTCGTGAAATGGTTTGTAGGGTGGTGAATCATGGACGTATCATAATATTGACGTTGAAGAGATATAATTTAAGTTTGATTTTGCATTAACGTACTTTTACTGACGTTTTGCACTTTTCAATGACAAACGTCTTGAGAATCATTGTAGTCTTCGAACTTATTTCCAAATCAGTAACAAAGATTAAACTTTAGGTCTTTTTCAACGGAAATCTCCAACAAATTTCTCCAAGAAGTCTCTCATGTTATATACCTTATACATCAGCAATCTTCACGGTCCGGCCCCGAATCTCTCGAACCCGCTCCCGGAGGGACCATAACAACCCTCCACACGGGAGTCTATCCCGACCGTTGCTAATCCGAGTTGATTTTCCAAATCCCGGAGGCCGCAGGGTGAGCCTAGGCAATGATGTAGGGGCGGAGAGGGCGGGCAGGGCACACTCCCTGTATACCCGCCCCTGGGCGCGCCGGGGTGACGCTTCCTGTCTTTTGAGTCGCGGGCGCGGAAGTGGCGCGAAATCGGGGAAAGAATCGCTAATCGTCGACAATGTCGAAGGTTCCGCTGTCACCTGGCCTTTGAACCAGCCGCCCGAGACAGGCCGTGGTGCGGTCAAGATAAAAAGTGATTCTTTTCTAATATCTCTGGTTGGCAACGATTTGAGACGATTTGAATTTGAAACCATTATATTTCATAACAAAGTATGCTATATTTAGAGAAATAATATTTTTCTTATGCCTACCCTGCTCTCACCACTTGCCTCTGAGTAGCTAGTCCGCTGTATGTGTAATAAGATTGAATTAAATAATTTATCAATTAATTATTTACAATCTAAATTTTACCAAAAGGTTATATAAATAGTGTAAATAACTCACAGTTGCAAATAATTTAATTTGGGTAATACTTCGGCTTCCCCGTTGTCAAACCAATACTGAATACATGATAAAATATGCAGCATTGTATTTTGTAATGTATTGGTTTGGCAATGGCGAAGCCGAAGTATTACCCAAATTAGATTACTTGCAACTGTGAGTTATTTATAGGCACTAATTTATAATTTATAAATTGGTATAAATTTACCCGTGGCGGGTTGGAATCGTGCGCAACTACTGAGCTGATCACTCTGCTGACGCGGGTTCGATCCCCACTGTCATCACTTAAATTTGTAATGTGACTATACGGTAACGCTAGGTCGAGGTTAAATGGTAGAGAGGACCTTGTAGTCCTAGCTTCGCCTCGTTAAACAAGACAAACTTTACCTTTTTTTTATCAACTTACAAATATGTTGATAGTAGGAATAGTACAGAGTGATGTCCTTGGGGCTATGTGTTTTTGAAATTAACAACTTAAAATGATTAACAACTCTGCTTGAATTCTAAGGTTCGTTTAGTTTTGTCGATTTTTTTAATTTGGACTTGTATTTTATATTAATTTATAAATATTATTATTTCCTTAATCTTAAGGTTAAGTGGTAGAGAGGACTCTATAGCCCTAACTTCGCATTTTGAAAATTTCAATATAGTCCTTTGTTATTTTAATAACGTTATATGTCTTTATAATTTAGAAGTTTTAACTAAACTACAAAATATTAAAAAGGACTTAGTGATGGGTAACATATTATTTTCCTCGAACATAATAATATTTCAAACGTAACTTAAACTTCAAACTTCCCCTTCATCAATAAAGTCTAGCCAGGTCTTCTGATTAGGTTAGGTCTGCTCCGCATACCATTTTCATTTGCCTGACTTGCATTAATATTCTCAGGTCCAGGTGTTGTCATTCCATTTCTTTCTTATTCTAGCATATTGTTTTAATTTTTATCATTATTTACTCTCTCGGTAAGAATCGAATCATATCTAAGGATGCAGGCGATTTGTTCTTAGAGTGTTTCCATTTTGATTCTGCAAGATCGTGGTGTTTTGAAACAACCTGTCCAGAACTCCGAATTTTCCTGTTACCGGTTTTAAGTTCAGGTAAAGACTTCTTAGAACTTTTGTACCTTCTTGATTTTTGGTTGGTCTTTTTGGTGAACATGAATTGCCTCAACCTCTCCAGTAAGGAGTATTACCATTGACTTTCCATCCTACAAGTAGGATATTACCCCGTAAGGAAGACGACGTAGGACACAAACAAAGTATGCAGTTTGAAGAGCTTGTTTGCACAATATTTTGTTAAATATCTCAATGCATACATTTTTGAAAAACGTTATAGGATATTTGGTTCTTGTAAATTTTCTATGTCAAAAACTGGCCAAAAAAGTTTATTTAAATATTCTTCTTCAACGAGAACACTAGCTTTACTCTTGTACTCTCAACTGTAGGACAAACCTATATAGTTTTATTTTCTGTTCTAAAAAGATTTTCGTCGGATTGTATATTTCCGATGGTGTATCATATTGACAAGCAAGGAAACTTCAACATCATCATTGGGTCATTTCACCCTACCTGAGTGAACTATGTGTACCATTGACATTAAACAGAAACAGAATAGGTCCTAAATCGAAACCTTGTGGCACACCATCCTTAAAACTGTATTAGTTCTGAACGTTTGCCCGTCAGTTCTACAAAAGTGATCGCTTCCAAATCGAAATCACAACCCGACACCCAAGCCTCCTCGACTGTCGAGGTGCGTCGTAACCTTAGCCACTGCTTCCTCCCCATTCATCCTCGTCCATTCATCCCTTACGGTATACACTCTAAACTGTTGACTAGTGGCAACCCTGCTCCGTGAATGGGTAACCCTAGGCATCAATCTTACACAAATCTTGTCTTCCGTCTCTTCCTGTAGACGTGGTGTTGGAAACCTCAGTTGGTCAGAAGTTCAATCATCAATCAAATGTCATAGGAATTCTTTAATACGGTTTTGAGGAAAGCTTAATTATAAACTAATGTATTTTACTTCATGACGAGCTCCAAAAGGACTGCCAATGACTCATGTAGTATATCATTGTTGGCATTGTATTGTCAGGGAAGTAGAGGTTTGTTTTGGTGACATTTACTCTGTAGGGAGAAAAAGATCATTATTAATAAGGATATCAGCTGTTTTAATAAGTGTTTATCGAATTTCGAAAAAAATCTGTTGAAAAGATTAGATATTCATTCATGGTAAGAACCAGGCCCGGGACCATGAAATGTGCACCAACACTGACCCCCAGAACACGTTCTGAGAATTTATTCACACATTATATACATATGTAGGCTATACATTAGCAAAAAGAAGTGAACATATGTATATCAACTTTAAAGGTCGCATTTTTGTCAGATTTTCACCGATTTAGGTACAAATATCTCGGTCACGTTCGTTGACTATCAAAATGGGACTGCCAGAACCCTCCTTTGGGGGCGACTATTTACCAAAAAGGGATTTAATTGACTAAAACGGTAAATTTCTTCAATTTGAACGGCATTTCAAATAAATATGTATTTTAGTAATATAAAACAATAAATCCATCAAGTCATTTCAAAATGGCGGCTAAAAAGTGATTTTTGGTATAACAGCGTAAATGAGAAGTCCAATTTCATTAGATTCATTTAAAACGTGTTCTCATTTCATGATATGTACTATATAATCTTTAGTAAAAAACACCGTGTCTGAAGCTGAAGGCAGAAGCGAGGTTGTGAGCGTAGTGAACAGCCTTGTAACGCCCGTGATCATACAGGAGGCCCAGCAGAGGGCACTTCGCTACGCTCACAACGCCGTAACAGAACAAAAGATCTGAGGCCGAAGGAAATTCAATTCAATCATGCCAGCAGTGCTTTAGCGCTTAGCTGCGTGTCGGTCTGGTTTAACTTTTAGAACGCTTCAATTTATTTATTACAACTTTCGTACGTCCTATAGTTAAGTAAGTATTCGTCAGTTTAGACGAAGTGAAATACAAACGTACTAATTTTGTAGACTAATTTCCAAATGAAAAGCTACAGTTTCCTATAAAAGTATTTTTACCCATTTCTAACTGTTCATTCCAAGCAGAAGAATCTTTAAAATAACAATACAACCATTGAAATCCACGCCTTCGTCCAGGTGCGACAACGATGTCACAGGCTAAAAAAAACAGGCCACTTCTCAAAGGTCAGGTAGAGGAAGGGAGGAAGGTAATTTTAATACAACTTATCAGATATAATCTTAATTCCTATTGGCCGACAGGGCGTGCGCCGTGCGGCAATTGACTAGTTTTATACTCTTATAACACGCGCCGCCAGCGTCATTAACATGGCCGCCATGTTGGTTCGATCAAATCAGCTGTTTTAATCGTCGTCAGCCGGTCGCCATTTTCCCGATCCACCAGTCCCGGCTTCATTAACGGCGATAATTCCAGATCGAATGCTAATATCGAGGTAATTGTCGATCAGATCGAGACAGTCGGACGAGTTATTCCCATTTTCGGCGGCGGATAATTCAATAATTACGTGGTCGGGATGATTGTGTTTCGAATTGTAACTCGAAGGGTGATTTCGGTAAGTATAGTTTTCTGTGGTGCCGCCAGCACCGCGCCGACCTTGGGCCGATTAAATCGCCCGGGGTTTATTTTTATTTAAAGAGGGCGGGATGTGACTGGGGATTTGAAATAAATTAATTGTTCAATTTGAAAACAATCCACTTTTTTAAGACATCTTTCGTCCTTAATAGAACATCATCAGTTTGAATGCAAAGAAAAAAATGGAAAACAGCTGCTACCTTATTTTAATTATAACTATTTTATGTAATGTTTTATTATACAAAAAGAGAAAAGGTTTGTACCACGAGAAATTGTAAAATAATAATTAAAAGCCACAAGGTAAAGGTGAAACAAAATAAATTTGTGAATCTACAATATTCCTTATACTTTTTTGGATTTCCAAACTGTTAAGTTTTGCACTTTTGTGTGTTGATGAAGAATTTTGGAATTATCATGCGTGGTTTTCTTGGATCAGGTGGGAAGCACATTGAGAGTCTGTTTTCTGTCTATTGTGCTGACAATCATTATGGTATTATGGTATGGTGTTTGTTCTTTTATTCTGGTTTTGAAGTTTCTCCCTGTTTGTCCAATTCGTGAACTCCACTGTTTTCTCCTTTTTTTGTATCTGTCTTTTGCATTACATAAAAGGCTTTCCACATTGTGTTGGTTGTAAAATGCAAGAAATACGTTATATTTTGAAATGTGTGATATTTTAGTGATGTTTGTCCAAAGTAGTATATTTTACGCCAATTCTTTTCAGGTATTGTTTTATTTGTTCTCGTGAATACTGATTGTAAGTTTTTTGTTTTCGAGTTATTTCTTAAAATTCTGACTGGGAAATGTTTAATCGGGATGGCTGATTCGGGGTTTTGGTTGTTTTCTTGCATAACACCTCTTTCAGTAATGATAACTACGATGCACTGTGGTCTTGTTTGGTTTCGAAGACAAAAGGTTTTTTAATGTTTTGCTTCAAGAAGAACTTTTGTCGTTTATCTCCAAAACCATAAGTGCGGTGACACGAGCTAAAAGTGCACTTTTATTTGATTGATATACAAGCTACCAACGTTCTTCCAGTAACGATGATGATGACCTTTTGTGATGGGTTCACACCTGCGAAATATTTATCCCGTTGATTAGTGAAAATAATTTTAATTTGTGCCCTCTCGTGATCATTATTGTGGACTAGCTGCGCAGTATGGGCGGAAAAAGTGTCGACGCAATAAAACAAATTCCGTCGTTATAAATAGTGCTTTTGTATGTTTTACACTTCTAAAAGAAAGAGCAATATATTGTTTAGGACAGAATGGAAGCCGATTGTCCAAGTTCAATTTTAATTCCAGAAAATCTACTTTAAAACACGTTAAAGTGGATAAACTGAATTGACGAGAGTGATTAAGTGGATTTGAAGTCCTATTTAAAAGGTATGACCTTAAACCACCCTAGAGAATTGTATTGGCTTATTACAGTAGTTATGATGTATACAGACAGCCATCCCGTTATAAGAATAGCGTTTGTTGGATTTCAAACTGTTGCAAAGCTGCTAAAGTTCGCTTGTTCAAAGTTGAAGCGAGGATTCGTAGTTGCTAGGCACTCGCAAACTTTAGTCTACAGTCATCGGTCAGACTTCAGCCGCTAGAGGTTAGTCAACCAAGCAAGAACCCATGTTTACTATTGAAATAGCGGAGTATTGATTATTTCTCTCCGGTGGACGAGGGTAGGTGGAGATCCAAGTGCATCTTTATGTTTCAAAACATCGGCTCTAGTAGGGTTGTCTTGTCTGACTCAGTTCTTTGAAGAGTCGCGCGTGTAGCCGACCTTGCCAGTCAAGAGAAATGGTAGTGGCGATATTATAACTTTGCTCAGCTCACTTAAAAAGTAGCAAAACATGGTTTCGTATTCCCCAGTTTCCGACGCCGTTTATGATCCAAAACGTACAAATGCGGGTTTATATAATAGGGTAAGAGTGGTTCTATGTTTCTTATACACGAAAATGGCAAAAAGTGCGAATGAAAAATTATATTACACTTTAAAATTTGGCCAACTTTAACATAAAACCTACAGACAACCTTTGAGAACATGGAAACAACTTTTCTAATATCTACACCTAAACAAAAGACTAAGAGAGCATGTTTTGAACAACTTTTTTTGAAGTGATCAGTGATCAATTCTCTTAACATTCCGATCGTAGCCAATCATCACAATAAAAGTCCAAAGATAGTACTCTCACAAAGCACGTCGGTCTCACGGACCAATCAGCGATTAGTGCCGGTGTCGTCTGCTCGGACCAATCAGCTGGCAGGATGTCACCGAGGTCAGGTAAAAGCGCGGGAAATCACCGCCAAGTATCCTGGCAACATGATTGAATACGGCCTCTAATTCATCAGTCACCCGGCAGTGTGACAAACTGATAATTGGCATTATAATGCCGGCATTGTAGTGCTAAATCACATGGAATTATTGTCAGCCGGTTTAACAAGAGTTTGCTTTATAAGGCTGGAGCTCTTTAATCAATCTGCCGGCAGGGAAATTTCACACCCTTGCACTTACTTGCAGCAATGCGTGGGTAAATTGTCGGTGAAAATGTTGTTAGTTGTGCATATTTTATAAAACACATCGCCCTAATGTGTATATGGTTCCTACTATAGACGTTTCTATATACGCGTTAAACGTGTTTTGCGAATAGATCAGTGAAAGGTAGGCCTACTGGGATTATTAAAAACAAATTACAGAACCATTAATTAATAATAATTGATAGATGAAAAATGCCAGTTTGTTGCCTGTAGACCTAGTGAAGAAAATCGATGAAATATTTTTCACATTGGTGAAATTTTCTATCGCCAATTTTCTTCATAAGGTCTACAGGCAAAAACAGGTATTTCATATATTAATTGATATAGGCCTTGAGACTGGATACAATAAAAAACAATAATTTATTGACCAACATGCAATGATAAGTTATACATCGAGAACGATACGTTCAAACTTACAGAAAGTTTTAAAATGTAAGTTTAAGTTTATTTCCAGTGTGTAAAAAAATCTAACTACTGTATGTATAAAATGACTTCCTTAAGAGAGTTTACTGATGAAAATTGTCGTGTGAGGATTAAGAATGGGTCGATTCTATTGCTGGGTTTCTCGAAACTCACATACTGAAGAAATATGTTTTTTCCTTGGCTATATATTGCTACAAAAGTCCATTTGAGTAGGTTGAAATGTATTGAATCACACCTGAATCTGAACAAGCACTTTCTGACACTTCAAATAGCAGAAAAAGTCCGGCATTTTCAATAATTACTAAAATATTTAAAAGCAAGGTTTGCACCAAAAGCTAAAATTCGTCAAAGAAGTACTGTATGACTTGATTTTTGAACTGTTGTTTCAGATTACTGATCATTAATGGCTTATTCAGAAAATGTATCGTGGCTTTGAAAGCCTGGTGATTTCCTGCGCTTTACATAAGTTAAGAGTTTAGACTCATTTGAAGAATTAGTCAGTTACAGTGTAAATAAATAAATACATCTTTATTGCGTATAACATATACATGTCATGCAACCGTCATAGTATTAAGTGTCTTAAACATTTGCATTCATACAGATCGAAATCCCATTCCAACATACATTATTTGCATTCACCCAATTCTCATTCACTCGAACTTTTCCACTCTAGCCCCTTGGTCCGTGGTCTGTTTACGCGGAGCCCGAGTCATAAACTCATTTATATCGAAGAATGCTTCTGCTGCGACCAAAGTCTTTTTCAAGCGAGTTTTGAATGACTTTGGCATAGGTGCGCTTTTAATCGAATTTGGCAGTCTGTTGACGAGTTGAACTCCTGCCTGTGAAAGCAAACGCTCATGAGCTACCGTCCTGTGTCTCCCAGTTCGGTAGTTCTCCCTGCTTCTGGTTACGTAAGAGTGGATATCACTCCCTTTTACGGGGTCACATTTTTGTCTGAAAAAGGCAGGTCTCCAAAATGTAGAGGCAGGGTAATGTCAACAGTTTCAAATTTTTGAAAGCTGGTCTGCACGACTCACTCTATTGCAGTGTCCATTAGTTTTGTGTTGTGCTTAGAAAAACTCGCTTAAATACTGTTTTACTCTAGTCGTACAAAACGTTCCCCAACTGTATGCCATCTAACATAAAAACAATGATTGCGTTGCAAAATATTTTTGTAATGTTTGCAATAATTAAAGCGTTCGATCCGACGCACGTTGCGCCCGCAAATGACGGTGTAATTAAACGTCCACACGCGCGGACCACACGTAGCACGTAGAGTACGTGTAACGGGCACGTAGCACGCACGAGCCACGTATGCAGATCGTGAGACGTGCGCTGCTGCACTCCTCTGTCATTTGCAATTACAATTACACGACGCAGGACAGGTGATTGCGGTAATGAATAGATGTCAGCTGTGCGACGTGCTGGTGAAACCGAATCAGCTGTGCACATCAACCTGCCCGTATGAACTTATTTTGTCAGCGCAATTTTCCTTGGGAAACAATGCTAATTAATTCTATCGCCACATAGAAGATGTTTGCAGTTTTGGGCTCCCCAACACCTCAAACGGCAACATTTCATACAACCAATGCAAACAATGTATGTTCTTTTTGTTTGTGTTTTGTTGATAATGATGTGCTCTCGTAAGTGCCTGCGTCCGTGGCTCAGTGGGTAGAGTCACGGCTTGCAAAGTGCAAGGTCGCGGGTTAGATTACCGGCGCACGCGCACAAGGGATTTGGACCGCTTTCCCTAGAAGCGTTTTGTGATGCCCACAAACCCCTAGGATAAGAACTGGGAGACGTGGCGTGGTCCAGTAATCCAGCTTCATAGAGGTCAGGTATTGAGGATGATATGGGTCTAAAGTGGCTCAGATAGTCTCAGTGATCATCTGATGATACCCGCATCAACTCCCACCATCGTTTAGACATATCAGACCGTCACCTGCGTAGTTCGGAAGTCACGTTAAGCCGTTGGTCCTTGTATTTCCATTGGTCATTGGGCTATTAATTAATGACCCTTTCTAAGGAAGAGTCGGCCTTAGTTTAATAGTTTGTAACAAGATTACACCTCATAACTCATTACTACCACTCATCACACTCATCCTTCACCACATATTTGCCTTAAAATACCCTCATGAGAGTGGTCGGCATCTCAAATAGTGATTTAGTGAACAAATTAAAGTGCCATTGGCGTAGACGAGAACAAAAGAAAAAACAACAAAAAACATCTCTACAAATCGTATTTGGTGTTGAATTCCACACAATTTTCACAAATATTAATTTTGTAAATCTCTAGGCTAAGTTCGTTAACCAGTGAAATCGGTCTACGGGAAAACTATATCTTATAGAGGAGTTTCTGCCGTAATTTATGACCGTTTCGATCATTTCCACCGTTCTTCTCGCGGAACGGATTTAAAAAATTTATACTCATACTTGACACGGTGCCATAATAGTTCTTACGAAGTTTCCACGACGGATCACAAACGCAATTTATATCACATCAGACCCGTTTGGGGTTGGGGTGGGGAGGGCGAGTATAAATTATACCCCGTTATAGGAAATTCGCTAGGATTCATGGTAGCACTTGTGGCTACGCGTTGGATATGTTTTCAAAATTCAATTGAAAGTTTCAAGTATCAAACCATCTTTAAAACCAGTTAAAAAGGTTGAGAGAAAAATCACTACTATTAGTTGTATTTAACTTACCTCAAATTAAAGACAAACAAAAGCAGCCATTCTAAACCAGTAAAGTGATTTCAGAGGCGGGGACTATGGAGTCTATAATTTACATTATGTTTATCACGTAAACAGATTTAACGAAAACAAATTTGCATTCTTAAAGTTACATTCATAGCTATAATGTAAGCTCACCAACGCCAGACCCATTTTTTTCTCGCGGGAAGCACCAATACGGTTTGATGACAAAGGTTAAAAGTACATTTGCACTCTAGAAATTATCAGCTGTGTTTTGGTTGGCTCATGGGGCAGACCGGCGAGCATGAGCTTGGCTCGATATTCTTAATAATCATGCTATAATTTGTTAATATTGGTACTGAAATATAGAAAGGTTCGGTTCATGAATTTTATCGAAGCGGACGTCACCACGTTGTGGTCTTTTGAAAAATAAATACAACTTATGAATAAACATATGGACATTTACCTCAGTCGTCAATAATTTTATCAGTAATTGTGCGTTTATTCCTATCTAGGTCCATAATTTACAACCTTAATCCTCTTTATAGTCAGCTAGTTTGTTATTGCGGTCTTCCAATGGTGTGAAATAAACTCGTCTAAACTGTGAAAAGCTGCTTTGACCAATACTGCATGATTTTTGACAAGCATAGAACATCTTCGGCTGCAGGGCGTTTCCGATCGAATTTGGAAGTCTGTTGAGAAATGAACGTCAGTGAAGCCAAACGTTCATAAATCGCCGTTCTGTATCGCCCAGTTTGGTATAGTTTTCCTTACCATTCATTGTTCTTAAGTCTTACCACGAACATAGGTAAAATACGTTTTTTAGTATTAAATCCTGCAGCAGCTTAAAATGCGACAGTATTGCAAAATTAATATTATTTAGCAAGATACGTTACTGTATTTATAGCAAGTTACTTTTTTTTAACTTTGGAAAGTCAATTTTGTTGATTCCTAGTTTTATTGACCTACTTGTATGGACCTTACATTTATATGGATTTATTTCATTAAATAAGTTTAAATTTTGGAATTGTTGACAAATTAATCACTTTTGAACACAATGTATTTTAAAAACGAAAACTTAATTTCTCTATGTATTATGACAAAACACAAAAAGTTGTTACATGTAGGCCAATCAATATCAGATATTTGATCTGGAGTTTGTATTAACGCGTTAAAACGCATACTTTAAGGCTTAAATACTAAACATTATTCATAACGACCACTGATTGTAAAATATATGTATATATAACATTTTAAAATAAAAATACTGAATAAACAATCAAAAGTTGTATATCACAACTAGGCTAGTCAATTGACAAAAAAAGGGCAGTTAGAGGAAAGTTTAGGCACAGTCCTAATTCTTTTTGATCTTTATGTTTTCGAGGTCGCTGAACACGAATTTGAGGTTTGCTGACAGATATTTTGGCCGGAACATTGTTTTTTTTGGCAAAAACAGTGAAAATTTTGTACTTGTTTTAGTCTTTGGCCTAAATCTCAGTAAATATGCATTTTATCGAAAAATGTGCCCAATATTAAATTAAAGGTAAGAAGATTTACCACAAGTTTTATATTTGACACTTTTTTCTCCGGCCAATATTTACGCCGCTAGAGCACATGGAAAACCATGCAAAATATTTCAATTATTGAAAATACGCCATACTTTGCTTTTTTATCCGGCTTTCATGGAAACAAGCCGTGTTACAATAATTTTGACTATTTATAAGCAATTTTTACAGGTTGGACATGACACTTTTATTTTATACTATAATACTATAATATACAGGGTGGCCCATAAGTCAGTTGACCGACATGCATTCAATGAAATGCATGACTGTTAACTGATTATATTTCCTATCATGAGGGATCAAATCGAGAACAAAACGACGTAGTAGTATAAAACAATGTCAGATTAGTTTTGTCTACTCAATACAATTTTTATTTGGAAAACATTGAACTCAATAAAATACACTTAAAAATACTCTGTCTAGCACAAGCTTTACCTATATTTGACTTTAATGGTAGAGAATAATTAGAACAAAATAGAGCCCTTTCTTTGAAGGTGGACCAGAGATGGGAAATACTTATGAAAAGAATAAATATTATGGAAATAGTTGCATACTAAGAAATTATAACATATTGGGAATGTGGTGGTATTTATATAAGTAAGAGAAAATGTAAAAGCAATTGTTGGAATATTCAGGTAATTGAGTATTTAAGTATTTTCACATAGCCTTTGGCAGGGTGTTAACCATACGGGAATTCAGGGAAAACCGGGAATTATACGAACATTTTCAATATACGGTTAAATACGAGATTATAGGAATAAAGAAGTTTGAGAAAATTTCTGAGAGCCTTTCGTCTTTCCTATAGCCAAGACTCTTCACCGCTCTAAGTTTCCTACCGATGAAGAGGTCTTAGCAGCATAGAAGAAGACGAGGAACACCAGGGTACTTAAACAGGGTGTCCAGCGTTCAGGAAAAACAACGTTCCCTGTGTATGACAATGACAAAATTCTGCATCAAGAGATTATTTCTATCATTGACATATTTACTATTTTATATACTGCTTATGTATGTATGAAATAACTGATCTTACATGTATATAAAGCAATTTAATATATATACTAATAATTGTACTAATTTGAACAAATATTATAATTGTACAAATTCACTAATTTGTTCTAATTATTCTCTACCAATTAAGTCAAATATAGGTAAAGCTTGTGCTAGTCGGAGTATTTTTAAGTGTATTTTATTGAGTTCAATGTTTTCCAAATAAAAATTGTATTGAGTAGACAAAACTAATCTGACATTGTTTTATACTACTACGTCGTTTTGTTCTCGATTTGATCCCTACGATATAACTCATAGGGTTTATAAGTGTTAACAGTCATGCATTTCATTGAATGCATGTCGGTCAACTGACTTATGGGCCACCCTGTATATTATAGTATTATAGTATAAAATAAAAGTTTCATGTCCAACCTGTAAAAATTGCTTATAAATAGTCAAAATTATTGTAACACGGCTTGTTTCCATGAAAGCCGGATAAAAAAGCAAAGTATGGCGTATTTTCAATAATTGAAAATTCTGCAGGGTTTTCCATGTGCTCTAGCGGCGTAAATATTGGCCGGAGAAAAAAGTGTCAAATATAAAACTTGTGGTAAATCTTCTTACCTTTAATTTAATATTGGGCACATTTTTCGATAAAATGCATATTTACTGAGATTTAGGCCAAAGACTAAAACAAGTACAAAATTTTCACTGTTTTTGCCAAAAAAAACAATGTTCCGGCCAAAATATCTGTCAGCAAACCTCAAATTCGTGTTCAGCGACCTCGAAAACATAAAGATCAAAAAGAATTAGGACTGTGCCTAAACTTTCCTCTAACTTTGCTAATTTGACTAGCCTAAACATGTTTCAGCTAATTCAAAGCCACTATCTATGGAAAAGTAGAGAACAAAAATAGTTCCATCGACCAGTGTGCTAAGCACAGGTTTTAAAGTATAAAGGTGTAGATTAGTTTTAACATATTTCAGCCAATAACTACTTGCAGTTGGATTAAATTAATATTTGAGTTTGTACGATTGTAAACAAGCAGGTGCAAAGAAAAAGAAACAATTCATGACATTGATAATAATTACCTGATAATTACCTCCTTCTTCATCTTTGACCAGCTCTGCTGGATTGATTGCGTCAAAAGTCACTAGTTACTGGCATAGATAGCGGCTACCTTAGCTCAAAGATTGGAAGAACTCCGTCAGCAGTGGGAGAAGTGCAGAGTCTGCTAGGTATTGATGGGACTAGTGTCCAGATGTAATTCACTTGATAAATAATATAACTCGAATGTTTTAAATCCATCTTGTTAGTTGTAGTTTATATATTATAAATAATAATAATACTAAAAGTTCGTATCAATATTAATATAACTCGCGCGCGGACTTGCCCGCGTTGTAATAATACGACTCGAAGAGGACAAATAATCGATAATTTCGTCTTGACTCATTCGCCACATTTACTTAGAAGGTAAATAAAGGTTGCAGCCAAACACAAAGGATTTTAAATGTACATTAATTTAAAGTCAATGAGCCTAACCGAACAGAAGCAAGTAATTATCTCTCATGAGTATGGTAGGCCTACCTATGGCTGAAAGCAGACATTGACGGGGTGATGCTTTTCTTTCCCTCATCAATATTATGACGTCACAGAAAAAAAAGTATCTTCCATCAGCTTCCCCGAATGAAACCGCTATAGGAGAATGTCGTAAATAATACTCTTAAAAAACCTAAATAAAAAACAATAGCTACTGACTAAAAAAAACAAACAATTTATGTTACACCTTGCTTATTTCTTTTTTTTACGAATACGGTTTACACTAATTTTACAAGTGAGTTTGAAATATTATGATTATACTTTGCTTAATAGTCCGTTTTCGAGGGAACGACACACCTGACCTTCTATTGATCTTGAAATTAACTATTTCTCTTGGTAGCCTAGTAGGGGAAGCCCAATAGACCAATTAGATTTAAAGCATATTTGATAAGACTGATAGGTTTATTGATGTCTGTCCTGAACCAATATAACGTAAACATTGATTAAGGCCTGAAGAAAGTATCAATTAAAACTAGAAGTTTTAGTTAAAATAAAATTAGTAAAAGTGATGAGATAAACGGTATTTACAGCAGACGGTGACAGTATATACACAGGCTACACATAATTCAAAACCATTCAAAAAACAATGTCACTTGTGAGAGGTTCTATTAGGACTTAGATTATACATTTTGTTGTATAATATATAGTGTTAAAAAGAGAAACACTTTTTGCTCGTGTGCTGGCTGCAAAACAGGAGCTGGCTAAAAATATCTCATAGCTGTCACTGTCATTTTCTACTAACTTTGTTTTACTTTTAGATTAGAAACCAATGTTTGTAAGTTTTTTGTGAATGTCTGCATATATCTAAACAATTAATTATTCACAACTCAGTGGTTTTGTTGTAAGTACCTTTATAGGTTAGCTCTTAATTGCAGTTACTGTGTCCAATTGCAATAATCTGTAGATTTCTTTGCGCTTTTCTTGCAGGTTGAAATTGAGGTTAGGTCTAATTTATATCAATGTTAAACCAGTTAAGCTTAGAATGCTTCTTCGAACGAAATTGTATACAGTGTTCTAGATTATTGGTTTGACGTATCCTCTGTTTGCAAACATAAGAGTACACAACACAACAGACGCACAGTTACAGTGAAAATCAACAAGTACACAACACCACTTTTACATACACAATATTAAAACCTAGTGAAACAAAATCACTGATTGTATGCCTAAGTACTGTAAGATGAGTACAAATGTACAGTAAGAATACACTACTGATGAACTAATGAAAGAATACAGCAATATTGATAATTGTTACTGCTGGGCGGCCCCAGTAAGAGAGATACTCATGCTCAGAGAGCCCATCTTAGGAGAGACTGAACTAAAATCAAGGCAAACTTATGGGAGTCTACCTATAGCTAAGTATACCAGACGCTGGTTTTACATGCGATGAGGGCAGGCACGGGTTACCCAGTGGCCAACCTAGGCCTTGGCCTAGACACAAGCTTGCTTGGGGGGCGCGTAGCCAACGGGAAAACCAAACCAAATTGTTGTACTGTACAAAGTATGAAGCACTGTCTTTGCTTTTACACTTTGGAATTTCTGATCACTATTGTGTGATTTATTTAACCCCACCTGGCCATCAGAAATTTCTATAATTGGCAGTCCCTTTTAGCTCATTATTAAGGCATGGTATCATACAAACCCCATAGATGGTATATTATTGAAGATAAACCCAAAGTGTTAGAGATATATTTTTGTTTTCAGCAACATTACAGGTTTTAACTATAGTAATATTTACTTACCTGAAAAAAATATTTTTGTAAGGTAGAACACTTGAATAACCTAAGTCAGTAGTAGCGATCTGAAATTTCAAAAGCAGAGTCAGGAAAAAGATAATAAAGGTTTTTACCAACATTTCAAGATATACAAAGTTGACCAATTTAGTTCCTTACATAAAAAACTGTAACAAAATCTTTATATTTTGTTCAATAGTTATGATTTTTTAATCGAACTTTACAAATTTCATTTTTGCATCCTGAAGTAATTTTGCCGTAAACACTCTATTACAGTAGAGCCGCTTCAACGGGAGTCTCGTCAACGACGATGGGTCCGGACCACCCTCGTCCTCGTAAAAAAAAAAAAAATTTTTAATTTACCTATACAAACATTTTTTTATTACATACAGTTTGCACATTTTGCCACCAACGCTAAACGCTAGTAATTTAAACAATATTTAATGACAATAGGCCTATACAACAGACTAGTAGTTTGGGTTCGTTATAGTTGCATGCATATTTCGAAAGTTTGTAGAGATTTGGTTTTAAGACAATATTCTAAAAAATATTTTAAATTGTTTAGTCTAAGGTCTTCCAATCATCAGGCAAGGCATTATACATTTTATTGCCAGTACAGGGAAGCTGTTCTTCTTCATGCTTAGCCTACAATAGGAACGTTAAGCAGGCCCTTGCCTCGAACATTGTAGCTGTGAAGGTTCTCTCGTTTCTCAAACGTGGACAAGTTACTCCTGACGAACTGGAGACTTTGGTAAATATAATGCCCATAAACAGTTAGTATCTTCAGCTTTTGAAGAGGAGCTTGTTCTAGAAAGCCCTCCGATTGTAGATCATCGATGATATGATTCTTATAACATTTTTTTGAAGAATAAAATTTCCCTACATCCTGCAGCGTGCTAGAGTAGTACACACCGTAACAGGTGACTATGGAATAATCAAAATAGACTGTAACCAGAAAGTTTTCTGTCAAGGTTAATTATTCAAAAGAATAATAGCTTTTACCACCCAACTTGGGTTTGGCGTAAACAAAGTAATATAAAAACAATAATAATATCAATAACAGCAGCTATAAAACTTATATTTGATCTGTGTTATAATTTTTGCTTTCTCGTATTACTTTTGTGTGCTGCTATCTATAGAGAATGTCGTAACAATACTCTAAAAACCTATACAAAAACAATAGCTACTGACTAAGAAATTTAAACAATTTGCGTTACAGCATTTATTTATTTACGAATACGGTTTACACTAATTTTACAAGTGAGTTTGAAATATTATGATTATACTTTGCTTAATAGTCCGTTTTCCAGGGAACGACACCTGGACCTTCTATTGATCTTGAAATTACCTATTTCTCTTGGTAGCCTGGTAGGGAAGCGTTTAGTGATGTCTACCCTGAACCAAATATAACGTAACATGATTGGCGGCCCAAAGAAAATATCAATTAAAAACTAGAAGTTCTTAGTTAAAATAAAATTATCAAAATGATGAGATAAACGGTCTTTACAGTAGGCGGTGACAGTATATATTGCACATAACATTCAAACCCATTGAAAAACAATGTCACTTTGTGAGGTTCTAGTTAGACCTAGATTATACATTTTGTTGTATAATATATAGTGCGCTAAAGAGAAACACTTTTTTTGCTCGTGTGCTGGCTGCAAAACAGGAGCCGGCTAAGAAAGATCTCAGCTGTCACTGTCATTTTCTACCAATCCTTTTGTTTTTAATTTTAGATTAGAAACCACGTTTGTAACTTTTTGTGAATGTCGGCATATATCTAAACCAATTAATTATACAATAAACTTAGTGGTTTTGTCGTAAGTACCTCATAAGTTAGCTCTTTAATTGCAGTTACTGTGTCCAATTGCAATAATCTGTAGATTTCTTTGCGCTTTTCTTGCAGGTTGAAATTGAGGTTAGGTCTAATTCTATATCAATGTTAAACCAGTTGCTTAGTATGCTTTTCGAACGAAATTGTATACTTAGATTATTGGTTTGGACGTGAACTGGACCCCTCTTATGTTTGCAAACATAAGAGTACACAACACACCAGACGCACAGTTACAGTGAAACAACAAGTACACTACACTACTTTTTACACAATATTAAAACCTATAGTGAATCAAAAATCACTGATTGTAGGCTTACTGTAAGATGAGTGCCAAACGACTGCACTGTAAGAATATATACTGATGAACTAATGAAAGAATACAGTACACAAGTAGATAATTGGTGCCTGCTGGCGTCCTGCAAGAAAGGCGGCTACTCATGCTCAGAGAGCCGGCCAGACTTAGGGGAGACTGAACTAACCGAGGCAAACTTATGGGAGTCTACCTTATAGCTAAGTATACTAGACGTTTCGGTTTTACATGCGATGAGGGCAGGCACGGTTACCCATAAGGCCAACCTAGGCCATGGCCTAGGGCACAAGCTTGACATGGCCTAAGGCATGCTTGAGGAAAAACGACAAATTGTTGTACTGTACGAAGTATGAAGTACTGTCTTTGCTTTTTACACTTTTTGGAATTTCGATCACTGTTATTGTGTGATTTATTTAAATTATTATTTAACTATTTAAAAATGACTATAAAGGAGTAAATGGCTAAAATAGTTCCAAAATAGGCTATACAACGAGTGTTAAGGCGGTGGTTTGCGTCACGACCGAGACCAGAGACAGGTGACCGCGATCTATGTACAGTATTTGTCATCTAGCTTTGAACGGGCTCTTTCCTGCGACAGAGACAGGGGACATGTAGAAGACACTGAGGCACTTGTTGTTTGTAGTATCCTGTCTCAATAATAAGTAGCAATGACAACTACGTTAGATTATCCTGTAGTCATCAGTTACAGTGTGTGAATGGCCTTTGCAATTGTGTACAAACTGTAAATGTTAATTACGATAAGACCTTCATAATATCATTAATTTGTAGCAAGGAAGGTCACATTTGTTTACGGGCAATGAATTTACGTTCATTACTCGTTTAGCTGGGCTGGCCGTTTAAGCTTTTAATTCTTAGATTATGGATACTATGTAGATGGTTTGTTATGCGGGTCAAGACCATAAGATCTCAACCCTTTCTTGAGAAAATGTTTTCGCTAGTAGCTGACTAGCCTGGTGAGGAAGTGGACGGAAAACTTATACCAACTTAAGAACTTGTAAACCAAGCACAGAGAACTAGTTTTAAAAATAATGTAAAACATCAGTATTGTGTAAATAGACTGATAGTTTTAGTATATAATGTTAAAGACTTTGTTTAGTTGTCGAAAAGCACCAACATTTATTTATGTGGATTATTTAAATTATTCTATTATGATGAAATAGCTCAGTCAATACTCTGAATGAAGGTTCGAGAAACTGCGGGTGAAGCGCTGATGGTGGTAAGGTAGATTCCAGTGGAAGAGCGACAATGCCTCTCAGGTCAGATAGATTTAAGGGTTAGTCCAACAAGCTGTCAAGGTTACCTTGGTAGCATAGTTCTGGTTTAGGCCCATATTTACTCGGTCAACAGTCACGGCGCAAACCTCCATATTTACAGTTAAATATAGCAAAAAATTTCACACACTTCAAAACTCTCAGAATAAAAAGGGCACAATCTAAAACTTTGACCTAGGGTGTAAATAGTGGCTAATCCGGGCCTGGATGAGGGCTATGTAATGAAGGCGCTATTTTTTTGACAGGATAATTTCCTTGACTAGGCTAACTTGATCTGAATGCCTACTTAAGTAATTAGGTTGAGGATATTAACTTCTTGCTGTCGTCATTCATTATTTTGCCTTTTGTTTACTTACATTAGGTAATTAGTTTTACCTAGATGATATTCTTCCACTGGTCAAGGTCACTATACTGGTAGGTAATCAATAGCAAGTGTAGTTCTTACTTTGGAACTACTACCCTACAAGAGTCAAAGTTACTATCAACAGCATACAATTTGCGACCTTGTAACGTAGAAATGAGCAGAAGCCAACGCCTTTATGCCATGCATTCACCAATGACCAGCTTGGCTGGATAGATTTTGTCAAGAAAAAAATAACGTTACTACACTCAGGCAAAGGACTAAGTCAAAGATTCAGTTATATGCATACATATGTAAATGTGTGTGTACTCTCGACTAGTTACCTTTTTTGGTTGATTTTCATGAAATTTGTTACAAATGTTTTTTTTGTAAATATCTCGATCAAGTTTGTTGGTCAGCAAAATTTGACTACCGGAAAAGTGCCTTTTTGGGGGAAGTTTTGATAAAAAAAGTGGGTTTAATGATCTAAAAACAGTCAATTTCATCAAATTTTTATGTAGTTTGAAATAAAATAATATGTATTTTGATATATATCCATCAATATACCAAAAAATTATGAAAACCCATAAATTCGTTTCAAAATGGCGGCCAAAAAAGTGTGATTTTTTGCTATAACAACGTCATAACTAGTCCAATTTTAATGAAATTTGAAATACATTTTCCATTTATAATACATTTTAAACATGCAGTAAAAGGCCAGGTAAGCTGGAGGCTGCAGGCCGAAGCGAGGCTGTGAGTGTAGCGAACTCCAATGGTAATAAGATATCCACTTTACTCGTGCCAGCGGTGCTTTAGCGCTCAGCTGCGTGTCAGCCTGGTTAAATATTTAATTCAAAAAGTTCACTAAATCTAACCTTTTACCTTTGCTACTCGGCTACATACATAAACCTAAATTGCCATTGTCAAGTCAAATTCAAGTTCCGCCTAATTTAAGGCAAGTTTTCAGTAACTGCTTCTTTTGAAAAGAAGACATTTTTAAGCTGTTTTTCTTTGTCCAAAGCGCTTGATCTGCCGTCAAGTATTGTACATTCCTAAACAGCCGTTTTTCATAATCATTCAGAACCATTTCATCACTGAGATAATATCTCTAAAAACACTTGGAAATTTAACCAACTCAAGAGCCCTGCACTTTGCTGGTAATTGTTGGTTTCTTTTCAACCAATGATTGGGTTTGGTCCAGGATTCAACGTAATCACTACACCGTAACTGATTCACGCTACCGACATTGTTCTATGTGATCCTGAACACGGAGGATTGGGGATCTACTGATGGATATCAGCAGACTGATGCCCTGTAATTTACCAGTTGGCCACTAAACATGTAAATCAGTGGGTATTTTCTTTGTGAACCATCTTCAGTTCAAAGTCATTATTGGTGTTCAGTACCTTTAGTTTTATTAACACAACATTTTGTTAAATATTGCCAATAATCTCCAGTTAAAGAAATTATTCAGTTTTATTGTTTTAAAGAATTTACATCTTAAAATATGTTGTTTGAAAATCTGGTACTGTAGTGGGTTTTAGACGTATAAATAATAGTGCTGTTAGTTAGATTTTTTAGTATATAATTTTTAATACAAAGTTGATATCTTATAGTAAAGGGATTATTGTATCATGTTGCTTCAGTCTGAAAATAGGTCTTGTCGAAAATTTTAGTTCAAATTTTAGATCTAATAAATTTAAAACTAATCCAGAAATGTGGAAAAAGGAAAGTTGATACAGATGTTCCTTTTTCTGTCTTTCTGGAGCCTATGAATGCAATATTCAGAAAGTTATGATGATGTAAGAAATATTAAGAAAATACAATATCTCAAATTGTACGGCTTATCGTAAAGCCGTGGTTTGGAAGTTGTTAAGCCATTGGTCTGCCTTATTGGTCATTGGTATTAATGATTGAGCCAATCTAGGGCACAGTCTGCCCTAGTTTGTAACAAGACTACACCTCATCACTCAAAAAACACCCATCAGACTCACCATTCATCTCATATTCGCCTTAAAATATCCTCTAGGAGTAGTTGGTGTCTCAATTGAAAGTCAAATTGTCCAAAGTCTGTTAAGACTTTCTTCTCTAGTCACGTTTTTAATGCCAAAAATAATGTAGTTTAAAATTTATTGTTTTAGATAAGTCCATATTATTATTTGGTATTAGATTCCAAATAAAATAGGATGCAGGATGACTCCTGTTAACCTTTAAAAAATCAGGGGAGGATTTACCATTGATGGACATAGTATTTTAAATAAAATTTGTTAAACTGTAGAAGACGACCATTTCAAAATGTTTTGATAGGCTAGTAATATTTTTCCCTGATCCAACGACTTGTCAATGTTGTTAGACTGACTGAAGATGCCCCCGAAGAAGGTGGAAGAGCCGGAGAAGAAGCCCTTGATCGGCCGAGTGGGGACGAACCTCAAGGTCGGCATCGTGGGAGTTCCCAACGTCGGCAAGTCTACTTTCTTCAACGTGTTGACCAAGAGTCAAGCCGCTGCCGAGAACTTCCCCTTCTGCACCATCGACCCTAATGAGAATAAGTATTCCACGCTTACAACAAGATAAACTTCACCTTTTTTTACTTTTATGAATACCCCTGGTATACATTGTTTCAGTTAAAGGTAAAGTTTGTCTTATTTTACTTTACAAGATAAAGTTAAGTCAGTTGTTTGACAGAATTGTTAGTGGCGACTGTAAGGATTGATTTGTGCCACCAGAGCACATATACTGTATGTGTCATGTGCATTTTTGTAAATTTTATGTGAAGACTATATTCTAACATTTTAAAATGTCTGTCTTTCGCTTACCTATACGTACCTGAGGCCTTTAATCTAACCAGTATTATGTTTCTACGCTTAGATGTAACTATTACATGAATCTCAAGACGAGATCAAAGGCTGACAGATTTTATTTTTCAGTTACGTCGGGTCCCTGTTCCTGATGCAAGATTTGACTACTTGTGTGATTACTACAAGCCAGCGAGGTGAGCCAATAGATTTGTAATAAAATAAGTAATCGTACAGGTATACATGTAAAAGTCCTCTTTATCACTATCCTGATATAGCTGGCCGTCTTTGTAAAAACAATCGAACTTTAAAATATATGTATAGCCCTGTTTTGACCATTACAAATAGGTTGCATACTGAAATTCAAGAACATGCAGGGCTATAAGTTATTACAAAATTCCAATGCACTCTAAGTTATGCACTTCACAACAAACAATTCAACCTACGCTGGTGTCATTTTCTTTCTATGTATGTTACAGCAAAGTGCCAGCCTTCCTGAACATCGTAGACATTGCCGGTCTGGTGAAGGGAGCAGCAGAGGGTCAGGGGCTGGGAAACGCTTTCTCTCTCACATCAAAGCTTGTGACGCCATCTTTCACCTTTGTCGTAAGTTCAAGAGACAGTTACACAACTTTAAGCTTAAAAGTTGGCGGACTCTGGTGTTCTGCAGTAGTTTTTGCTGTGATGACGATTACAGAGCAACTAACTTGCAACGTACGGTTTATGACAAGTTTGGAAATTAAACTGACGGTATGAAGGTTGTTTTAGGGGAATTTGAAGTATGGTCTGGTTTTATAGTCGTTTATTTCACGTGAGGTGGCAAACGGTAGCTCCAAAATAAGCACTTCAATACGCTATATCAGCTCAATACACACCTTATCTTACTTATATCTTGATTTTGTTCTTAGCTTTGGAAAACCACTCATAGCACTGATTCTAGAAAATAGCCAGGTGGTAACTATTGTCAAACATCAGACACTCAATTGTGACTTCCTATTAACAATTTATTTGTCAATATACAAATGTTTTTGTGTTGACATATAACTTAACACAAAAAACAAGAACATATTTACAAAATCATTTAACAAAATAATAAATAATAAAAAAAACTAAAGTCACTGATAACAATTAAGGAACAATTATTAATTTTAAATTCGGTAAAACTTTGATATGAAATTGTTTAGTTATTTTGATCCATAAACTCACCCACGCTGTAGAAGGAATTGGTAACTAAATATTTTCTCAATGTTAATTTAAAAGGCTTTAGATTTGATAATTCTTTAATTTGTTGAGGAAGTGCATGGAACAGTTTTACTCCTGCATAAGATGGAATCTTTTCGTACAAGCAAAGTCTGTGGGAACAGAAACAAAATTAATTCTTTAGAATGAAATCCCCAAATGTGGTTGCATGTATATCTAATGCTAGATTTCCCAAAACCATTCAAGATAAGTTATGAGATTGTTGACTCAGTCCTAAATTATAGGTTAAGATGATAGTAAAAAAAATCAGAACTTCCTGAATCAAGAAAAAAGCCAATTGATACCAGGAAGCCAGGAAGTGGTTGAAAGATCTATTCTCATTCAAATCAAAATCTGGTCTTAAACTAACAAAACCGTGTTCTATTGTGTGTGGAGATAGGATGAGTTTGTGTTGCATGATAGCCTCAGGCCACATGCGATGCAGACCCTCTTCCATCTGGCTTATTAGTATTAGCATAATGGTTTCCTGCCTCTGTGGATTGTTAAGGGTCTAGGATTATCTCTTTATGTTTTCAGTAAGAATTTAGGATTTTTGAAAGTTATATTGCTATATTTTGTAATCATACGTGTTTTTGGTTCGTACAAACTACTGAGTAAACGTTGATTGAACAACACTTATTTAATTTATTTGAGTGATTCTCATGTTCTAGGCATGTTAGACTAGATTTTAGATTCAAAATGTCATATCGTCATCTGCCCAGTAGGTTTGTCTGCCCAGTAGGTTTGTCTGCCCAGTTTATATGATTAAATATGCACTAGAGTCCGAACATCCAAACATTGTTGGGGAAAAATGTATAAAATTGTTGAGTAGTTAAAGTAATGAAACTAGTTTTCCATGTTATGTCACACTGTATGTGTTTAATAACAAACCAGCGCTCACAATGACACATTATACACGCAGGTATGTGCTCAAACAATAGTTTTGAACAAAACACATCCACTTGGTGAGGTTGCATAGACTCACTGACAGTACAAAACGGTGTTAGTCATCGTTTGTTTTTAGAACAGATGACCATACTGTAGAGACCTGGTCGCAGGGGTTGGGGTGGAAAGGTCATTGTCCTATTGTTACGCATGTAAGCCCTACTGCACAACTATCTTTGTACTTTAAAAAATCATTTTTGAAACTTTTAAAAATGAATAATTAATTACATCCAAACAAGTTTCATCAAGTATTTAACGAAGAAAATATCTTTGTACTGCTCGTATATCTGCACATGTAAATTCCGAGCTGATTATTATTGCAGAGTACTACAGGACATACATTCATCATTTCTTACATTTAAATATAAAATATTAGTTGCTCATAGTCAATATATGACCTTATAAGGTCAATAATAAATGCACCAATATATGCCAAAAATCCGCTTAATCCGAATTTTCGCTTATCCGAACAAGGTCAGGTCCCAATTAATTTAGATTAGCAGGCCTCTAGTGTATTATACGATTCTACAGGAATGAAAGGAAGTCTGGTTTAGTGGGAAATGGGACGGTTTCAGCTGACCAGACAATCCTGAGAGGAAGTGACAAGCAAGGGTCCTGACTTACACTCAGATTCCTCCCTAATTAATTCCGTAATTTACTCTTAAGATTATGTAAACACTTGGAGGACCCCCATCTCCAAAGATTGGAAAGCCTCCTCAAAGTCACATCTTATCTTGCTGCTTTGTCCTTCCACATTGACACCAGATCTAACCTCCCTGGTTGACAACAGCATGTTCAGCATCAGAACAGCTACGAGGCTGCCTAGCAATCATGTTACCATTCTCTTTCTGCTCCCCAGTATATGTATAAGGTAATCTGAGCAGGTACTGACCCGACATATACTAACAAATGGGCCTACCTTTGTTACTGTTTAATTATTTATTTATAATTACCGAATCTTTTGTTACTATTTTCCTAGACAAGGAATGACTGTGGTGAATGAACTCGTACTTACCCCAACACTGTTGCAGGAGCGTTTGAAGATGACGACGTGACGCACGTGGAAGGAGAAGTGAACCCGGTGAGAGACTTGGAGATCATCATGGACGAACTGCGCTTCAAGGATCTGGAGTCTGTCAACAAGGACCTGGAGAAGCTGGAGAGGACCGTCGTCCGTGGCAACGACAAGAAGCTCAAACCTGAATTCGTAAGTATTCTAAACATTCCTGATTCAAACTCCTTTTTAGTTGTGACTTCAGAATATTTAACTTTACAAGAATATGTGAGGGTTGCCAATCGCCAGAGGTACTTTGGTGGCTTGTGGGCCTTTTTCAATAGTCACCTGATGGGTGTCCACTTAACAGTGACACTGTGAATAAGCTGCAAATGGTGTCAACTGTGAAAACTACATATAAGCCGTGAATTTCTGTGTAAAACTAGGAAAAAGCTACCTTGTGAGAGTCACAGTTACTTACGCCAGTGGGATTTTCAGGAATAAAACGACTTTTGAACTCTTGTCATGCCATGCAACTGAAATAACAATTGTAACACGCCAAGAAACTACAACAGTAGGCTACTAAGAATGTATTGTATGAAAAAAATTAATTTGGAAGTGTTTGCAAAACACAAAAAATCATCACTAGGAACGTATTGGGGGAGTGAAATGGCATTCAAAAGGGATTTCTCGAGTAAAACAGCGCTGAGAAGTAATAACAAGAGTTAAATTACACTCCAAGAGGATTCAAGCAATAGTCAAAAATCAAAATTACCAAAACTAATATTTTCAACCTTGGATAAAAATAATGGGTTTTCTACTGAGTACTTTAGCGGACCGGTGGGTTGGAATCGTGCGCAGTTTTGGAGCATATCCCTCCCATGGTGAAGGTTTGATCCCCGCAGTCACCATTTGTAAAGTGACGCTAGGTAAAAGTCGAGGTTGAGTGGTAGAGAGGACTTTGTAGTTCTAAGTTTTCCTCATTAAACAAGACAAACCTGAAACTTAACAACCTTTTTTACTTTATTTGTCACAGTTAATTTTTTCTTGTTAAATATCTTGACAACCTCTTGGATCTCAGTTTTTTGTTGTGATTTATCTTATTTGTTTCCTTTGCAGGATTTTTTGGTCAAAGTCAAAAACATATTAGATGAAGAGAAGAAGCAGCTGAGATTTTGTGATTGGAGCGTAGCGGAGGTTGGTTTACTTCTATTTATTTGAAAAACTGTACATTGTGTTAATTTTACCGGTTCTAGCGAAATTTTTACTCATGTATCGTAACTTTGTTCTAGAATATATCAATAGAGGACGTGTTTTAAAATGTTAAATCCACCCTAACAGTTGTTGATTACCAGGGAGCTTATGAGGTTTAAATAATAAAAATAGCATTTATATACAGTCATGAAACTTGTAAAGTAAGAAGAACGCATTCATTTCTCTTTTAAATTTGAAAGATGATTCTTCCTCGGCTTTGTAAAAAAAATTACAGCTTAGGAGGCAGAATCAGAGAGTACATTATAGAACACCTAACCTCTTCCTAGATTCAAGCTATGAAAATATTGACACTACTGTTTAATTGTAAAATATACACTGTTGAGAAATAAGAGACAACAACCAAAATATCTTCCTAAGTTAAAGGCTGTTATCCTCCAATAATCTAAAAAAAAATAATTAATTTAGCCAAACCGAACTTACAATTAACTTGTATGCCATGTAAATTAAGTTGCTGAGTATTGTGTTGCCTTGTTTCAGATAGAGATACTCAACAAATATATGTTCCTGACGACAAAACCAGGCCTCTACCTCATTAACTTGTCAGAGAAAGACTACATTAGGAAAAAGAATAAATGGTAACACTTTTGGCTAAGTATTACTGTCTAAAATGTACTTTTTCTCTTTACTGACATAGTGCTTAAGTTTGAAAAACAAGAGTCAATACTTTCACAGTTATATCTACCGTATATTAGTTGATTACAGTAGAACCCCTCACGTCCAACCTCGGGATAACTGACGTAAAGGCCTGTTGGAACGTAGTAATAGTGACTCATCTGCTCTACACGCTTTGCTCTATCGCCTGTCACTAGCTTCAGTTAGGTTCTGATCGTTGGCACAGAGTGAACAGAAATACTACCGAAACTGTCAGCAGACGCAGTAAACTCATTTTTCTACATGTAAAAGGATGCGTTTTTGCTTTAAGGTCGTTGTAACACGGGTCTGTAGTGACATCCAATGTTCTAGCCACCATCAATTATCGCACTTTTGGCCATGTGTGTAGGGCTCCTGGCGCTTTTCCCGGCCATCGAACTTGAACCTGTTCAACTTTAGTGTCCAGTGGAACGGAACGTCAGTTACAGGTCTTGTGATCTTGTGACAGCCGGCCATTGGCCGAATCTTTAAGTCATGGCCACCTGTAGTTTTTTTTCTTTTGCCGTGGTGGGAGGAGCCGTGCAGAAAGTCTCTGTTTTGTTTAGCCTATGTATGTTGCTTAGTTTATGTTTTTGTTTATACTCTTTTTATTTAAAATGGTTTTCAATATTCATTTAATTTATTTTGTCAACAAAACAACACCTCTAGGCCTACAAGTACATCAAACTGGCGACCACTAAGAAGAAATATTGGAAGCCACTATTAATTCTGAGCGTACTGGACTCTAAAATGTATGGCGGCTAGAACATTGTATGTCACTACTGACCCCGTGTACAACGACCTTTACCTGACTTTTTGTCCGTTCTGACCTTGGTCTGGTACCGTTTGGGTCAGATATGAGGGGTTCTACTATACTGTAAATCGAGAAACCAACGTTTAGTGTACTATAGTGTAGTATTATAAACACCAATAAAGTAACAGTACTTGTTTTGTAGGTTAATAAAAATAAAGGAGTGGGTGGACAAAAACGACCCCGGAGCGATCATGATCCCGTTCTCTGGAGTGTTTGAGAACAAAGTGGCCGATATGGATGCCACTGAGAGGACCCAGTTCCTTGAGGAGAATAAAGCGACCAGGTACAGGTTTTATCATGAGCAATTTGCACACTACTCCCACTTGAACGGACTTCCATGTGACGGAAGGGTATTTTGTAGAATAAGGAGGAGGGGGAGTTTAATGACTACTAACATCTTGTCGTGCTTATAATGATAAAAGTACACATTTTCGTGAACAATCACACTGTGCGTGCTGGGCCTTAGCCTACTAAACAGAGGGGAAGCAGCCATTGTTTTACAAATTTTAAAAATAATTTACGGATTTAGTTATTGGGTGATCAAAGCTTTAAAATGGTGCACTTTTGCTCAAAAACACAAATTTTATTTGCTTTTTGTTAGTCTGCAAAAGCTAAATGTTAACATACCATTTTAAAGCTTGATATAACCTAAAGACTGAATACAGATTCTTTTCTACATTTGCAATTTGTTAGAGGAGGTGTCTATTTATCTACTCTCACAATTGAACATGTTATAGGGTGCTACTTCGGATAGAAGCATCATACTGTTTTTTAATGACATCAATGAATTTCTCTGCTTATACCCTTTCAAATGAGGGAGGAGGGTAAATTTAAAAACTTAAAGGGTCATCCCCCATAGGGGTAGCACCCCTATTTTAAGCTGTTCTCCGCAATCAAGTTCCCTACCTTGAACACAAGTAAACCCACTGACAGCGTGTGGACCTGGGCAGTAGAAGACAGTGTCAGGTTTTATTGCGGGCCTGGGCGCCAATGTCGCCAAGGCCGCAGTTACCGAGGTAATTAAACTCTCTAACTGGCCATCCACTTGCCATTACTGCTCCTAATTGTCGGCCATTTGAGACTTTACGCTGCCGATCATTGCTTGATTGATTCCGAGAACTAAACAGTACTGTTCAAATCGGGGCTGTTCAAATGGTCTGTCTAGGAATGTCAGTTGTTGTCTGAGAAGTTCTGTTCAAGTTGTTGAATTAGTTTAGTAATTATTTTGATTTTGGTTATAGTTTTCAACTGAGATCTTCTGGATATGATCTGCTAGCCTCTAAAAACAAACAGTTTAAATTAAACCTGTGTCCACTCAACTAAGAAACCATAAATAACCTGTGAATTAAATCATTTGTGAATAAGCTGTGAATTTCTGCTTCAACCGGACAAAAGCTACCTTATGAGAGTCATAGTTATTCCTGTCAGTAAAATTTTCTAAAATAAATTCATTTTGGATTTTTGAAAATTGCGTTGCTGAAATTACTAAAAATTAATTTGGAAATGATAGCAGGAGATAAAGCGAGAAAAGATCTGTACTTAAATGTCATTGCAAGAGTGAAATGGCACTCTGTAGCCATTCCGTGGGGCAAACAGCCCTAAAGTGGGTCGCTGAAATAAGTAGGACATTCGAAACAAGTGGCAAGAGTAACTATGACTTTTCAAAAGTACCAAATAGATTTTCCCAGTTTTGAAAATTAGCTTTTTGGACTGTAAAAAATTCTTGGAAAACCCAAGTATTTTTTCACGGTTGAATAGACACGGTGTTAAAGATCTGTGTTTTTATCTGAAATTCTTAAATAACTGTCAGTAAGGTCATTCATTGATCAGTAAGTTACAAGTCTCTGTGTTGATTCACAAAAAGGGTTTTAAAGTTGTTCTAAATGTTGATGCAAGTTAGTAACCCTATGTCTGTATTGTTGCAGTGCTCTGGACAAAATCATCGTCAGGGGTACAAGGCTCTGCAGCTCCAATACTTCTTCACTGCCGGACACGACGAGGTCAAAGCCTGGACGATACAGGTGAGAGAACATCTCATAGTCTTGATCGCATAGTTGAACGGTGAAAACAGTACTTGTCACCTGAAAAGTTGTCTGTATATGATGTTCTCCTTAGCCAATGTCTGCTAAATAAAAATATTGTGTAAAAGGTCACAACAGTTTTAATAACAGCGTTTACCTTTTTAACTTTAGAATACATACAAGTAGGCTGACTTAGATTCAATGTCTGGGATTCACTTTAAAATAGTGATTAGAAAAGTGTAATGTAGTTTGTAAAGAAAATCTTCTAAACATTTTTTAAAGTAGTTATGTCTACAGTAAATGTTTTGAGTACACTATGAATATATCTATCTTTTGAAACATTAAGTTGTTAACAGGATCTTGTTAGGGTTAATAAAGTTCTTAAAAAATAAATACATATTGCCATTTGTGTGATGACAGAAAGGAACAGAAAGCCTCACGTCAAGATCCACACTGACTTCGAAGGGCTTCATCATGGCTGAGGTGATGAAGTTTGACGACTTCAAGGAGGAAGGATCTGAGGCTGGCTGCAAGGTCAGTAAACCACTTTACTTCATACATAAGACAATATCTGTGTCAAAGAAAATAGGAAAAGCAAAATGTGTGAAAGTTTCTTGAACATTAAAGAGTAGCTCTGTTTCTCTATAGCCTTCTTTAAGTTACCAATGGTAAATTCAGCAAGGGGCCATTGCCCTCTCTGTGAGCAAAACATCTTAGATAAAATCATTGAGAAATCTACAAAGTAGGGTCGGCAGGATCAGGCAATTTCTGACTAAAATTAAAATATCAAAATTTGGGTGGGAATTCTCCAAAAATTATACTTTTTCGAGTGGGTGAAACTTCTTGCACATAGGGCAATTCGCAATGATAATTCGCAAAGGTTTTTGTAAATATGGTAATTTACAGAAATTTTCAAACAATATAATTTTTTGATAATTTTACTTTGATAGCTGATAAGTTTTGGGACTGAATCTCGCCTGAAAGGAAAATTCTCATCCGGTTCACCCATACTAAAATTGAGTTATATCCTTGAACTTTTCCCGCAACTTCGAAAGAAAAAACTACTCCCTTCTTTCCAGGCAGTTTGGAAACTCCACCTGTTGTCAAAGAGCCGCACCAAATCTAACACTACGTTATAGTAAACACCTAATCTAAGAAACATGGTAAAGATTATATTACACAGCTACATTATATACCTACTGTATCTTGAAAAACATAAAGAATAACTCTTAGGATAAGGCTTCGGCTACGATAAGAGCGGCGTGAGCGGCGCCGCTCAGACATCAGACATTGATTCCCACAAAACCTGACCGATCGCTTTTTCACTGCCGCTATCCGCTAAGATGAGTCATGCTATTTTCTACTGTAATATAGTCCAAAATGTCAGAGGAAAAACTTGTAAATGCGCCCCTGGCAAATATGAAGAAAACTGACATAAAAATGAATGATATTCAAACGGAATTGTTAATTGGTGAGGTGCAGTGCGGGGAAAGTTCTTGGAACCAGCATGACAACTTTCAAACCCAATAGTAGTTACGAAGAAGCTATAAAACGGAAACAAAGTCAAAGCTTTTTGATAATTGGATAAACTTCCCATCACCTCCTCAGTTTTTGGAACAACAACGAAATGTTTTCTTTATCCCTAGAGGGGTCGCGTCGCTGTCTAATCCACCGGGGTGTAGGTTTTTTCTATATAGCTTTTAAACGTAGTGCAGTGATGCGGCCTCCCCTCACGTACCTTCTAATGGACTTGCCTATTGAACATCTGTCTGCTAGCTCCGCCCCTCCACCAGCTCCAGTCCGCTCTGATTCAACAAAATTAATTCTAGTTTTTTGCAAAAGCTTTATTATAAAAAACGTGTAGCTTTGACATATTACTCTGTAAAAATAACAATTTTATAATCATTATAAACCACAACAAAAATGAAATAGATATTGACTCTTTAAATTTATAAGTATTATTAGTTTTTACTTCTAGTCTACTTCTAGTTACTGAAGTATTTTTTCATAGTCTTTTCTGTAAAATTTATAAACTTAGCTTTTATTTTTTATATTATGCGTTTTGTATTTACTAATTATAGTTTTTGTTAATAACAAGTTATATATTTAAATTATGGTTTTGAATCATTACTCTTTTTTGTAAACCTGGTGGATTCCACCGATGCGACTCCAATCGGAAAAATTTGAGTTAAGTTACCTCAATGACTCTAGGGTTAATAAACAATTTTTAAGGAGTAACATCAAGTACAATTCGTCTTTACTCACTGACATCTTGAAGTGTTACTAGTACGTTTGTGTTAAAACGGGAGATATGTAAAGAGTGGCAGGCGAATTATCGCTCTTATTGTAGCTCACGCACCGCTCAGGTTGTCCTCGGTGCCCGCCGCTTGCCACTCGTATCTTATCATAGGAATAACTAATAAACCTTGGATACTTAAAAGGGAAGGACTCACGCAGTACAACAACTGTTGCAGAGATCCAGTCATCTACACAAAGGTTACCCTTGACAAAGGGTAGAGTTTCCCAACTGCCCGAAACGCAGGGAGAAGTTTTTCTCCTGAAGTGGTCGAAAAAGTTTAAGATACAAAAATGTTTAACACTAAATAATTTATTTTAACGTTAATAAATTGCTTGATTATTTCCAGGGTGCTGGAAAGTACCGACAACAAGGCAGGCAGTACACAGTGGACGACGGTGACATCATATTCTTCAAGTTCAACGCTGGAGCTGGTCTTAAGGACCAAGAAGAAAGCTTAAAGTCTATATTTTCTCATGTTTTATACTCTCAGCCCCAAAACTGACACAGGTTTAAACTGGATTGTTGATGGATACGGAGATGGATAATATGTGAAAATAAAGACAGCTAAATTATTATTTTTGTTTCATATCTAGTGTTTTTATCGACCTCTTTAATCAGGCTGGCAGTGAAGGAGTTGTGAACAGATTTAAGAATGCTGTGGATGTATGGAAAGCAGACGAGTTTTAGCAGGCTAACATTTAGATAATACCACAAAGTACTGTTTTGCTTCTGTTCCTGGTATAAAATCTTTTGCAAGGTAAAGCTGGGCCAACATGATATTTGGGCAGGAGAGAAACCTTGGACTGTAAACTTTAGCGAAAGTAACCCCTGAATATTATTAATTTCAATTTTCAAATGCAGATAGAACATAAACATTAACTTTCTTAAGAAGAATAGAGAAATCAAACAGGACTAACACTTAGCTAAATTGTAGTATTTCTGGTATAGCAATACAATGGTGGATTGGCAAAGAACTAATTAGAAATAGATTGCCTAAGTAAACCTTTCAGTAACTAATTTCAGTTTCAGTCTAATTTCAGTTAGTGACTGAAGAAGGTACTCCACAGCGAGGCCGAAATATCTCAACCTAATTATGAAGTTTGGACGCGGTGTGAAACGGAAGAACTAGATTAAAGTTGTAACACCGGCCTAAGAGTTAAGTTTAAATTTGACAGTTTGAGTTCTCTTATATTTGTCTACTTTACCCAGGTGAGCATGCTCTCTTTTCTATTCCGTTGTGATAGCATAACGCCTCTTACAGGAAAGGGTAGTTTTAATGATACAAAAAAGTACAAACAAGTTTAGTTATTCTAGGTGTTGTTTATTTACAATATTTACAGTATGGGTAACAATGAATTTATCTAGTATTCAATCTTACATTACTGAATTAAAAATACGCTATTCATTTCGTTCTCTTAACTCGATCAGCTGAACATGGTTAAGTTACCTCATCTCAATACTCAACTCAAAATTTAAAGTCTTTTTGGTGTTTGAAAATGTTGAGTTTTCAATCTGTTTTCAAAAGGCGAAGGACTGGTGTATCCTGCTACTTAGTTGATACCATTGACTTTACTTTTTTGATACTTCAAGATAATGCTTTTGAATAATCTCTGCAATTGTGTTTTAAATCTATGAGTCAAGACAAGATTGTGAAGAGTGATTTACTCGGAGAATGGACGTTTTAGCGAGGCAGCGATGACTACGACACCTTGACCGTCCACGAGGCCTGGTTGAGCAGTCTGCGCCTGAGCCACTCGTAGAACTCGTATTCCAGGCGTAAACTGTTCCGGAGTCTGTCTCTTACCTCCGGACTGACGTCCCTGGGGCGTTGCCGATTCCGGTTCTTATGTGGCTCTGCAACAAATGTTGTTTTTTCAAAATAATTGTAATTTTAGCAGAGAATTAAGGTGGTAGGATACCTGTGGATACCCAGCCACAGACCACCTTTTTCCTAGAAAAAGAAAACTGAAAGCTTAGGTAGTAATGTGTTTTACCCATAAAAGTGCAGTTTATGTCTTTTGTTGTCATTGAGTTAAAATGTATAATTATCCTAACAACTAATTTAAAAAATCTTTGTTATGTCTAAAGCCATAATAAAAAATAAAAAAATTAAAAAATGTAAATTCCCATTCACAACCAGTCAACCAGTAACAACCCAGGGTGTCCAGCATATAAGAATTCTGGAACAACTGGGAACTATACAGGAATTTTCTTTGTATGGGAATTTTGTGTCTAAACTGGGAAATTTTGCATAAGGGATTGTAAAAGTGGTGATTATGTCATGGTCGAGTCTAGATACCGTTGAGAACAGTATCAAAGTTGTGAATTTGTCGCGGTAGTCAAGAGATCGTCCTGAATGGTTACGAAAGTCTTGATTTCGACTCGCGCGCTAGCGAAAGTCAGGAGATCACCGTAAACGGTAACGAAAGTCGTGATTTTGTGGTGGGTGCTAGTGGGAGTCCAGAGATTGTTGTTAACAGTAACAAAGTCGTTATTTCGTAGAGGAAGCTAGCGGGAGTCGGGAGATCGTCGCGAACGTCAATGTAAGCCGTGATTTCGTCACGAACGCTAGTAAAAGTCGTGGTTTTGACAAAATAGCTGAAATGGGCGGAGTAACTATGACTATATTTTGGTAGCTAAATACGGGAAATCAGACTACACCGTCATTTAAACTGCACACCCTTAAATCTGTGTAACTCACCTAGCAACTGCTTGAAGTAGATGTCCTGCACTCCCTGGAAGAAGAACGGTAGCCGTTTCTCCAGCACGGCTAGAGTGGAGTTAAGCTCCTCCAAGACTCCCACCACCGGGTAGTACCTCTCTACGTTAGACTTGGCTCTCTCCAGGGCCCATCGGTCGTTCAGCACCCTGCAGCCAGCGTTAAAAAGTTTGATAGGTCAGGTGAGAATTAATATTGTTTGTTATTGGTCAAATTTATAAACTGCTAATTAAAATATGTGCCAGTATTCATAAATCACTCTTTCCTCTCCTGGTCGTTGCCGCACCATTACCAAATTCTTTTTGTCCTACATGTTTCTAAAGCCTCATCATATTTCAGGTTGCAATTTAGCTTGAAGCTTCATCATATTTATTGGAACCCAATTGACAAGAACAGGAATGTACACAAGCAATAACATCAAGGCCAAAAAAGCAGTAGAAGGCCGCCCATAAGGACTCTGGGACGGAGTCCTCCCAACCCAATCAATAAAAATAAAATTATAATTAAGAATATAAATCACTTAATTATTGTATTTGAACAGCATTTAACATTATAGGACTTTCGTTATATCAAATGTTTGTATTAATGGGTATAGTATACAAACAACACGGCAGATGCAAAATGTTTCTTAAATGGATAGCAATGCAAGACAGTAGAGTCCACATCCCATTACAAATCATAATGCACTAACCAGCCAATCACATGCCTAGTGCTTCTTCAACCCAACACTAATGTATGCTGGGACTCCGCCCATTTCCAGTAGTTTCATCTCCTCACGCTTCAAGAAAAGCTGCCACTGTCCAGTGAACTGATGAAAAGTCATCATATTTTTATAATGATAGTTCCTAACCTCACTTTTCAGTTTACGACCGGTAGTTGTTACTTGTTGCAGGTGTTGTGCTATACATAATGTTTAATATTTTTTAAATTCATACAGTGTTGTGATTTGTTTTAATGTGTAGTTTTTATATTAGTGATTCAGGCTGGAAGCCTGAGGTAATACAGTGAAATGTTAAAATACAGTCAAAGAAATACACAACAAATAATGCTAAATGGTGTCACATTACTTGATTCTTTTCTTTACTGAAATATATTAACACATTCTGATATCATTCTGTGAAGGGTGAAGCTTGGAAAAAGGTTAAAACTGTTTATCTTATACTAAAAATAGGTAACTCAGCAGTTCTTCAAAGACCAATAATTCAAAGGTAACATGCCCTTAAAAGTGCTTAAAACGGTTTTGAAAGGTTAAATTTCAGCCTTCTTCCGGGAGAACCACCGACCCCTTCTATGGGGAAATTCCAGACCCCAGTAGTCCTCACCAAATCAATGCCTTGAGTCCTCCTGTACTTTTAACCCACCAGCCGCTACTGGAAAAAAGCTTTGTGGAAGACACTGGCTGACGATCTATGGACAGGTTTCATCCTATGGAATAGCGTAGAATACGTTCTTATTGCTGTTTGACAAATACATTATGTAGCAATAGTCGTGACAAGAAAAATGCCACATCATAATCACTCCCAATCCTACATCAATCATTTTTCACATATTCACTCTCGATCAAAACATCTTTTACTCTACACATTTCAATCTCTAAAGCTTTGTCTTGTTTCAGATTTCAATTTTGCTAAAAACTTAGTTATAACTACTGGAACCTTATTGACAAGAAAAATACACAGTATTGTTCACAAACAATAGGCTGACCCTCACCCTTGAGAGCAGGAGTCTAGCCTTGTAGGTGTAACTTTGTAAATGGTAGATAAGACATTTAAACTTAAGAGGGGCCGGATAGAGTGGCCGTAGGTCCAACTCAGAGTACCGCTTATAACATGGGATAAAAACTGCAAACTACGTTTTAGTAAGTCAATTTACTTAAATGTGAAAATGTTTTCTGGGGAAGCACAGATCTATTGATGCTGCTTCATATAAACACTATGGGCCGTTTTTTCAATTGCCTGGTTAGCAGCTGGTTAACTAACCACTGGTTAAGTTGTTTACAGTCTGAAATGTTTACATTTTCACGTAACGTTCAAAGTACTTAAATGAATTGTTTGAAGATCTTTCATGCAATAAAAGTATAGTTTTACCATTTTCATTGAATTTAACATGTACACATTATGCTAATATAGCTAAATACAAACTGTTACACCGAAATGCAAAATCAAAACAGACACAGTAAAACTTAACCTAAAAAATATCCTGCTTTCCTATTGGTTGGCTCTCTGTCCTAATTTTAACCGCCGGTTAAGACTCAATTGAAAAAACGGCCCTAAAACTTTTACTTTCGCATCAAATTAATTCTGTACTTCTCAACTTAAAACGGATTTGTCCATAAAAACATAGCACTTGAAATTCAGTAACTAAAATTCTAATTTATAACCGAACTCATTTTTTTTTCTTTTTTATATGCAGCAGCACTAATGACTATGCTTCCCGAGAAAAACTTTCCACGTTTTAGTTCATACCCTAAGTATAAAACACAGTTTGCAAATTTTCCTATATTAAATTCCCTATCTCATTTGAACGCTGCTGGGGCTCTATCTGACCCCTCTTAAGCCATAACCTACTAGTATTTTTATTAAGAAAAGATTTTGATTTTTATACACAGAATTTTGAGTAGATACTGGCCTTTTGTGGTTCTATGAACTCTAACAGGCTGGTAACTTACTTTAGTTAATTTATATTGAAAATTAATTATCTTGCATTTTCATCTAGCTAAAAGATGTAAGGATTTTACTAGAGTATGTATATCTGCTAGATTATGCAGTTTTATAGGATTATAAATATTTTTGTAAGTGGTCGAATTTATAAATTGCTGATTGGTATATCTGGTGGTATTTATAATATATTGGGACATTCATTCTGCTTGTTGTCTTACCATTACTGAATTCTTTTTGTCCATTACTCTACACAGTTCAATTTTTGAAACCTCACCACGTTCCAGATTACAATTTTGCCAGAGGCTTCCCTATGAGTATAACTACTGAAACCCAATTGACAGCAACATTACACAGCTTTGTACACAAACCAAAGCACCAAGGCTGAGCCAAGACAAAGGTTTTGTCAGGTCATTCACTGGCTCGAAGATCCAGGGGCAGGTTTGAGTCAACACTCACCTTAGAACACCTCAAGATTAAACAAGCTGTGATACATAGGCAGACAATTGTCCATGTAATACCAGATGGTATGAAGCTGCTATGAGGAAAACGGCTGAAGACATCAATGATGAAATGGCTACGGGATAGACGATTCTACTCCCTGGCAGAGATCTTTGTTTGAGTTAGCAACGATATATCAGACATATCGATATATTGAGTCTGGATATCCGTTGTTATAAATATTGATGTATATTCATTTGGATACAAAATCTGATATACTGATACATTGAAAGATTTGGTCATGTCTACCTTGGACTGGAGGCAACAAAATGAAACTTAGCTTACGGTCAAGGACCAGAACAGAATGTTTATATTATAATTTGACACATGTATTAGTACATTTCTTAATGACATTGTGATAAAGATGTTCTACATTTGTTGCAGAGGTTTGTTTTACTTTGTATGGGGTGTATATTGAAATTGAATTGTTAATATTATTTTTTAGTAGCTTGGAAAGCATATGGAGTGCATATAAGTACCAAGTTTAAAAGAATTGGTACTGTGGATAAAAAATAAGTTGTGAATCCCCAAACAACGGCTTGCAGGTAAACCAAACTGTCAGCAAAAATTGTAGTGCTCTTCATTTTTTAATCTTTTCAATTTGTATGGAATAATTTCTCAAGTGTATACAAAGTCTATTATCTGGCTCATTTCAATTCTTGAGTGAGGAATCAAAAGTGTGAGGACCACTGTTATAGAACTAGTATACGGTAGGGTAATTAATATCTTACATGCAAGACTTGTCGTGTCCACAGAAGTAAGGAATGGAGAGATCGTAGAGTTTCCCAGAGTCAAAACTGCACTCTGGGTCTGAGGTGAGGACGCACACTTCGAAACTCTGGACTGTCTTCAGTCGGGGTTTCAACGTTGGAGCATTAAGTAAGTCAGTTCGAGGGTTGTATCGCCGGGCGTAGTAGAATCTGCAATATGAGAAGTTGATGGGTTGGTATCACGCGTGACTCTTTAGCACATGGCGCGGGTTCAATCCCTGCAGTCACTTAAGTGACTATGCGGTCACTGTAGGTAAGGGTCGAGAGCACTTTGCAGTCCTAGCTAAGCCATGTCAAACAAGACATACTGCACCGCTTACAAATCTCAATTTACTCCATAACCTTAGTTTTCATTGATAAACTAACCTAGACCACCTGGTGTGTAAAATAGTCAAATTCTATGTTGTTTGATAATTAAAAATCCCCCAACATTGTCTTATTACTGCAACTTCAGTCCAGTTCTTCAATTTCATGATCCAAACTGAAAATTGGCTTATTCACGAAACAACTCCCCTAATGTATCAAATAAACATTAGACATTCCACAAACAATTGACTGTATGGCTAATGTGTGGATTCTAAAACTTTACAATAACTAACAACAATCAAAGAGACGAGTAGAAAAGTAAACGTGCGGTTCTCATCCTGTCTAGATTTACAGTTTCTTTTTTAGGTTTAACATTTAAAAACATAGTTTATCTTGTTACCTTGAAACAGCCTTGTCCACCGGGTCCCTCACCAGGTTTATGTAGGTTGGTGACTGACGCCCGAATGAGGTGAAGTTGATGAAGTACACGTGTCGGTCAAATGACAGCGGAATCGTGGCGTCGTGCAGCGCTGTGTTTATCTTCTCAACCAGCTTTTCCTAAACATTGCCAACATTATAGATTTTCGTAGCCAAATGCTTGGTAAAACTTTAATGGATTTAAATAAATATTTATTTTTAAAAAGATGCAATAATTTTTTGAAATGAGTAATTATTAAAACATTATAGAACTAAACGTATCTACATGAGGAGTGGGCATAGCTCAGTAGCATAGTGGGTGATTTGCACCAAATCAGCATGGGTTCGATTCCTGGGCGCAGTGATAACTTTTCAAGATGTGGTCCGGAAGTGGTTGGTCATTGGGTTATTAATTAATGACCCAAACTGGGGAACAGTTAGCCCTAGTTTGTAACAAGATTACATCTTGTCATCACACTCATCACCGTTTCATATTCACCTTAACCCTTTGAGGTCGCGTGTCGACTATAGATCGACAAACGCTATTTACTTTTGAACGCTTGGATGTGAAGTACAGGAGACGGTTGAAACAGTCTCTGATATGCAAGCTCAAACTCAAACTCAAAATCTTTTATTGTCATTTAACAAACTTTGCATTGACAAGCGTCATAAAATACATTGTCATACTTAGTATTATTGTTAAGGCTAGTTATGTTTTCTAATTTATTGTTTAAAATAACTAAAAGTCAAAGTTATCTTGCATAAAACATTGCAAACTATAATATTCTTTTTAAAGAAAGTTTTTAAACTTTTTAAAGCTTAGGGCATTTATTGTCTTTTAAAACTGATGGAAGCTTATTATATATTTTTATGCTAGGTGACTTTGTTTTTGGAAAAAGGTTGTTTGTGTTGCTGGACTCGCAACACTAGCCCTAGCAGAAGAGAAAGCGAAACTACCACCCTTCCCCTCCGGCAACTCAAGCGTGAGTTTTGCACCCAACAAACAGCCCAGTGGTTTAGTGGTTATAGTGACGGACAGCTGGCCCCTGTCTGTCTGGCGTGGGTTCGAATCCCACCGGGTTTGCTCTGGTACAGTGCAATGCTAGTTGTTGGATCATGCGGTGCGGGGCCACAATGACCGCTGAGAATCACTGAAGAAAATGGCTCATCAAATCCAGTGAGGCGGCGAGTGGCACCTTTGAGCTTAGGGAGGCTAAATCCCAGCGCTTAGAGGTGTGGTTCAATGACTGGTAATGCATTACCAGAGAGTTTGCTAAAGTTTTGCTTACAGGGGACTGGGAAACCCATACGGGAGGCTTTTACAAAAATTTAAAATAAAATGAGACATAAAGGGTTAAAGTACTCTCTAAGAGTGGTCGATGTTTCAAAGTAAGTTATCATATTGATGTGTGTTGTGTAAAAACATTTTTATCAAATTACTATCACAAGGGTCTTAGTTAACTTCAAAAATCTAAAGTGTTAGAAAAACTGATTTTTTGGCAGTGGCATAACCCGTCCTCAGTCATCTCTAAATTTGATCTTATAAATTATAATCCAGATAACTGTTTTTGTGGACTTAATAAACCTAAATAAAGTGTTAATTAATTTGAACAACCAATATTTTTATTCCCTCTAGATTTAAAAATGCAAACACATTATGCTCTTGAAGTTCATGTGTTCTATCTCTAGCCTAGGGGCTAAATAAAAAAGTACAACACATGCATAGAAATTATCATTGTTATAACTAAAATTTAGCTTTCACCTCACATCAAAACCTCTATCACACAAATGTCTTTCATTTGCTTGAAGAGCTCCACCAAAGACTTATTTTCGTCAGTTGATGGATTCACGTTCTTTCAATTGTGTGCCATAAACTCGCCTGAATTATAAAAAGCTTCCATGATCAACATGTTTTAAGATAAATTATAAATGCCTTGGGCATCAAAGCACTTGGAAGTATGTTAACAATTCTTGGATTGTGTAGAGCGAATGTTCCAGGAGCAACAAGTGCATTCTTCAAATCTCCCTTGGCAGTTTCTTAATAACGTCGGGTAGTGCAGTGAAAAATACTGTGCCAAGGCTTTTTTTTTAATAATTACTGAAGGGCTGTGATTGAAGAACAGTGATAATCTCCTCTCATCAGTGATCTCTATGGGCCTGTACCCTGAATAAAATCATTACTTCATACCTTAGAAACTAATTTGGCAAAATTCAATTCTGTGACTGATCAGGGGGAATACAATGACTTCTAGAGAGTGAGCTATATCCCTCACACCCTACCTGTTGATGCCTGGTGAGTCTGCGAGTGTTGCCTCCTCCCAGCCTCACATGCTTGAAGCCGTTGTATCCCTGCATCCACTGCAGCAACAACACCAACATCTCACTGCCTGCCTTCGGCACTCGGTTGAAGAACAAGACGTGCTCGCTGAGTTCTGGCACCGAGGCAAGCATATCGCTCAGCGACTGGGTCACCTTGTGAGACACCTGAGACAAAACACAACACTGTATAATCTCTGTGATTCGTGGGTTTGCAAATTTATATACCATGACCAGTACATTGATAACATAATCTAATTAACAAGTTAGAGGCAAGGTTATGTCAACAATTTAAAAGTTTTGAACACTGGTTTGCCTGACTCCCTCCTATGCACGTTTACAATGCTTCTGATTGTTTGAAGAATGAAAATTGTGGAAAAATGTATACTTGAGCAACCTTCCCACAGAGCCGACCTGTAGGACAGACCGGTGTGGATAGTCTGCTCCAAAATATGCCGTCATCAGTACCTGAGTTGAGCATTATTTTCCCCTTTGAACAAAAACTCCCTCAAGGCATAAATGTCTGAAACCAGCTTAGTGTATGAGGCAATTCTACGTCAAGGTGTATCCCGAGGAATTTTTTTGAGTAGACGTCTTCGATCTCACTCTCATTTAAAACAACTGGTGTACTATGATCTGAGTCTGACCGTCGCAAGCAAAATTAGACGAATGAAGATTTGTTTTGAGATTGAGCTCATTGAGTGATCAATTGTGTTGTACAGTTTTATGAAGGGCACTTTCTTGAGTGCTTAGGTTAATTTTGCTTTGAAGCAGAGAGTCGTGTCAAATGCCTCCTGGACGAGTTGTCCCTTTTGTGTTGATAAGTCAACATCATTGTAAACCGAGAAGAGCGATGAGCTGTGTGCTGAATATGGATCCCTGGCCCAGCCTCTCTCTCTGATCAGACATCCAAAATCTCTACAAATTGTAGAATGTCACTCCTCGCATTCCGAGAAACTCACAAACAACACACTTACCTGAGAAGGAACCACCTGGTTGAATCTGATCTCCTGATCCTCAGGAATGTGCACATAGAGAGACTTGTTGGTGCGGAACACTGAAGTACCCACGAGTGTAGCTGCTGTCAACAGTGCGTAGAAGCAAGTGCGCAGCATCCGTCTCCTTGAGACGAGGGCCTTGGAGATCACCTCCAGGCGTGAGGGGAGCTTGCTCATCCTGAGTCCTGCCTGTCATCCCCAGGACCTCTTGTAGATCTTCATGGTTTCATGTAGTTTTCATTGTGTTCTGTAAAATGAAAGAAAGATTAACTTTTATTAATAGAGACACCGACCACTCCTAGAGGGTATTATAAGGTGGTTTGGCGGATGATGAGGCGTAGTCTTACAAACTAAATCACAAACTAGGGGAGACTGTTCCTTAGATAGGGTCATTAATTAATAGCTTAATGACTAATGGAATAGACTAACAGTTTGTTATGACTTCTGAATCACAGGGAGCAGCCATCGTAAAAAGGTTTTTACTGCACTGCCGGGAGTTGAATCTGCACCGATTTGGTGCAAAGGACGCTGTATACCACAGTAAAATGGCCAACAGGAACTAGGATATAAATAGTTCCAGATGTAAAGATTTTTTAAGTTTTAGCTCAATTTAAAACTAATTAAAACCAAGCTGCTGTATGGTTGTTAACAATGGCTTCAGGTTTAACTTTCTGTAAAAGTGTTTTTTCAATTGTCACATTTTTATCAACAAAAAACCATTTGTAAACCAGCAAATTTTTCATTTACATTGTTTGTTCAAACTTGTACTGTTGATAATTTGCTGCATGCTTTTAAACCATTTAAGTGGTAAGATAAATATATGATTTAATGTTACGTTTCTAACTAATAAAACTAATACTAAAAAAATTTAAATACAGAATGTTTGAAACGAAGGGAGTCCAATCCGGGTCTCTCAGTTGCTGAGTGATTATGCTGACCACTACACCATCCGGCCCACCTATTTATGCTTTCAAATCATAGGAAGTACTTAAATATGAATGTTTATCCAAAACGAATAGTCACTTTAAATCAACAGTCATTGTATCTTCAAATTGCTTTAGAAATTCACTAGCTATTTACCCCTTATACAAGTTAAGATCAATAATAAGTCTTTGACATAGTATTTAAATTCTGTTTGTAATTTTACCAGGTTTTTTTTATTTAAAGTCACTATTTGTTTGAAGAAAATTTGATGAACACAATCTGTTACAACTTGGTCACAAAACATCATTGCAAATTTGACACTATGATTTGATATCTTTCATAAAAAACAATAATTTACACATGAAATGAACCACTGATAAGAACAGTGAAATGAAAACAAAGGATGGACATACCTTGTTTTTTGCCACCATGTTCTAAGTGAACAATTGAAATTAATGAAATATCTTACTATCTTTTATTTAAAGTCAATGATAGTAAAATAAGCAAGTGAACTGTATCCTTTGGTTTTGAGTAAGAACAATGTTGAGAGTCAGTTTTTTAAATAATTAAAATGTAAAAAAGAAAAACGGAGTGAAAAATAACTAACTTCATTCTACAGTTAAAATATGTGGAAGAGAACAAAAAAAACACAAGGTGACTATTAGACATATCCTTGCAACAATTGAACATGTGTTTTCAAAAGTTATCAGAAATGTAAACAAAGACAATTATTAAAGTAAGAGCACAGAGATACAAACATTTATGTTTAAACAATCACCCACATTGTCTCAATTACTTAATTACCAACTCAAAACTTTAACTAGATAATCCGTTGTGACTTTTCATCTTTCAAACAGCAAACCATTCAGAAATTAATCAGGATAAAGATTGTATCCAAGCTTATTGGAAACTGGAAAGCTAACTACAACTGCTGCATTCTTCCCTACTTCAAGGTCTAATACAGTCACAGACTAGTAATCATGGACAGGGAGAAGGCATCTCATAAAGGTCATGAGAACAGCAATGCTTTTACATAACATCATTCTGCTCACAGTAACTCAAACAATGATAAAATGGTATAGTAGCTGGTTGTAATAATAACTTGTGGAACTCATACAGGGTGTTAAAAACTTGGCTAAAATGCTTTCAAAGAAAGCTGCAAGTTTACTTTTGCTTTTTAACAAATAAACAATACCAGTATCCCTTTGTTTTTAAAAAAATTTGGTAACTCAAATATTACCTTTGTTTAGTATTTGATTTAAATTCTAATTAGTTATTATTATTTTAATTTATTTATTTGAATTAACTTGTTTGTCTGTTAAGTTTTGTATTTTATGATTTGTACTATTGCCTCTGTATTTCTTATACGATATTATATTATAATTACTCTAAATTTATATTATGTAATCTACTATTATTATTGGTTTTATATTACTTTGTTTTTTAGCAGACCCAAGTTGGGAAGTAGTTGTTCAGTTTTTTGAATAAAGTTATATGCTGGTTTGTAGTTCAACTTTATTCAGTTAAACTCCTAAACCAACCGTTTTGAAACTTGGTATTATATAACACCAATTTACCAAAAATTGTCCAGCATGAGGCCACTGTCTTGTTTCGAAACGGTAGCCTTTTATAGTGTTTTAGATACTTTAATTTGGACATCCAAAAACAGTGTGTATTTTACAAAGGGTTTTCTTAGTAGTTTTTTTGTTTTAATTTCCAACAAATTAGTATTAAAATATGGAATACATGAAACTACTAAGGCCCAGCAGTTGTAAACCATACGATTTTCCCGCTAGAAAATATGACTTTTTGGTTCCTTGTGTTATTTTGGTTTTACTGTTTGCATTTTACCTGTTGATTATGTTTGACTCTATTTATATGTCTCCAATGGAGTCCTACAATTTTACATTCTTCTTACACTTAATGATAATACCTGCATCAACTCCCACCATTGTTTAGACATATCAGACCATCACCTGCGTGGATCGGAAGTCACGTTAAGCCGTTGGTCCTTGTATTTTTATTGGTCATTGGGTTATTAATTAATGACCCATCTAAGGAAGAGTCGGCCTTAGTTTGTAACAAGACTACACCTCATAACTCATTACTACCACTCATCCTTCACCACATATTTGCCTTAAAACACCCTCATGAGAGTGGTCAGCATCTCAAAGAGTGATTTAGTGATTGACAAGCAGAGAAAACCCAATTTAATTCAAAACATTTCTGTCAGACCGTAAAAACTACAGGATTAATTTCTAACCACACTCATTTGACAGAAACATTTAGCGGGTTCAAGTTTCCTGAGCGACTCATTACTCATTTGACTCAGCTTTCTTCTGGACGAATTTGGTGAAACTGGTTTAAATTGCACTGAACCACAGAACCAGTTGAAACCATTAACAAACTGCTTCTTCCGCTTTGACAGACTTGCGTTGGCAGCGTTGCGAAATCCACACTTCCAGTTTCAAGCGAAATTAGTTCATCGGATTTCTCTAAAAAGGTGTTTTTAAGAGCTATTTAAAGTTGATGCGGTACAATAAATTTGTGATGTTCAGATTTTTTAAATAAAATAAAATATGTCTTTAAGACAAAGTTAGGACTAAGAAGTCATCTATAATTTATGTCAATAAAGAAAAATAAATTTTTGATGATACAGTACTGGTAAAATTATTCAAAAAAATCCCAACAATTCAACAAATGTTTACAAATTACCGTGACCTTTATTATACCGAATTTCTACTGTATATATCTACAAAAGCCATTGATATGTACAGTGTTTAATTCTGTTTCAACTATGAAACTTGTTAATTTAAGTTTGTTTAGGAAATTAACCAGAAGTTTAAATATAGCTAAAATTTGATAGCAGCAAGATAAGTGGATGGAATGGGGATTTATTTAATAGTTGCTCTAGTGATGGTCGAAAAATAAATCCAGGTTCAAGATACAGTTTGGTCCACAAGTTTTAAATTTCCTTTCTTCATGAATTACAATATATTTTATTAATAGTTTTTCCATCGTCATCTTGGACTTTTAGATCTGTCTTTGTTGATTTTTGTCACACACATTTATTGCAGTAACATAAAATGAAAAAATGTCAAATTTCATTGAAATCTATATATATAAAAGAAAGTGTCCTGACTGACTGACTGACTGACTGACTCATAATCAGACCACAGCCAAAACTACTGGGCCTAACGAGTTGAAACTTTGCACACCTGTTTGTGGTAGTCCAAAACCACCCACTAAGAAACGGTTTTGTAAAATTCCTATTTTAAGGGTAGTTTTGAGGGGGTGAACAAAAATGGGCCGTGTACGTCTTCACTATTTGTCCGCTAGCGCCTAAACGAGTGATCCGATCTTCAATCTGATGGAAAATCGTTAGTGTGGCATGAAATTATCTACAAGTTTTATATCTAACATTTTTTTTTATCTCTTAGTTTACCAGTCAACGAGCAAAACGTATAAAATCTGGTCACTTGGTCCAGTTTCCCGCGCCGCGCCCCACCATATCGACCCCATCTTCTATCCAGTTGCGCCTATGTAGGTAGAATTTCAGATATTGATGTCCTGTTAATCTCCTTTTAGGCCTTGCAGAATACTTTATTCATTCTACGTTTATTCAGACTAATATACTTACCTGTCCTGCATGTTGAAAGAGTTGTATTACTGTTCTTGAATACTGCAACTGTACTGCACTTCAATACGGCAAAATAAGTCATTTTCGAACTCTAAAGATATATCGAACGATTATTGGTGGTTTCTACTTGCCGAACTAAAAGTATAAGCATAAGTAAAGGATGTGGTGTCAAATTTTAAAAATATAATTCTTGAATTTTTCATAAAAATGTCCATACGATGACTGATTATATTAAAGTAAAACAGTTTTACGGCAGTTTGACGAGATACGAGTCAGCTTATTGGCAACAGCAAATAGTTTAAAGTTAGTTTCAATTGAATTTTCTAAGACATATTATAATTAGTGGGTCTTACCTTAATTTTATGGAACACTTTTTTACTAAAAATATACACTTTGCGCCGAGCCTAACCTAATATAAATAGAAATCTTGAGGATTTGGATCTGGAAAACTATTCCAGACCAACTGTGCAAGATTGTCAACAGTATGGAAAGCTTAATCGAGCGAATTTATCCAAACATCTGCAATATTTCACCAGATGACTCTTCGAGGGCTATGTGAGAGAGCAATCCATACCTCTACAAACGACACAGCAAATACCATTAATGCAGCTTTACTAGATCAGCTGCCGACCCATAGAATGAGGTACGATTCATTTGATTCAGTAATCGAAGTCGATGATGCAGTGCATTACCCGGTTGAAGTTTTGCACACTCTCATTCCACCTGGTAAGCCTGCACATAGTTACTCTCTACCTCAAGGTTGAGGCACCTATCATGTTACTCAGAAATTTAAACTCCCTAAACTGAGTACGGAACAAGGCTGCAGGTAAAAGTCCTTCATAAGAACGTTATCAAAGCCACCACCTTCACAGGCATAGGCCAAGGAGAAACCGTATATATTCCTGGCATTCCGCTGATTCCGTCAGACTACCCTTTCCAGTTTAAAGGTCTGCATTGTCCTGTAAGAGTCTGCTACGCCATGACTATTAGCAAAGCTCGACAGAGTTTGAAAAGCGTTGGTGAAAAGCGGCTGGCGTTGGTCTGAGAAGTAATTGTTTCTCTCGTACAATTGTGCGTGGCCTGTTCTAGAGTCAGCTCTTCTGCCAGCCTGACAATTTTACAGCCGGAGAAAAGACGAAAAATATAGTCTACAGAGAAGTCCTTAGCACCTAGCTTGGCAGTAGGCGAGGACCGCCCAAAACAACCCCTTAGAATGATATCCAGGCAGCAGGTGAGAGGATTTGCAAACAAAAGTCCCCGTTGATCTAGACAGTAGGCGAGGGGATCTGCGCTAACAAAATTCCCGCAGAATGATATCTAGACAGTAGGCGAAGAGATCTGCCCTTATAAAACTCCCCACAGAATGATATCTAGAGAGTAGGCGAGGAGATCTGCCCTACAAAATTCCCAGCAGAATGATATCTAGAGAGTAGGCGAGGAGATCTGCCCTTACAAAACTCCCCACAGAATGATATCTAGAGAGTAGGCGAGGGGATCTGCCCTTACAAAAAGCCCCGCAGATTGATATCTAGGCAGTAGGCGAGAAGATCTTCCCTTACAAAACTCTACGCAGAATGATATCTAGAGAGTAGGCGAGGATCTGCCCTTACAAAACTCCCCGCAGAATGATATCTAGAGAGTAGGCGAGGGGATCTGCCCTTACAAAACTCCCCGCAGAATTATATCTGGGCAGTAGGCGAGGAGATCTGCCCTTACAAAACTCCCCGCAGAATGATATCTAGGCAGTAGGCGAAGGGATCTGCCCATACAAAACTCCCCGCAGAATGATATCTAGGCAGTAGACGAGGGGATCTGCCCTTACAAAACTCCCCGCAGAATGATATCTAGGCAGTAGGCAAGAAGATCTTCCCTTACAAAACTCTACGCAGAATGATATCTAGAGAGTAGGCAAGGGATCTGCCCTTACAAAACTCCCCGCAGAATGATATCTGGGCAGTAGGCGAGGAGATCTGCCCTTACAAAACTCCCCGCAGAATGATATCTAGGCAGTAGGCGAGGGATCTGCCCATACAAAACTCCCCGCAGAATGATATCTAGGCAGTAGCAGGGGGATCTGCCCTTACAAAACTCCCCGCAGAATGATATCTAGGCAGTAGGCGAGAGGATCTGCCCTTACAAAACTCCCCGCAGAATGATATCTAAAGAATAGACGAGGGGATCTGCCCTTACAAAACTCCCCACAGAAAGATATCTTATAGGCAGTAGACGAGGGGATCTGCCCTTACAAAACTCCCCGCAGAATGATATCTAGAGAGTAGGCGAGGGATCTGCCTTACAAAACTCCCCAGAAGAATGATATCTGGGCAGTAGGCGAGGAGATCTGCCCTTACAAAACTGCAGAATGATATCTAGGCAGTAGGCGAGGGATCTGCCCTACAAAACTCCCCGCAGAATGATATCTAGGCAGTAGACGGGGATCTGCCCTTACAAAACTGCAGAATGATATCTAGGCAGTAGGCGAGGGATCTGCCCTACAAAACTCCCCGCAGAATGATATCTAGGCAGTAGACGGGGATCTGCCCACAAAACTCCTGGAATGATATATCTAGGCAGTAGGCAAGAAGATCTGCCCTTACAAAACTCTACGCAGAATGATATCTAGAGAGTAGGCAAGGGATCTGCCTTACAAAACCCCCAGAATGATATCTAGGCAGTAGGATCTGCCTACCCACTCTTAGATCTTCCCTACAAAATCTGCTACACCCCGCAGAATGATATCTAGGCAGTAGACGAGGGATCTGCCCTTACAAAACTCCCCGCAGAATGATATCTAGGCAGTAGGCGAGGGGATCTGCCCTTACAAAACTCCCCGCAGAATGATATCTAAAGAATAGACGAGGGGATCTGCCCTTACAAAACTCCCCACAGAAAGATATCTTATAGGCAGTAGACGAGGGGATCTGCCCTTACAAAACTCCCCACAGAAAGATATCTAGGCAGTAGACGAGGGGATCTGCCCTTACAAAACTCCCCGCAGAATGATATCCAGGAAGTAGGTGAGGGCATCTGCCCTTTCAAAACTCCCCGCAGAATGATATCTTGGGAGTAGGTGAGGGGATCTGCCCTTACAAAACTCCCCGTAGCGTGATATCCAGGAAGTAGGGGAGAGGATCTGCGTAAACAAAACTCCCCGCAGAATGATATCCAGGAAGTTGGTGAGGGGAATTACCCTTACAAAACTCCCTGCAGGATATCCAGGAAGTAGGTGAGGGATCTGCCCTACAAAACTCCCCGCAGAATGATATCTTAGGAGTAGGTGAGGGGATCTGCCCTTACAAAACTCCCCGCAGAATGATATCTAGGTAGTAGGTGAGGGGATCTGCCCTTACAAAACTCCCCGCAGAATGATATCCAGGAAGTAGGTGAGGGGATCTGCCCTTACAAAACTCCGCGCAGAATGATATCTAGGTAGAAGGCGAGGGGTTCTGCCTTACAAAACTCCCCGTAGCATGATATCCAGGAAGTAAGCGAGGGGATCTGCGTAAACAAAACTCCTAATGGGAAACTAGCACGGATACCTCCTCGTGGTGTTTCTAGGATCATTCTAAAAACTGTGTAAATTTCAGTGTTGGTAAGTAACAAATTAGAAGAATATTGTAATCTGATTGATCACTGTAGTCAAGATACTTGAACTCATTTTGTCCATGGCGAAGCACGGGTACACAGCTGGTAGGCCTATATAAATACAGTACAAATATCTATAATATAAAAATGAATCGCAAAATGTGTTGGTAAGTGCATAACTCAACAACGCCTGGATCAATTTAGCAATTTTTTTAAAATGTTCGTTGGAGTTCAAAGATGGTTTTTACGGCGAGAAAAATTCAAATAACTGCATGTACTGGTTACTTTTAATAAATCAAATCTCGTAATCCCGCCGCAATTCTCTGATGCATATTCCTTCAAACAATGTATTGGCATTAAAGTTACCATGGAGATTATTTAAGGTAATGAAATTCAAAATTATAAGGAACAAAATTGCAAGTAACGTTTAAAGTAAGAGTATGGTGATGGAAGATGCAAAATTCAAACATCTCTTGTAAGTATAAAATAAATTTTAGGTGACCTCTCATTTAGAATCCCCCACTGATCACAATTCAACTATTTGGAGGTGTCAACCAAATTATAACATGGGCTCGCGCTTGGAGCACCCAAAATTCTCATTCAGGACAGATGATGGCAAAAGGAAAGGATCACAATTAACCATTTGGAGGTGTCAACCAAATTATAACATGGGCTCGCGTCTGGAGCACCCAAAATTCTCATTCTGACAGATGATGGCAAAAGGAAAGGATCACAATTCAACCATTTGGAGGTGTCAACCAAATTGTAACATGGGCTCGCGCTGGAGCACCCAAAATTCTCATTCAGGACAGATGATGGCAAAAGGAAAGGATCACAATTCAACCATTTGGAGGAGTCAACCAAATTATAACATGGGCTCGCGTCTGGAGCACCCAAAATTCTCATTCAGGACAGATGATGGCAAAGGAAAGGATCACAATTCAACCATTGGAGGTGTCAACCAAATTATAACATGGGCTCGCGCCTGGAGCACCCAAAATTCTCATTCTGGACAGATGATGGCAAAAGGAAAGGATCACAATTCAACCATTTGGAGGTGTCAACCAAATTATAACATGGGCTCGCGCCTGGAGCACCCAAAATTCTCATTCTGGACAGATGATGGCAAAAGGAAAGGATCACAATTCAACCATTGGAGGTGTCAACCAAATTATAACATGGGCTCGCGCCTGAGCACCCAAAATTCTCATTCTGGACAGATGATGGCAAAAGGAAAGGATCACAATTCAACCATTTGGAGGTGTCAACCAAATTGTAACATGGGCTCGCGCCTGGAGCACCCAAAATTCTCATTCTGGACAGATGATGGCAAAAGGAAAGGATCACAATTCAACCATTTGGAGGTGTCAACCAAATTGTAACATGGGCTCGCGCCTGGAGCACCCAAAATTCTCATTCTGGACAGATGATGGCAAAAGGAAAGGATCACAATTCAACCATTTGGAGGTGGCAACCAAATTATAACATGGGCTCGCGCCTGAGCACCCAAAATTCTCATTCTGGACAGATGATGGCAAAAGGAAAGGATCACTTCAACCATTTGGAGGTGGCAACCAAATTAACATGGGCTCGCGCCTGAGCACCCAAAATTCTCATTCTGGACAGATGATGGCAAAAGGAAAGGATCACAATTCAACCATTGGAGGTGTCAACCAAATTATAACATGGGCTCGCGCCTGAGCACCCAAAATTCTCATTCTGGACAGATGATGGCAAAAGGAAAGGATCACAATTCAACCATTTGGAGGTGTCAACCAAATTATAACATGGGCTCGCGCCTGAGCACCCAAAATTCTCATTCAGGACAGATGATGGCAAAAGGAAAGGATCACAATTCAACCATTTGGAGGTGTCAACCAAATTTTAACATGGGCTCGCGTCTGGAGCACCCAAAATTCTCATTCAGGACAGATGATGGCAAAAGGAAAGGATCACAATTCAACCATTTGGAGGTGTCAACCAAATTTTAACATGGGCTAGCGTTTGGAGCACCCAAAATTGTTATCCAGATAGATATGGGAATGTTAAGGATAACCATCTATTTAATTTATCAGGACATGAAACCTTTGGCAATATCTTCTTGTAAAGTTAAACTGATTGGTTGAAAATAAATGTTTTTCAAAATATAGTGTCCTTATACTTTTAAACTACGTAGCATCTTAATGTTAAACATATGTGAGTTATTTTTTAACCGACTTCAGAAAAACAAGGAGGTAACAAGTTGACCTGCGGCTATTTTAATTTTTTATGTCTGTCCACGAATAACTTTTGAACGCGGCCATCGTTTTACACCCATGTGCGTTGATTGGTTGATCTTACCTCCATAGTGGTCCCATTTAAATATATTTTTGATCTGACTAATATTTCTATATAAAAAAAGTAAAAAACCTCAAAAATCTCAAAAACCCAAGTACTTGTTGCGTATTTTGCGTGGTAAAAGCACTATTTTGAACCAAAAAAGTACTTCAATAGCACTATTTTGATGTAAAATTAGATTTTCAACCAGATGGTGGCCTTACGTTCTTTGAATATTTGAGTGTTGCTGAAATAAAGAGATACTTTCGTCTACCCCACAAATAAAAGTTCATAATATGGCAAATAGTGTGCGCATATAGTGGTATTCTAATATGTATCCATTCTCGGACCGGTTCTCTTTTTCATTTATATTAATAATGTAAAATTATGGCGTAGAACCTCAATACCTAATTCAATATGCAGACGATACCACAATTATTACTATTTCAAACTCAACAGAAAACCTAGAAATTCAAGCTTTTGAAAAAGTACACATTTGTACACAATTTTTTGAAAGTGTGTACTCGTATCTTAAAACTAATTATAATAAGTCAAGTTTTATTAATTTTCAACTTGGCAGGCAGAATTCCGATTACTGTCCAACTGCAATGATAGATAATCATTTGCTGGAAGAAGCTGAATCAACAAAATTTCTTGGCGTTTATATAGATAAAAATTTATCTTGGGACAGCCATATTGATTATATAAGCAAAAAGATTTCCTCTAGAATTTTTCTTCTTAGATACCTCTCCCAGCATTGTAAGCCACATATACTTAGAATGGCTTACTTTGGTTTAATACAACCATATATAAATTATGGTATCATTTTGTGGGGTTCTTGTTCAGAATATAAACTCTTAAGAATTTTTATTCTACAAAAGAAAGCTGTGTGAATAGTATCAAAATTACGTTTGAGGGATTCTTGTAGAGAAATATTTAAAGTATTAGGTATTCTTACCCTACCTTGTATTTACATATATGAAACAATTATTTTTTCAATAACAAATGGTAGTTTGGTAACAGGTCATGATATCCACAACCATGACACTAGAAATAGTAGTCAATATAGGTTGGGATATCATAGACTTAAAATATCTCATAAATTACCGTCCCAAATTGGTATTGAATTTTTTAACAAATTACCAGACTATTTAAAAATTATAAACTCTTTTAAATCGAAACTGAAAACATTTTTAATTCAAAAATCATTTTATAGTGTTGGTGAATTTATGGACGATTCAAATACAACTAATTTTTCTTTTTCCCATACAAACGTTTTCTAACCAAAACTTAGTCAATTTGAGCTTTATTGCTATTCGTTGCCAGCTAATACCTCTATTTTACAGACATAACACATATGTACGGAACAAAAAACTGCCACATTACAAATCTTTTTGACAGGACGAAGTCTGTCGGGTCCGCTAGTCAGATAATAAAATATGTTGCTTTTAAAGTATCAAAATTACTTTTTGTGTTGAACCATCAACCCTTAGGGCCAATTATTAGAGTTCGGTTACTGGATATTCGCTAGGCTTCACGGTAGCACTTGCAGCTACGCAGGTTTGTTATTATTTATTACAATTCAAACCGCAGACTATTTCGCCACATTACCGTTATTAGGTCACCGGAAATAGTTGGCGGTTGAATAGTTAAGGAGTAAAAGACGCTAGTAAATTTCCTCTCTTTAACAGTAAAGGAGGAATAGCAATAGTATTACTGGATTCTTCTGTATTATGCGTTAGCTTGGAAGTATCATTGATCATTGTAACAAAGATTCAAACATAAAAGTCAGGCGGTAATATGTGGTTTCTTTTGGCTCGAATCTTATTGGTTCTTATTGTGTGAACAGCTGATTGTTCCTCAGTGAGCAAGTTGTTACATGAATGTTTACGATCAATAGTTTGTTTGTGCGTCTTGAAAGTTATTATTGTGAGTGCTCTAATGTGTTACTTGGTGTGTTTAACAAAATTCATTACATTTATTTTAAAGGTACGGTGTTTATTTAGAAAAGAACATGATACATTACAAGTTGTAAGGCTGGCTTTTCGTTGATACAGATCGAGTTCTCAGACAGTGTTCCTCTGTTATTCTACAATCAAGTCGGGGAGTTCTAGGCTCCATATTATACCCTTTGTTTTTATGTTTATCAATGGCACCATTTGTCTGCTAAAAGTCGAATTATGTCTTTTTGCTGATGACACTTCAGCAACACTAATAAATAAAGAAAAAGAAACTCTTGAGATTGATATGTTTCAGGAAAGAAATTTCATAAGTCAATGGTTTTCCAATAATCTTCTAAAAACAAACGTACATAAAACCTGCATTATTGAATTTTCCTTTAGTGAGAGCAAACTGAGTGGTCTTCAATCTTTCATAGGTGACGTGCAAATTAGCTCCTCTAATTCAATGAAGTTTTAGGTGTCATTATTGACAAACATCTTAAGTTTCATGAACACATTTATCATGTAGCAAAAAACTGTCATCAGGAATATTTGTACTTAGACGTCTTCAAATGTTCTGCAACCTCGCACCTTAATAGAATATATTACGGCCTCATTTTCCTTTTAAATTACGCTGTACCAATTTGGGGAAGTGAACCACTAGGACAAAATTGTTATTCATACTTCCAAAAAAAGAGCTATTCGTACCATTTTCCATTTAAACCTCGTTCATTCTTTAAATCCACTTTCCTAGAAAATAATACAACATTCCCATGCATTTACATCCTGAATCCTTGTCATTCCTTATGAATAACCGTAATAATTTTTTTCCCGAAAATCCATCTAACTCCTATGACCTAAGAACCCGATTGAAATCACCAATATCATCATAAGACAGCTTTTTTCGAGAGGTCTTTGACTAGTCAAATAATAAATTTATACAACACTCTCCCAGCTTCTTTAAAACAAATTCCAAATTGTCAAAAGTTTAGATCTGAATAAAAAATATTGATAGTACTGTAAATGATTTTACTGTGTGGAGGAATTTAAAAACTATTTTAAAATGATGTTACACTAGTTAATATTTTTAAGTTGTAACTGTTCATTGAAATGACGAGTGCTCATGTACCGTAAATATGTATTTATGGCATAATAAAGATGATTTGATTTGATTACAACCGGTGCTATGTGAAAAGTTTATAGTGTAGGCTATTAACTACAGTCGATGTTACAGTGTTGTTGTGTTTAGCAGTTTCCAGCCTAGTCTAAATGGAATTCTACAGAAAGGTAAAACATTATACTCGTACAACTAATAGAAATTAGACATACTGTATTTTGTGTTAAACAATTTACGGCGTTCAATACTTTCCGTAGGTAACGAGACACATAATATTAAAACTATTCGTATAATACAGATAAGCCATAATTATGTTTCTATTTCTGTCTGAATTCTGAAATTAAATTAAACAACAACAAAACACAGTGACAAGTTAAAAATCTTACGACTTAAATAAAAGCTCGGTTTAGTACCAGATGATTACAGGAAAATGCTCCATTCACTGTTTTTGTCCCCAACAAAAGTATGCTATACAGTACTTGTTTTTTGTAAAAGGAAGGCTGTTGCTCGGGTACTGGCATCAAACTACCGATCTTGTGTTACACCTGTCCCTTTTCTTTTGAAAGTGGGTATCCGGTATCACTGTTTTATATTTTTACCTCTTATGATCCAAAAATATGTCATTCATTCATTCATAATTTCTCGTATTATATAGCCGGAAATAAGTTCTGATTCCAGATATAGATTGGTTAGAAGGCCATGCATAGGTTCACAATATGTTTATAAGGTTGGAAGTTAGACAACAAACACGGGAAGTTAGTTAGTGTTAGTTAGCCGCGAGAAGCTTGTCTTTCCACTTTTTACACGTAGTTTTGCAAAACTTATAAATATTGTACAGACTACCCTTAAAATTGAAATGTGTCAAAACAGTTTCTTTGTGGGTGATTTTGGGCTACCAGAAACAGTTGTGCAAAGTTTCAAGTAGGGTAAGCCTAGCGGTTTAAGCTGTGGTCTGATTATTAGTGAGTCAGGACACTCTTATATGTATTTTATATATATTTTCACTGCGCTCACAGACCCGCTTCACCAAAGTGACATTCTCGTGACATGTTTATAATATTCAAAATATTTATTAATTTGGATGTTTAACAACTACTATTTTACTAAAATTCTGAATTTCTTCCGCTTTTGCAAATAAAACAAGACTAACATTACCCAACTCACCCGCGTTCAGTGACAGTCCTTTATCCAAACAGTGGTTCACCTTCACCTACACACACATGCGCACTCACGGCTCACCTCCTACTGACTCCTGCGCGGTGCGGTCACCCGAGACTCTAGCTAGCTAGCACTGGCGAGGTCCGGGGCGGAGGTCACGTGATAACAATGCTTTCACTCTCCGCCGCTCTGAAAGTGAAAACCGTAAACCCACTCCTCGGCGCATGCGCTTGGATGGTGGGTGCGCGCGGTGGGATGGGCTTTCTACGCCGGCAGTGTGCGCAGTGCGCACGGTTTAATCAAGCGCGGAGCTCTTGGGCGTGTGCCAAGTAGGAAAAGTGTACATAGTTATTACTTTGAGAGTAATCGGTTTTAGAACTCCCACATGTTGAAATCCGGCAAGGAGCTAGGATTACAATTTTTGGAAACTGGAGGGGGTCTTCCAATTACCATGCAGTGGGGAATGGAATATCACCCAATCTAGAAGGGCGTCCGGGGGTTTCTCCCAGAAACATGGGCACATTTTAGGGAAAACTGTGTTTTTAAAAAAGGTAAAGTTTGTCTAGTTTAAAGAGGCGAAGTTAGGACTACAAAGTCTCTCTACCACTCAACCTCGACCTTTACCTAAATCCGTATTAAAATTAACAATTGTAAGTGGTGACTGCGAGTTGAACCCTCGCGGAGTGATGAGCTCGCGCGCCATATACCAATCCGCCACGGATCCTTCTGTTTAATTTCTTCGAACATTTTTTTCGATTGAAAAAAGGTTTAAGTTTTGAGCTTCCCAACACCTCCTGAGTCAAATGAGAAAACTTCATTTCGGGACTTTATACTGTCGGAAAACTGAGAACTGCTAAACGTCTTGTTCTAAGTTTCGCCCTCTCCGGCGATAGAAATAAAACACACTGTTACTAATTAAATTGCGTTAAAATTCGAACATCATGGCTCTAAATTTGCTACAATAGCTTATCACTAAAGAGACTCAAAAGTCAAAGATGACATGTATCCGCTATTTACCCTTTCGCCTTGTTCCGCTTGTGTTATGTTTTTCATCTGAAGACGGGGACAGGCTACAGATCCCGAAACGTCGTGTTCTTCTTTATGTTCACTGAAAATGGAAAAGTCCGCAATAATAATATAATCTCTAACCGTCTTCAAACAAATAATCGACAGATTACGCGGTTTGGCTACATAGAGTTGCAGATGCGAGCATCTAACACTAACAGTCATCAGACGATGACGAGGTCTGTGAAAGTGGAGGTAATACAATTGATGAGCGAAACGGAATTGCACTTTTCATCTTAACTCTCAGCCATGAGTATGTTGGTTCTACTCTCAAGAGATATGATGTTGGACTTTATGCCCGTGTTGTTACGTAATGATCGGTGATAGGCCAAATGTACTTTTTTAAACGGTAAACTCTTAAGATAATTTTTTGTTTTCAAAACACCTACTCGTTTTTTCTACGTCTCATATGTCATACCCTCTAAAAGTGGTCGGTGTCTCAAGTTGCCAAGCTATTGGATGAGTATTGGACAGGTGAATTTATCATTGGTTGCTGCACATTTTCGACAAATCATAGACCAACGAACCGTAAGTCTATGGTCAAATCATGTTATATTCAGTATTCTGCTTTGGCCAATCCGTTACTTGCTAGCCCCCGCAGCCCAACACGAGCACACCTCCAACCTGCCAGTCGCACATTCATCCCCCAGTGCGCGATGTATCGTAGGCGGCCACCGGACGAAGAACCCGCGTAGTGCGTCACCGCGTTCGCCCCCCCCCATCGTGTGTATAGGACAATAAATAGGGTAAATAGTGTACCATATTATGTTTTAGTTAAGGACAATAAGAGTGCCGACGATGGGGGGCGAAATGCGCATCCACTTTACTCTCAACTGTAGGATCTACAGGCACAATACAAGGTAATTAATAGCTTCTGTTATGTAGTGTCTTCTGCCGCTATGAGGTTATTTGTATCAATCTGCCCTTTGAGCCCATAAATAATGTATTGCATACATATCATTCATTACATGTACCGCATTCGTCGTTTTATTAAGTTAAAATGCGTCCTTCGTTCTGCAATCGAGGTCCTTTTCTAAATGCAATATTTCCATTCTCGCTCCGATTCGTATCGTTCCACTACTAAAATTGGAATTCTGTCAACTGACCGAAATGTTTTGTCCGCAAGTAAGCGTTCTCCTAGTCCTGTGCCATAAACTCGTCTGAACTATAAAAGGCTTGTGCGATCAAAATGTTTAAAGCAAGGACTTTAAAGTATTTGTTATCGATTTTGGCAACCTGTTCACAATCTGTAGACTCCTGTCTGCGAAGGCAAACGTTCATGAACCACCATTCTTTGTCGCCCAGTCGTTCTGTCGCCCTTCCTCAAGTTCCATAAGAATGAAGGTCACTTCCTGTTAAGATATCGTACTTTGATTTGAAAAAAAGACAAATCTCCAAAGTGTGTAAATTTTCAAATGCTGGTTTGCACAACTCTTCTCTTTTCGGTGCGATCCAGCGATGATTCTGATTTTTATATAATGGTCTTTCTGGAAGATGTGTTTCAGCAACTGCTTCACAGAGCGAATCCGCAGGAAAGGTTAACGGTAGATTACTCCAAAATACGCCGTCATCAGAACCTGAGGTGGGCAGTATTTTGAAACGCCTTAGGCTTGCTCAAAACATAAACGCTTTAGACCAGAACTTAGCGCAAGCACTATCTACGTGCCAACCCTCGATCAAGACGTATTCCGAGGAATTTTGTCGAACAGCTTCCTCGATCTCATCCAAGTCATCCTGATGCTCATGTGCTCTTGGTGGGGGCTCTTGGTTAGAGTTGGACTGCTCCTGCGATACTCACCTCTCATGTTTCATTCTTGGGTAATTCCCAGCATTTACGTCAGCGGTGTCTTCAGCACTTGAGATAATCGCTCAGAGCTGCGACAAGAAGTGCAAGAGTTACGCACGGTACAACTCTGCGGTAAGCTGAGCGCTATAGGTTGCTCAATGTACCCTGAGGCGTCCTAGAACTGGGCCGGTCACTGCTCCAGTGTCGACCTTTGATAAATAATCAAACACACACAACATTCACAGTGAGTGTGTAATAAATAACCACCAGTCTGGACCTGGTGTGGCTGAATGCAAACCAGGCCGACACGCAGCTAAGCGCTAAAGTGCCACTTGCATGAGTAAATCGAATTAACCGTTCACGGCCTCGCTTAGGCATTCGGCCGTTCTATTGCCACGGGCGCTTCGGCCTACTTCGCTCAGACTTACGTCTTATTTTACTGCAAGCTTTATTACATATCGTGAAAAGAAAACGTATTTCAAATTTATTCGCCTTTTTTTTGAAACGACTGAATGGATTTTCATATTTTTGGTACATTGATGGATACTATTAAAATACATATTTATTTCAAATGTACTGTTTTAGACAATTTTTTAACCACTTTTGGCCAAACTCCCTCCAAAGGTACTTCCATTAGCCGATTTCGCTGGCTAACGAACTTGACCGAGATATTTACAAAGGAACATGTGTACCAAATTTCATGAAATCGGTCAAAAATGTGACCTGTAGAGATGATACATATATACATGAAGTATTGAAAAAAATGCTTAAAACGTGTTATGGGGGTCAGGATTGGTGCTCATCTCATGGTCCTGAGGCTGGGTCTTACCATGCTGACGGCATGAATATCTCATTTTGTCCAAAGGAAATTTGATAATAATACTAGTCCAAGTCCTAGATAATTATTTCTAGTAATTCTCCGAATAGTCACATATTTAGTGAGTTTTAAGACTACCGTATACTGTAAGTATTTAAATCCCATTCCCGGATACTAGAACCAGGCCGACACGCAGCTAAGTGCTAAAGCACCACTGGCGTGAGTGATGAAGCATTCCTGTTGCAATTTGTTACTAAAATCGCGACTTGAAACTCGCTACGCTCACAACCTCGCTTCGGCCTTCAGTCTCAACTTTAACTTTTCTACGATGACGGGAATTCCGAGGCTGTATGATTCGGCCTTTGGCTTCAGCTTTGCATCTAGTCATGCTGACTAGGAAGGAAGACACGGGGCGACCAATCAGTCGGGTAGCATCTGTCACTAACTCACTGACCGTGGATGTGTTTTAGTTTCGCTAATTGTTGTGTTGTTTTTTCGGCTAGCCGGTTTAAGATTAAATTACTTTAACAGTATTGAGAAATTTTGCTTTTTTTAGCGAAATTTGATTACTTAGAAGTGTTATTCGTTAGATGTTTTAAACTTGGGCCCCACCTTAAGGGCCTGCCTCTGGTACCGCGAGAGCGTCGTTGCAGAAAAATAAAATAAGGACTTTAGTATTAATGCTATTTTGACGAAACAACTCTTAAATGAAAAACAAACATATTATCTAGGTTTGCCTGTAGGCTAGTTCATTTTTCAAAATGTATTTTAGTTTGTTATGCTATTAACGGTTAAAGTTAGAAAATGTAGAGTGTGTTTAGACCTTATTTAAAAGCTGAAAATAGGTTTAAAATAATCACAGGCAAACACAGTAAACTATTTCTCTTTCATGCAACTTATATCAAATTTCTTCATATAAGAGCGCTATCTACTTTCTACGAAACCCTTGCAAGCGGAAGGTTTGACAGTGGCCGCATCAGTTGAAGAAGCCTTACATTTAGCCCATTGTTACGTGCGCGGTGTCGTGTGTTCCTTGGGCTGACGAGTTCAGCCTTTTCTGCGGTGACCACTGAGGCGCACCCTTAATTTTCCATTTCATGGTTCGTCTACACTGCCGTCCCTAGGCACGTGTCTACCACCTCCCCTGCGCCACGCTACCCATGGTTGATGGGTGGGTGTTGACAGCTCTACTCAAATTGACCGAAGGACCTTGACTAGATCTTGCCCAACATTCAAAGAGCAGAGACGTGAATACCACAGCACAGTCCACACTCTGACTGGGTAGAGGTCAAAGGTGAGGGAAAGCTGCACGACAATGCATCCACACTTTGATTGTCTGCAGAGTGATCAGTTTACTCGTATACGTTGTTACTATCAGAATAGTTATAAAGAGTAGACTCCATTCTAGGCGTGTGATTAATATTTACAGGTTTGTTTTTCTATTTATAGGCTGAATTTTCTATTAGTGAGAGCAAACTGAGTGGTCTTCAATCATTCATAGGTGACGTAGAAATTAGCTCCTCTGATTCAATGAAGTTTTTAAGTGTCATTATTGACATACATCACAAGTTTCATGAGCACATTGATCGTGTAGCAAAAAACCTGTAATCAGGAATATTCGTACCTGAAATTTTCTGCAACCTCCTACCTTATTAGGAATATACTACGGCCTCATTTTTTCCTTTTTTAAATTACGCTGTTCGGGGAAGTGGACAAAACTGTTATTTATATTCCAAAAAAAGCTATTCGTACCTTTATTAATTTAAAACCTCGTTCATCACTCGTGCAAATCCACTTTCCTAGAAAATAGAATATTAACATTCCCATGCATTTACATCCTTGAATCATTGACATTCCTTATAAAAAACCGTAAGAATTTTTCTCCGAAAATCCGTCTAACTCCTATAACTTAAGAACCCGATCAAATTTACCAATACCCAATCATAAGACAGCATTTTTCGAGAGGTCTTTGACGAGTAAAATATTCAATTTGTACAACGGTCTCCCAGCTTGTTTAAAACAAATTCAAAATTGTCAAAAGTTCAGATCTGAATTTAAAAAAATATTGATGGTAAATGGTTTTTACTGTGTGAAGAATTTAAAGATTACTTTAAAAATGATGTTACACTAGTTTAAAAATTATAAGCTTTAACTATTTATTTATTTGTTATGTTTTGTCATTAGGTCAGAAACAATACATAAAATATTCTAACATGATTCTGGGACACGCTGTGTATAAAATAAAGACTAGCGAAATAGCCACAACGACAAATACACAACATCTAACTAATTTTTAGTTTTCCCTGTACTGTATTTTTCATATTGTGTGTCGCCATAGAACTGAACAAAAGGCCTTGTTTTGTCTAACGATTTCAGTATACAGTCAATTCAAACTCTTTATTGATTTTCCCTTATATAGGGGTGTATCACGTACAATATTATTACATATGTATAATTTAATTGATTTTCATTAGTCTTTAGGTTGGTGACACTCATGTTTTTAAATACTAAATCACTTGTTTTATGAAACAAACCAATTTACATGCACGTTTTATATAAAAATATAAACACGGTTTCAAAAAAGGAAACAAATTATTAATTTATGAAATAAGCGTTCATACGGTATAATTTCGCAAGCTTCAACCTTCCAGGGTAAAGACAAAGCTAACAAATCCGGGCAATTTCTTTCAGTACTAAGGAAAAGTCTGCTGAGACTAATTTGACGGCAGTAGTTTGGATCCGTTTCTCCGATTGTTTCAATGATTGTACACAATTTCTACCATTGTTGTGTTGTGTGCAGGATGTCACTGAAAGTAATCTGTGCTTTCTCAGGAGTTAGCTAATAGTTTATACGGTACTATGTTTTTTGTAAAACTTCCGGGCTTGGTGTTTTGTTTCGGCTTGGTAAAATCAAATTTTTAACCTATCAGATCTAAGTGGAGGTATCTTTATTTAGTAGTGTGTGCGTGTTTTAGAGTTGTCTAAAATTGCAGGATTTATTATTGAACATTGTTATTCAAAGTTTTATTTATTTATTTATTTATTTATTGTACAATGTACATACAATTACATTGAAACATGGAAATGTTAAATATAAATACTTGCAAAAAAAGCTAAAAGATGGCATGCACTGAATAAAGTGATGTGTAATGTGTGAGTGTGATTTCTTCAATCCACCTACTAAAGTGGTACTATCTTTTGTACATCTTTTGGTTTTGATATTTATTAGTAGGGTGGTTATGGTAACAAAGGTGTGCGGAGTTAACATATGATGAAATGCAACGTAAATAATATGAAGCAAAACAGGAAAATATAAATAAGAGATAAATATATAGATACAACAAGATAAACATATGGTATGGTAATACACATTTTTTAATATAACATAACATTTATTGTCAATGTACATACAATCATTAATTGTGTTGACATAATGCTTAAAACTAAGTTTATAGAGAATTTAGAAATGATAAACACTCCGGTACCGGAGTAGGCCTAATGGTCCAAAGTACATTAATGGTAATTGTAAAATAAATTGTAAACCTATTTGAAACCATACTTATAATTATGTGCATGAATTTATTATTTTTAATTAGTTTAGGATACATCCATAAATTCATTCACACTATAAAATGAATTGTTTAAAAGATATTGTTTTAGTTTGCGTTTGAAAGAATTAAAATTTGTCTCTGATCTTATACCCTCAGGTAATTTATAATATAATTTAACTCCAGCTACACAAGGAAGTTGGTCGTAAATGTGAAGCTATGAAAGTTATTCGAAAAGTATTAAGTATGGATGTGGAATGATCCGGTATCCAAATGACATTTTGCCAAACAAAATTATTGTTTCCAAAATGTACATGCAAGGAAGTGTTAAAATATTTAGTGTTCTAAACAATTCCTTGCACGGTTCTCAATAACCTGATTTGGAAACGATTCGGACTACCTTCTTTTGTAAAAACCCTCAAAATCTGTGATCTGAACAAGCACCCCATAAGGAAATTCCATAATTTATATAAGATGTAGAAAAATAAGCTGTTCTCAAAATTTCAGTATTACAGTATTCGGATAGGTTACGTAAAGAAGAATACTAAGAATTTTGCACACACATTTTCAATTTGGAAATTCCATGATAAATATGTATTAATGTATTTCCAAAATTTAACTGTTTGCATCTCTTTGAGCATATCTTCGTCTATCATAACTATAGGTCTACATTATTATTCATTTTACTACCGCTCGTGTTCACAAGACCACAACTACTATATTTTTAGTCCTGTGTGTGTTTTTTTATTAAGAGTATAGTATATTAATTTAAAGATAATTTCATTTCACACAACTTGAATAAGACTTTTTTTAAAAATAGGTTTGTTTATACAAATATAATTTTTCCACTTTGAAAAACAGAACATTTTTTATAACAAACAGTGTAGAAAAAACGTATAATTGAACTGTGAAAGGCTAAACGTGTTATGTGGTTTTGTATTGTATTTTCTATAACCATCGTAATTACTATTTTATTTAAAATCAACATTGATATTTAAAATAGACGTATTTCCATTGTAAACTTCAATTTATTATCTATATTCAACCTCTCTTCCTAAGACGCGGGTGTTTTATTTATCAGGTAGAAATGTTTTCTCGTGAATAATTATTTTTAGTACATGTTGGCTAAAGTTTAAATCAATAAAAAATAGACATCCTCGTAACTTATTTTCATACAATACAAGCGTCCGTTTTATTTTTTTTGGGACAAAAAAGCAAGAACGCCTGTATTTCGATAGTAGTTACAAACTGACTGTACTGGAATGATGTTGCATTTCAAAACTGCAGGCGCTTGCGTTTTAACATTAATTACTTAGTACACTACTTGCATTGTTTTGAATCTTTACCAAGTAAACGGTGTGTACAACTTTAATCAAATAAGTTTGGTAAAGCGGATTATGACATTTTTTCTTTTGTCGTCCCGTGACACAATGCAGCTGGGAGATAAGCAACCTATAAGTTGGGAACTTTCTGCTCATTATTAAAACTGGCAATTTATTGTTTACAAAACTATAAATCAAAACTATAAAATATAACATGTTTATCTGCTTACCCACTTAATGTATTAAGATCTAAACAAACTAACATTTTTCACCGGAAGGAATCTTCTAAAAAACTAGTTATTTGTGTTAATATTAAGTGGTTTTTAACCAATTTGATCTCTTAATGTCAATGACTAACGTAAAGTTAACTGGCTGCTTATAAGGAAAATCAAGATTATATTGAACTAAGTTCGAGTTTTGTGCTTAATGTTATAAAGAAAACTCCAAAAGTTAAACATTTATACAAGAACATTTGGAATTCTTTTATTATAATTTTTTAGTCATAAATCTTGATCAGTTTTGGTATAGCAAGAACCAGAGTTAGGCAAAGGTGTTGCTTAAAACAACTTAATTCTACAAAGAAAGCAGTCCGAACCATTGCAAAATTGCAATGGAGAGTCGTGTAGGCCAGCATTCAAAATTTTGAAATTGTTGACACTACCTTGCCTCTATATTTTAGAATTATTTTATGTTTTTCAAGTCAAAATGTGGTCTCGTAAGAGGAAGTGACATTCACTCTTATGAAACTAGAGGCAGGGAAAACTACCGAACTGGGAGACACAGAACGGCAGTTCATGAACGTTTACCTTCTCAGGTAGGAGTTCAGCTCGTCAACAGGTTACCAAATTCGATCAAAAGTGCCCACGAGCTTAAGGTGTTTAAAACTCGCCTGAAAAAAGTTTTGGCCGCAGAAGCATTTTACAATACAGACGAGTTTATGGCACACGATTGGGAAAACGCGGAACACACAAACTGACTACAGGACTAGAGTGGTACAATTCGAATGAATGAGAGAAAGTGAATGTCAAAATGTATGTCTGACTGGGATTTCGATTTTAGAATGCGTGGAAAATTTTAGCTTTTCAAAATTAAGTGACGTTTGCATAACATGTTAACATGTTGAACGCAATAAACCATTTATTTATTTATTTTAATTAAGTTTACCACGTCTAGATTATTAACTGACATTGTCTTCGGGTTAGGCCTGCTTGAACCCTGGATTCCTTGGGCAGCTCTTTTGTGGCCTCTAGTGTAGTTGAAGTTGCTAAGAGTGCACAAAACCTGGCGTCCATTTTGTTTTTTGTCCCCTAAGAACAATGTAAAAACAGGTATTTTCTTGAGACGCCTACAATTTTCATCTTTCGAAAGAAGTTTTATTTGAAAGATAAAAAGTAATACAGTGACTTCGCTCACTACATTTTTGAAAATTGTATTAGTTTACTAGTAAAAAATAAATTACAATAGAAAGTTTGAAAATGGAAATTTGGCTTAGCGGAGGCACTAAAACATGTAATACACTTTAAAACAAAGTTTGTTCCATACAAATCCAATAGAAACTATATGTGTGAAGTGTCCCAAGACAATACATGTTTTTAGATTGCTCTACTATGGAACGAAGTTCAAGGTCACAGCCACATTTTGGCCTCGCTGTGGAGTAATATCTTCAGTTACTGATTGGCTTAAACCTACTTGCTGTCTGCTATCCTATTGGCTGTGACACACGATACTGCTGGCTGTAATGCTAACCAGAAGTGGTCACATGTGCCAAATCTACCATTGGATCCGGAAATGCCAACTGTCTATCACTTTGCTCATTGGCTGTGACTTACACTAAATACTTCTTCACGTGCCAGCTGGTTGCCAGCTTCTTGAAAGTGTAATGCTGTCTTCTTTGTTGAAATTATTATCATTTTTAATTACTTCAATGGTTTCTCGGATGACTCTCGGGTAATAATGTGAAAGTTTTACCAATACTTTGAACTATGAAGTTTGGACGCGGTTTGAACCGGAAGAACTAGATTACTGTATAGTGTTGAACTGTATTTTGTTGCAAGGTAAAGGTTACTGGTTAGCTGGCATAGCACAGCTTCCTGGTGTGTGCTGAGCCAATATTTGTGAGGATGAGGCAAGTGATGTGATAAGCGTTATCTGCTCGGCCTTGTCTTGAGCCTGGCGCCTGCAGCCCGCCTGCACCAGCCTACTGATAACAATGATAACAACAGGTGGAAATCTCAATCTGAACCTGTTTTCAATTCGCAGCCGCCAATGTCGAAACCCTGGTGTAATGAAACAAATAGTGGCTGATCGAGTTATAGTTAGCTCAAAATATAGAATGTATCAAATTGTTTCAGTTGCTCAGTCTGATGCACGTCTGTGATTGGTCGTCCGTTACTCCCAGCCAGCCAACCAGTCAGCGGACTGGCTACTATATATTTTTTCTTCAACGTGTTTATGCATGTTGTATATTTTCTTGACTAGTTTTCTTGATTAAATAAGTCATAGTTTGGCCGTTAGCTTAGGTAGGCATCAACAATAGACTGCATCTGTCACAGTTTCAGTTCCGTTCGTTGATTTAAGTGTGGATAATTTGTAATTACACTTAGCAGGCGCGTTTTATAAGGTTTAATTGATCTTATTGAAACTAGTTTCGGAAATTCCTAAAAGGGAATTTCCTGTGTAAAGTTTTCCCCGTTACAGGAAATTCACTAGTATTCACGGGAACGATTGTGCCTAGGCCTCGGCTATATTTATAATGTACGTACTTGTTATCGTTTCAAAGCATAGTGTTAAGCACAACTTAGAAAACAATTTTACTGCTGTTTTCTAAGGAACTACCGGAAGGCAGCTGCTACAGGGTGTGGTGTCTTGTGTTCAAGCAAGTCATCATTATTATAGTGTAACTGTGGCCTCTCTATAACCGAAGGTCGCGGGTTCGATTCTTCGTCTGAACGATGCTTATTAGTTGCACACGTGCATCTCCGTGCTTCACCACCACCAAAATATTGATTTATTTTTCGAGCTTTATTGTAGGGTAAACTTTAAACTGTGAAAAATTGTCGGGATAGCATTTTTACCACTAAAGGGCTTTTTAAATAGAGTGCCAAAATTCAAAATTGGCTACATTAAGACCTCATTCAACTTACAAAGTTGCATTCATTCGAATAATTTCAGTAATTCAGAAACATGTCACTCTTGTCCGGCTGAAGTGTAAAATGGGATGTCTCAAGTGTGAACCATAAACTCGTCCGTATAGGCTACTGTCAACGCTCTTGGAACCAACACGGATTTTAGACGAGTTTTAAATGCCTGATGTTTTAAACTAAGCATTGTATCATTTTTGATCGAATTGGACAAATAGAACTCCTGCCTGAGAAGGCAAATGTTCAGAAACCACCGTTCTGTGTCTCCCAGTTCGGTAGTTTTCCCTGTCTCTCGTGCCATAAGAGTGTAAGTCACTACCTCTTGTCGGGTAGCCGATTATTACCCGATCTTTACGTCGGTTTCTCTGGTAGTTTTCAAGTTTTGATATTTTTCAACTGATTTTCAAACTCTTTGTTTGATGGACAGGTCCAGAGATTTACTGTGAAATGTTATTCCTAAAACACCTTTTACAGTTTACACTACGCTGTTTTCTGCAAACCATACAGGATGAAGTCGGAAAATACAAAATAATACAATAAACTAGTCACCATTTTGAAATGTTTCGTTTGTCCGTGTTGATAGATTCTTCCTTCATACTGAGATTTAAATCAACTCCTTAAGCAGTATAAAAATTATTAAAAGGCAAAATGGAATCTAGCTAGTGCATAACAAAGCATATTTAGATACAAGGTAAAGGGAAATTTTTCTCTGTTTTAATGCACTTGCGTGAATTTTGACACTCCACCCTAATATCACACTATAACGTTTCACTTTAAAAAATTTCTGACTTTGCTCCTGGTCCTTAAAACTTTATTTTAAGGGTGCGCCTCTGTAGTCACCGCAGATAAAAGCTGAATTTGTCCGCCCAAGGAACACACGACACCGCGCACGTAAACAACGGGCTCTCTTTCAACTGATGCGGCCTAACTGTCAAACCCTCCGCTTGCAAAGGTTTCGTAGAAAGTCGCTCATATATAAAGGTTGAATTGATTAGATTTTTGATGAACCCATTTTTAGCTTCTTAAATAAGGTCTTAAAAACACTCTGTGTTTTCCAACTTTAAGCGTTAATAGCATAAAAACATTTCCAAAAATGAACTACAGGAAAACCTAGATAATATGTTTATTTGTTTTAAGAGCTGTTTCGTCAAAATAGCATTAATACTAAAGTCCCCATTTTATTTCCCGCAACCTCTGCAACGACGGTCTCACGAGCAACTGAGGCGGTCCCTTAAAACACATAAAAAACACCATACGTTTGGAATTTTAAAACGTCCAGCAATGATGGACAATAGGCCTAACGGATAAAGTACACTAGTACAAAATACCTTGCAACAAGCCGCTTATACTGCGTCCGGTTTCTAATGTCAGTTGGCAATTCAGCGGTTTCGTCCTTGGCGCTAGGATCTATTTGCATTCCTAGAACGCGCCGTGCTTATTGTCCCATTCATAAACCACGAGACCACGTGTGACTATAGCAACTACCGGATTGGGAGACATTGTCATAACTATTTAAGTCGTTAAAATAAGAGATTTGATTGTCTTGAGGTAACTTTAGAATATCAGTGTACTCCTATATTTCCTAAGTCTGTATGTTTGTAGGTGGATTGAACCTAACGTTTTTCTAACAGTTATTAATTTTTTTTAGATTATACTAGCTGAGAGTACCCGCTTCGCCTCGGGGCTTTGTTAACAGCTGTGTGTATATTTTAATAAAAATTGCAAATTTAAAGTAAACAAAAAATAGTTTCCTATATTATATTTCAGAAGTTGAACTATTATTGCGGACATTTTCCATCGTTAGTGAACAAAAAGGATTTTTCGGGATCTGCAATCTGATCCCGTCTTCAAATCCTCCATCGTCAACAACAAAATCCTATAATATTTTTTAGAAAAACTAACTAGTTTGCCTGTTAGTTCACTATCTTCGCCTTATAAGTGTTGGAGTCATAGTTACTTTTCCGTTCCACCCGTTTTTTTAGAGCCCGCTTTGGTTTTTGCAATTTATTTTGAGGTTGTTATATGGACTTCAAATGTAGCTAAAGACACACTGCGTGATTAGCTTAACCCTCAAACAAAGTTTCATTGCCATAGTTTCAGCAGATTTTGAATTTTAAGCAGTCCAATATGCCTTAAAAACGTCTTCAGTGCCCCTTTTGGTCCCTCGCCAAATATGTTTAGGATGTTGTCTAGATATAAAATATAGCTAAAGACACAATATGTAATAGGCTAAACCCTTAAACGAAGTTTCATCGCCAAAGGTTTAGCCAAATTTGAGTTATAAGCGGTCCAATAAATGCCTTATAAACGTTACAGACAGGCATTCTTCTGACGCCAGTTTCGGTCTTTGCAAAGTATATAAACACCAAATATGGTGCGATGTATATAAAATTATATAAAAGCGATGGATTCACAGACAAAAGTCTTATTTTATTTATATAGATTCTCGAAAACAGAAGCAATACTTAGAGATTATAAATTTGTCTCTCTACTGAGAACTTGTTTTTGATGCACACAGTATTCAAGTTTGACTACTATGTTGTTGTGTCTGAGTTTTGCGTACACAGAGATAGATTTCTTACCATACACGTTTTTTAGTTATAAGGCTGTTGTAATCTTTTGGCAATTCAGCGGTTTCGTCCTTGGCGCTAGGATCTATTTGCATTCCTAGAACGCGCCGTGCTTATTGTCCCATTCATAAACCACGAGACCACGTGTGACTATAGCAACTACCGGATTGGGAGACATTGTCATAACTATTTAAGTCGTTAAAATAAGAGATTTGATTGTCTTGAGGTAACTTTAGAATATCAGTGTACTCCTATATTTCCTAAGTCTGTATGTTTGTAGGTGGATTGAACCTAACGTTTTTCTAACAGTTATTAATTTTTTTTAGATTATACTAGCTGAGAGTACCCGCGCTTCGCCTCGGGGCTTTGTTAACATAGCTGTGTGTATATTTTAATAAAAATTGCAAATTTAAAGTAAACAAAAAATAGTTTCCTATATTATATTTCAGAAGTTGAACTATTACGGACATTTTCCATCGTTAGTGAACAAAAGGATTTTTCGATCTGATCCCGTCTTCAAATCCTCCCATCGTCAACAACAAAATCCTATAATATAGTTTTAGAAAAACTAACTAGTTTGCCTGTTAGTTCACTATCTTCGCCTTATAAGTGTTGGAGTCATAGTTACTTTTCCGTTCCACCCGTTTTTTAGAGCCCGCTTTGGTTTTTGCAATTTATTTTGAGGTTGTTATATGGACTTCAAATGTAGCAAGACACACTGCGTGATTAGCTTAACCCTCAAACAAAGTTTCATTGCCATAGTTTCAGCAGATTTTGAATTTTAAGCAGTCCAATATGCCTTAAAAACGTCTTCAGTGCCCCTTTTGGTCCCTCGCCAAATATGTTTAGGATGTTGTCTAGATATAAAATATAGCTAAAGACTATGTAATAGGCTAAACCCTTAAACGAAGTTTCATCGCCAAAGGTTTAGCCAAATTTGAGTTATAAGCGGTCCAATAAATGCCTTATAAACGTTACAGACAGGCATTCTTCTGACGCCAGTTTCGGTCTTTGCAAAGTATATAAACACCAAATATGGTGCGATGTATATAAAATTATATAAAAGCGATGGATTCACAGACAAAAGTCTTATTTTATTTATATAGATTCTCGAAAACAGAAGCAATACTTAGAGATTATAAATTTGTCTCTCTACTGAGAACTAATGTTTTGATGCACACAGGTATTCAAGTTTGACTACTATGTTGTTGTGTCTGAGTTTTGCGTACACAGAGATAGATTTCTTACCATACACGTTTTTAGTTATAAGGCTGTTGTAATCTTTTGGCAATGTGTTTAGTTTGCTCTAGTTCTGTGTCTATAATAGCTTCTCCAACGTGCTTAAATTGATGAACTCTTTTAAATTTACCGCACTTTATAGTTTTCGACTATTCAGGGGCAGATTTGAAAAAATAAAAGAGGTACAGTTAAAATGTTATTAATACTCGTATACCACTCTATTTCGAAGTACAGTAAATCTGTAAACCTACTGTTCCGCTCTCCTATTCCCACTATTTTTAAAAAGTAAAAGGTAAAGGTAAAGTTTGTCTTGTTTAACGAGGCGAAGTTAGGACTTCAAAGTCCTCTCTACCACTCAACCACGACCTTTACCTAGCGTTACCGTATAATCACATTACAACAATGTAAGTGATGACTGCGGAAATCGAATCCGCACCAGCGGAGTGATCGGCTCCGGAGTCGCGCACGATTCCAACCCGCCACGGGTCCGCTAATAATATTTTTAATGCTAGTTTTAAATTCCTTATCGAATGTATATCACCGAGTGCAGCTTGTTAATATACTCAGTGTTGATGAAGAAATATTCACAGTTTTCAGTTCGTGTTGGGGGACAGTTCGGACGGGAGAGAATTATTCACAGTTGGCACGACATTCCGAGAACGGTTCACTTATAACAAAGCCACATTTCAATTATACGAAACCGACACTGTTGTTTTTGCACTTTAGTTCGGAAAACAAAGGACATCGTGCTAAGTACAATAACATTTGTAGTAAAATATGCGTACAAATATGAGTCAGAACAGGCGAATAAGTACGTTCAAATTATTTGTCTGTCCTGTTTTAGTTTTTTTACAACATTTATTTGCACAATTATAACGATTTTGATTTTAAAAGATCATAACTAAAATTGTCTTTTAAGACCTTGTTGTAAATGCGCTCGGAAAATGTTGTCATGAAAATATTCTAGTAAAGGATATACGCAGCAGTTAGTGGCAGGTGCACATCATAGGCATTTATAATTACGGGATATTTAGGCCATAAAGTTTGGTTGGAAAATTGGTCAGAGGCAAGTTACCGAAAAGAGTACAATAGTCTGGACTGACGACAGAAAATCAGCTCAGTTCGAAAGGTTGAAGCAATTCTGGACACAAAGAAAAGCCAACTTTTCAAGATGGCGTTGACATAGTTCCCGTAGTCCTACTGATACGGCTGGATCTAAAGGCGAATAATAATAATAACAATTGATTATTAGTTTGTTGTCTAAAACTTAGAAAACAAGATAAATGCATTAATGATTACATTATACAAATATTTAATTTCGAGAGGTCTTTGACGGGTCAAATAGTCAATGTGTATAACACTCTCCCAGCTTGTTTAAAACAAATTCAAAACTGTCATAAGTTAAGATCTGAATCAAACGAAATATTAATAGTAAATGGTTTTTACTTTATCCAGGAATTTACAAATTATTTTAAAAACGATTTTACACTATTTTAAAAAATTGCTTTAACTATATAAAATGACGAGTGCTCATGTACTGTAATTATGTATTTATGGCATGATAAAGATTATTTTATTTGAACCATAGTTAAAATACACTTAAGTTAGTGAAAATACCCCAAAACATACAGTACCTCAAACATTTTATTTCTTGAACAGAACTAGAAGAACTCTTTTCAGTGATTTAAATAACACTCTGATATCACCATTCAAGACGGCGTCCATCCTGAACCGAACAGTCTGTTATGATCCACGAGCCGACATAAATAGACGTGACTACGTACGGTATTGTACAAGCTAGGCTAGGGATATGAGCGATTGTCATGCGAACCACACAGCACCAAGGTGACGACAGCTGTCAGGGAACAAAGAGTAGTGCATATTCTGTGGTATACTATATAAAGTGTAAGTGTTAGTGTGCGAGTGCATGCTGCATGTGAAGTATGGGCTGTGAGCACGCGGCCCTACAGGTGGTCGGGCTAATGTGTTTTATGTACGTTACGGAGAAATGTAGAAGTTCGTTTTGTGTGAACAGGAACAAATTAAGTTTTATAATACATTTTAAAAGTTCATCATAACTAAAGATTTTTGTCCTGTACTATCACGAGCGTTACGAGGCTGTTCGCTAAGCCCATAGTCTCGCTTCGGCCTTCGGCCTGAGATTTATGTGGTCTTTTACTGCAATTCTTAATACGTACGTATCAAACCCCCTGATATATTATTATATCGGGTCCCTTAACGGACCCGTGGCGGGTTGGAATCGTGCACGACTCAATAGCTGATCGCTCCGCTGGCGCGGGTTCGATCTCCGCAGTCACCGCTTACATTTTTGTAATGTGATTATACGGCAACGCTAGGTTAAGGTCGAGGTTGAGTGGTAGAGAGGACTTTGTAGTCCTTACTTCGCCTCGTTAAACAGGACACACTTTACATTTTTACCTTTCTATCATGAAAGGTAATTGAATTAAAATCTGACTATTCAGTCTGTCTATATAATTATAGCCTTCCTCTGCAATACATTTTTGGCCACCATATTAAAACTACTCCACGGATTTTCATAGATTTAAGTACATTGGTGGGAAGAAATAAAATACATAAATATTTATGTCAAAGTTCATCAAATCGAATAAAATTGACTTTTACAATAATCAAATTTATTTTGTTAGTGTAAGCTCTCCCCCAGGGGACTTTAGGTATTCCGATTTTGCTGGCCAACGAACTTGACCAAGATTTTTACAAGTAGGAATATTTGTATCAAATTTAATGAAAATAGAACAAACGCGACTTGTAATGTAATATATTTTGTAATACGGGTTTTAAAAATTCTCAAAACCGTTCTGGAGTCAGTCAGGATTGGTGACCTTTTCATGGGCCCGGGTCTAGGTCTTACCATGTTGACGACATGAACTTTTCCTTTGGAAATTCACCGAGAAGAAACGCACATCAAAACAAGCCGCATCAAGTTCTGCACTTTGGAAAATAGCCAATCTGAAAGTTCTGGACATATTATAAGTCAGTTCGGGATAACTTTCGAGTTGCTCATCAATTCTGCGAATGTAAGCTTGTCAGCCAATCTACTAAGTACTTGTACAGAGGAGAAAGTGGTCTAGATAGTGCACTATTATTGTCGTGTTTAATCTGACTGTGACAGCTGATGTAGGTAAACCATCAGCTGATTGTACACTTTCAGCAGTGCCAGCTGCTAATCAGCTGTTTCAATCGACAAATCAATTTAGCTTGGCATCACCACAGATTCAATAACCGTTAGCCGGGTATACCTCGTAGCTGAGATTTCACCAGACGACTCTTGAAAACCGCCAAAAAAATGCAATTAGGTCTAACGGTGGCTTTAGGAAAAATGCAATTTGGTTTTAATCTAGGCTAGTTGATAGTTAAACCTTTGCAGCTCATTAAAAAGAAAATATGCAGCAAATGATACAATTTTGGTTTATTTTAGTCGGATTTCTGCCACTGCTTACTACAGAGCTGTCATTGAATATTTGGTAAAGATATTTCAAAAGGAGCTTCCTCCTTTGCCTCGTTTTTTTTAAACTCTTGGTAGCGTGTTGTGTTCCCAAATTCTTTGGTAAAATATTGGTACTCAGTTAATATGTTCTGCTCCACGTTTTTGTCTTTTGATTTAAACTTTTACACATAGCCTATTAGTATCTGAAATAGTTTTATTTGTTCGTTAATAATATGTTTAAACGTAAGTCAGCGAACTTTTGAAAATTTACTATCGCGGTAAGTGCCAGATTTGCTAATAAACTCCCTGAAGGCCACGTGAGTTAGCGGACCCGTGGAGGGTTGGAATCGTGCGCGACTCTGCAGCTGATCACTCCGCTGACGCGGGTTCAATCACCACGGGATCGTGAGCGTAGCGAATTTAATGCTTTGTTATCAATCAGATTATTTATATAACGTATAAGTTTTCCTTTGATGCCATATAATTGTATTGTAAACTATTTAAAATTTAAATTATTGTGTACGAGTTCAGTTTTTAGAGTCAGTGAATGTTTATAGTTGTATGTATATACACAATGTTACGATGTAATTGGATGTTATGTTTGTAGCAAGAATAAATAAGTTAATACAGAATGGAAAGCTGAGGCCGAAGGGCGAAGCAAGCTTGTGAGCATAGCGTACAGCCTCGTAACTCTAAACATAGCGTACACTACAACCTCGTGACTCCTGTGGTAATAACGAAATTCGCTTCACTCATGCCAGCGGTGCTTTAGCCCTTAGCTGTGTGGCGGCCTGGTTTTATGTGTTCAGAAAAGATCGAAATATACAAATTCTAACTAATATTCTTTTAATCTAAGAAGAAGATATCCATTAAACCAATATAATAATATGCCATCGGTACTATAAGTTTCAAGACAAAGACCATATACAATCCCTGACCTGCCCTATTCCCCCGTCTGCCCCCACCCACCATCCACCCCATGGCACGCGCCGAGACGGAGGGTCACGGGTTCTAATCCCCGAGTGTAGACACACTTGATTTCATCTTGTGCGTGAAGAGATGTCCACTCCATTTATCCCACTGGCATCACTAATACAGGTTACTCATAGTCCAAACCGGGTGGATTCCAACTCACACCCCTAAAAGCGAAAGTTCGAGGCGGTCCGAATTCACACACCGTGAACATGGATGATGGTACTCCACAGCGAGGACGAAATATCTCAACCTAATTGTGAAGTTTGGACGCGGTGTGAACCGAAAGAATTGGATTATAGTTGTGACACCGGTCGCGAAACCCTAAAAGTTTTCCTCCATCTACTAAATTAATAATTTTAGCATTTAAAATGCCAAAAGAAAGTACCTCTACACAAAACTCATTCGATACACTACTTATTTCATCAGTAGTTTACACATGCAAAGGCGACATAAATAATATTTGCAATGGAACAAATTCCTACGTTGAAAGGAAACATTTCAGACAATCTATAGAAAAACGAACACCTATTATTTGTCCAGGGGGACTATTGACGAATATGATATGGTCTGTTTTCTTCTCGCATACTTCCTAAACATCCAAACTTGGGCCAAGATTGCGAGGCAGTTCATTTTCACACTTTATCACTGAACTTTTGCTAAGAAAAACAAGAAGTTTTGCAGTGAACTAAAACATTTACGGTCTATCTTTTATTACTACTAGTTTAAAGTTTGTTGTTGACGTTGGGAGAGCTTTTAGAGTTTATTTATTATGCTTAAATATTACGTGGTTATGTAACTATGGAAAATGTCCGCAATAATATATTTTCACACTCTGATTCAATATCCTACAACCATTTTCCCGAAGGTTCATAGGGTTGTAGGGTAAAATTTTTTTGAAACTGGTATAAGCTTTTAATTTTGTGTTTAGGGGGTAATCTTCTTTTGAAATTCTTATACACATTTTTATTTCCTTTTAGATTTGCCACTCAAATTCCCGATTCAGCTACCAAAAACCTAAATTGTGTAAAACCTGTTCAGTCCTAATCGTATTGTTTTTTTTTTTCTAATGAATATTCGAGTAAAAATGTAAATTAAAGTTTAATTTACTGCTGTCAAAGTTATGTAATTTGTAGGTAAACACAAATCAAATATGACACCCAAGCAAATATCACTTGTCCCACATAAATTCCCGCATTACGCAGCGTTGACTCACAGCTATCTACAGGTATGTCGAGCATGTGACCAATAAAGTTGCAGAATTGCAGAAACTGACCAATCAGAACGAGGCGTTATCACGCCACGGCACAGATGACTGTAGCTCAGTTGGCGTTTCCGCCACCAAGAGCGCCAGTGTCGCGCTTTTTCACGCATTGTTGGGGAAAGAATCTGACTCAGTCGCGCGTCGTCCGCCGCACGAGCGTCATCAGCGTAACGTGTGCTCGCATGAAACACGCACGATACGTAATCAAAAGACTGAATCGCTTTTAATTTTATGTGATAATATACTTTTAGTTGTGTCTATTTTTAGTTTCTACACATCACTATACTTTTTGTTAGTGACTATGACTTTTTACAAATAGTTTTTTATATTTTAAGTGTCGAATTTCTCTGTTTTTAAAATGTGTAAAGACGTTTTTCTTCTATTGTTAAATATTTGAGTGGTTTGCAGTTTCGCGAACGATGGTGGCCGGCCGGTGGGGCTGTTTTGTGTTGGTTTTCTTGTTCAGTTTTGAATTGACTAACAGTAAAGTTCACAACTTTTTATCAATGGATACACTCACTGACGGCGAGGTGGAGAGACTGGTGCATTTCAACGGTATAACTGCCAAGGAAACTTCGGTCATTGCTAAGGGCAAGGAAATGGGGTGAGTGCTTTTTATTTGTTTTCCAATACAAAACAAACTAAGAATTTTGGGGAATCCTAAAATTTAGGAAATAACAACGCTATGGAGGGTCTCTTACGTTCTTAAAGGTCCTAAAATTTGTATTCCTCATTTGCTGGGCTATTAACTATGATCTTGTTTAAGCTATGGCATGTTAACCGATCATACGCGAGTCAATGGGGCTGAAATATAAACAGCGTCTGCTTAAATGATATATTTTATAACATCGTTTGCTGTTTACGCATAGGTACGTTTAATATATTCTTTGATTTTCACTTTAAACTGCTCATATCACACTAATAACCTCCCTTATACCTAAAAATACATACGCATCGGCAAGTCAAACTAGTTCAAAGTTTCTAGGGGCACGCAAGTTCAGAATCCCTTTTCTATTGAGCACTAACCCAGTTTTCATAGCAAGACTACATCTTATCATTAAAACATAATCAAACTCACTCTTTATCCCATATACACCTTAAAATAACTTTAACGAGTCCAAACTTTTGGCGTTTTAAATAAAAGTATTACTAGTTAATATTGCTATATCAGTGTTTAGTTTGTATCACAGAATAGCTAGGAATCTCTGGTAATCCGTGTTTGTATCTTTATAATGTATTAGTATTTCTGTAGACACTATCAACGAATTATAAAATTGTTCAAACTATAATCAGCTGAATCTTCTTCACTCTAAAAATAAAAGAGTGAAAACGGCTAAAAAATGAAAATCGAGCCACTGTTGAGATTGGCTGGGTTTCAACACCCAAAAGAGCGGAATTTCACTCTTTTTGAGGCCTTCTTTCATTTTTAGAGTGTTCGACCAGTGTTTTGGGTTCTCACAACCATTGATTTCCTGCATGCTGGACGGGAATCATTAAACAAGGACTTACATAACAACATTTGTAGACTTAATTTGCGTTTGTCACTATTTGACTAATTTGACTTTTCGCTATTTGTCTGGAAGTGTACTGTATTATATCAATGAGATTTCCTTATAGTTTTTCCTATCTAAAGACCGACAGTTTATTTAGCTACTTATTTGTTTACTATACGAGTACAATAGTTTTCTTTTGTTTGGTTCCCGAAGCTGTTGGAAGCCAGAACTTTTTCCCACATCTGCCTGCTGTATTCATGGAGCAATAATATTTAGGAACCCTCCCCGCACATCCCACGCCTTTGTAGTGAGGGGTATTTTATTGATAGGTGAAACGCTACCTGACCCGCTTCATTGGAAGAAACATGACAAGAAAAGTATAGGTTTCCGACCTTCGGTTTTGTAGGCATACACGTGTAAATATAGTTGTCATGGCAAATAATTAATTGCAAAATAGAAAAAAACAAAGCTGCTGCGTAGCCACAAGCGCTACTGTGAGCCCTAGCCCATAGCACAGTGGTATAGTGCGTGCTTCGCACCAAAACAGCCCGGGTTCGATTCCCAAACTTTTCACGATGGCCACTCCCCGTGCGTGGTTCGGAAGTCACGTCAAACCGTTGGTCTATTCCATTGGTCGTTGGGCTATTAATTAATGACCCAACCTGGGGAACAGTCGGCCCTAGTTTGTAACAAGACTACAATTTATGTATTTATGGTCATATTTTGGTATAAACATTCACGCGGCCATACTCAACATGTATTTCAATCAAATCCAATCAGCCCGACCGAGATGACGGCCGAAGAAAATACGTTTTGCGCTGCTATATATAGGTTGGAACGGCAAACTTGTAACGTTAAAAATTAAAATAACCAAAAATTAAGAATCATATAGGGCCTATATAGTAAGGTACACCTGAACATGAAATATATTTTTTCTTTACATTTGAATTTGATGGTCGAAACATTATCCAACAAAACTCCATCTAACAAAAGATTTATTCACCCATTAAAGACCATATTTACAAAGATTAACAACCGACAGTCTGTTTTTTATTTAAAGTATGCTGTTGACGATGGGAGAATGTCAGAGTTTAAAGTATTATTGCGGACATTTTCCATCATTACTGAACAAGATTATCACGACGTTTCGGGATCTGCAATCTGATGCCGTCTTCAGGTGGCAAGTAACCTAAAGCAAAACACAGAACATTAGAAAACGAGTTAGCCTAAAGTTTGCCGACAGTTTACGTACCGAATCACCTTAACGACAATATATTTATAGCTCCCATCAAATATTTTATCCCGGTCATCAAAGCGATGATATATTATGCAAATACAACTAGTTTTGGCCAATGATAGGAGGGAAGATGAATAGTAGAAATGCGTCTAAGAATGATCGGCCGGGATTTGAACCCGTGACCCTGCAGTTGCGAAAGGTGGCCTCCTGTTGCTAAGCTACCGCATTCATTCCCATCAGTGGGCGATCACATTTCTACCAACATAAGAAACGTCTTAGGTTATTTCAAGTTGGAAATCGTATCTATAAACGGCTGGGAAGGTTTCTAGCCGAGTGGTTTCGTGTGAGAAGAATTCTACAGCGTCTGAGAAGGAGTTGCTTTCTGGGAAAGTTCGGTTTGAGATAGGGTCCGCCTCAGCTTTGCGGCGCGCTTCAATGCAAGGGTAGACGGTGGCCCGTGTTTCGCCTTTCAAAATAGTTTTTACATTACTAAACTTGATTTATTAGGAAAGTAGAGGAAACTTCCGACATGCTTTTAAAGCTTTTTTTCGAAACTATGTGTTTTTGTGTACGAAATGGAGTTGAAAAACACCAAAACTTGGACAGATTCAAAGTTTATGTGTGAAACTTTTAAAGCACTTATGAGAAATCGGGCCGAAAATATACCCGTGTCAGAAACCCCCTGAACAAGGTGTTTTAGTGGCTTTGCGAGGATTTGCAATAGAAAAAACGCTCTTCTCGTCTGACGACTTTCTAAAGGAATCAAAATTTGTACACAATTATCAAGGGCGGTTAGGTTCCACAATTTTGAAATTCCACTTTTAAATAAGGGCCTCGGGGCTCTCAAAGCACTGTATTTTCTCTGTGAGTGTAAAAGTTTTCTTTAAATAAAAATAAAATTTTGAAAATAATCTATCCCCTTTTATGAATATGATAAAGGTAAAAGGTCAAGTTTGTCTTGTTTAACGAGGCGAAGTTAGAACTGCAAAGTCCTCTTTACCTTTACCTAACGTCACTGTATAGTCACTTTACAAATGTAAGTGGTGACTACGGCGATCGAACCCGCGCCAGCGGAGTGGTGATCTCTGGAGTCGCGCACGATTCCAACCCACCACGGGTCCTACGAGACAATAATTGTAGTTTCGCTATTACGGGTTTGAATATGATGATCCTTTCTTTGAAATTTGAAACATCACAGTAACCCCATCCGTCACGGAGGCGTTTTTGGACTTCATCCCTCTGTATCATCCCTTTGTCTGCCCGTAGTGCCTTAAGGTTTCTAGAGACAGAGGAGAGAAATATTTCACACATATATGCGGAAACAGTGTAGCGGTTTAAATATATGTTTGTAAGAAATCAGCATTCAGTTGAACATTTCTAGAATTTAATGAGCAGGGAAAAGATAAGCATTGAGCGTTGCATGAGTGGTGGTAATTTAGAGGTGACTGACTTGCAGATCAAAGAAAAACGAATCATAACGGTTTGTTTCGTTATGAAATACTCGTGTCTCCGTTTTTAAACAGAACAATTATACTTTGTAACGTACAAACTAGAGCTTAACTGTATACTCGTAGTTTCCAAATTGTACCTCAATCAAACTATTAAACAAAATCACTTAGTTTTTAGTTAAAACCAATAGGCACGTTTTATAATCTTAAAAATATATTGGCAGAGTAAAGCAGGAAAATTTTAATTCATAAAAAGGCCAAAACAAGGGGAAAATTTTCCTCCTGAACTTCGAAAGCGCTTGAGAAAGAAAATATATTCTGGTTTTGGCCTGATTGTGAATTATAAATTTTCATACGGTACTCAATTGAGCTAAAATTCTTCATTACCTGTGATTAAAAGACAATAGGTACATGTAAAACCGGTAAATATCGTTGTAGTTGTCCGGATGTTGAACACGCTCCGTTCCCCACCAGGGGAGGTTGGATCAGATATCATTTTAGGGGGACGCGGCACCAGGTTAGACGGCAACTTCAGGAGAGGCTTGCCATAATCTTGGGGGTAAGGTCCACCAGAGTGTTGGCAAGGCTCTCCATGTCTTGGGGGTTAGAGTCCCCTAAGTAGTTGTCAGCGAGCTTGCTTGTCGCGCCCTCTCATGATTGTTTGATCAGCCGAACAGTCCCATTCTCTCCTGAATCCAGACTTCCTTTCATTCGGTGGTAGCGCAATATGCCCAACAGACGGCAGACGTGCATGAGGGTAACCAGTCCCTAACCACTTGATCCCCTCAATCTAACATCTAAAACAGGTATAGCTTTTCTTGTTTATCAGGCCGAAGTTTGGTTTACAGAGTTTACCTTTACCTAGCTTTACCGTATAGTCACTTAAAAAATAGTAGTTTTAGAGATTGATTTCCCAATTGATCGATGTTATTAATATCTGTCAAGGTGTTGTTTTCATACATTTATCTTGTGATTGAACGACATTATCTACCGTACATTCCCACACAAACGAAGGAAGAAGCGATGCAGCTGTTTCTACAATTGATCAAACGCATTCTCAGACAACAGTTGTTTGAGTTTTCGCAATTCATTACTAAACGCGTGTTTACTGAGGAAGTTTACTTTCATTGTATGTTAATTTCAACTCTTCCCTCTTTAACAAGCGATTGTGGTTGTGTACTAGTCTACAAATAATGCATTTAAACACGTCAATTCGATTTGTTTTATGCAATATATCTCTGAAAATTCTTTGACTAGTTTTTAATGATTTTGGTTGCTATTGCTAGCACATAGAATTGTTAGCTAGTGTTCAACTACGTTGGCAGTGGCAACATTTGCTAGTACAGTAGATGAACTATAATTTATTCATGGTTGTTTTGCTCTAAACCGTCTATTTTGAAATCATATGCAATGGTTTGCTATAAGTCAGCCGGTTCTATGTTCTTGTTTGGTTATATTTGACTAAGTCTATTAATTATTCAAGTGAACAGAAGTTTAAATATTACTTATTTAACGTCTTCGAGAATCTTCGATGCGCCTTGGCTGTTGAACTTTGTAAGTCGTATTAAAATATTTACTTTAGGACCTTGTGATAAGGTTTTATACGGACAGAAAATACTAAACTCCTGTGTACAGTGAACGCAGTTTTTCTCTATCACCGGATTTCTACAGGAGATAGAGCTATTTATTTTATAGCAAAAGAGAACGAAACATAGTAGAACGGTTTGCAGTTATGTGTTCGAAGGTTAGGTTAGGTTATATGAACGGAATTTTACATATAAATATTAAATTTACGTCTATTCCCCGCCATCTTGGTCTGGCTGATTGGATTTTCTTGACTTTCGGTACTCATTTTGGGTTTGGTAAAATAAATATTTACACTAAGTTTCATCAAAATCAGACCGTACAGTTTTACATAAAAAACCATTTTTAGTGGGACTCGTCCTACCAAGAGGTTTAAATTATCCCTCGTTACAGAGAATTCGCTAGGGTTCACGACAGCGCTTGTGGCTTTGTTGCTACACCAGCTGTCAACAGTCTCAGCAAGGATGCAAATATATCTTTTGTAACTCGAGTGAAAATGGCAACAAGTGCTAAACAGTTGCAAATATTGTCGGACGACGGATATTAGCAATTGTAATCATCATACTCGCGTACGTTAGGTCAAGCCGCTCCCCGGCGATGAGTCAACGCTGTTCTAGACGTTGAGTAATTTGTAATCATTTTAATTACGTCATCAGAAACACGGTGTAGGTGGCCATGCAAGTAAATCAGTATGAAACACAACTATGATTGGTCGTCTGCTGCTCCCAGTGAGACATTCGGTAGCTGTTATTCTTCCATCGTCAATAAAAAATTAAAAACGGAGGTACACTTTTAAAACAAGAACTTCAACAGATCAGTAGAGCGAAATATTACGCGTAAACCAGGCCGACACGCAGCCACTTATTACCGTAGGAGTTACGAGGCTGTTCTCTCCGCTCAGCTTTGCCTGCTATATGATCACGAGTGTTACGAGGCTGTTCACTACGCTCAGCTTTGCCTGCTATATGATCACGAGTGTTACGAGGCTGTTCACTACGCTCAGCTTTGCCTGCTATATGATCACGAGTGTTACGGTGTTCACTATCAGCTTTGCCTGCTATATGATCACGAGTGTTACGAGGCTGTTCTCTCCGCTCAGCTTTGCCTGCTATATGATCACGAGTGTTACGAGGCTGTTCTCTCCGTCAGTTTTGCCTGCTATGATCACGATGTTACGGGCTGTTCTCTCCACTCAGCTTTGCCTATATGATCACGAGTGTTACGAGGCTGTTCTCTCCCTCAGCTTTGCCTGCTATATGATCACGAGTGTTACGAGGCTGTTCACTACGCTCAGCTTTGCCTGCTATATGATCACGAGTGTTACGAGGCTGTTCACTACGCTCAGCTTTGCCTGCTATATGATCACGAGTGTTACGAGGCTGTTCACTACGCTCACAGTCTCGCTTCGCCCTACAGCCTCAGACTTACGTGGCCGTTTACTGCACGTTTCACTACGTATCATAAATGGAAAATTTTCTCCGAATTTCATTAAAATTGGTCTACTTGTAACGCTATTAGAGCGTTTGAAACAGCTCTATAGTTTTATATATTTTGGTATATTATAACCTAAATACATAATTATTTTAAGTTTCATCAAAATCGGATGAATTTTACTGTTTTGAAATCATTAAAACCATTAAAAAAAATAAAACCCCCACCCCAAAAGGGTAGGCCTACTTCCGGTAGTAACTTGACCGAAATATTTACAAAGGAACATTTGTACCGAATTGTAAACAAATCTGCAGAAAGTCCACACATATTTGCATAAACATATACAGTTTTGAAAAATGCTCAAAACGTGTTCTGGGGGTCAGGATCGGTGCTCATTTCACGGTCTCGGGTCCGGGTCCTACCATGCTGACGGCTTGAATATCTCATTTTTCCAAAGGGAATTCGCTAACAAATCAGGAGAGCTAAAGGCTTATTGAAACGTGTTTAAAGACAAGCGCTACCCGTAGGTAGGTAGGCCCAGTTAAGATTTCACAAATTTAATAGACTGAGTACCGTAGTTGACGGGAAAATTCCGATACCACGAAGGAATATATCTGGTCTAGTAACGTGGCGGTTGCTGGATGACACGAAGGGATAACGTAGACTTGGCACGTGCGCGTGTGTAAGTCAAGGTTGCGAGTGTGTTGGCTGAGAATAACGTTGCTGTGCTGGCACGCGTCGACAGTAATTGTCCTCAATACGCACAATCCATGAATCTGCAAACATAACATCACAAGTGTCGGTGTGAATACTGTTCCATTTTCTATACCGAAGTAGCTACAGTAAATATGTGTTAAACTTCGACAGCTGACTAAAGTATTCAGAGGATTAGTTGCCCCTAAACCATAAACTTAAGCTCCACCTCTTAGGGCACTCAAATTACTTCTGAAAACTAACGTAGACTATTTCTAATGTCTAAGTATGATCGGAATGTGCGCAAAGATACTATGCAGTGTGTGAGAATTTGACGGCCTTCTTGGACCTGGTATAGGTCTAGCCGCCTAGTAAGAGCTTGTAAGGATTTGAACGCAGTAAATTGCGTTTTTATTTTATGATAATACTAGCTGAGAGTACCCGCGCTTCGCCTCGGGGCTTTCCTAACATATATGCTTAACATATAACAGCTATAGCTGTGTGTATACTTTAATAAAACTGCAAATTTAAAGCAAACAACAAAGTTTCCTTAGAAAAACCATTTAGTTTGCCTGTTAGTTCACCATCTTCTCCTGATAAGTGTTGAGCTACCTTGTGAGAGTCATAGTTACTTGTGTGCCAGTGGGGAAAACACTTTTTCATAGCCCAAATTGGATTGGCTGGAGTTCCAAAATGGCTTAAAAGTTTTACAGACAGACTAGGCCGATCTTCCTTAGACGTTAATTAATAGCCCAATGACCAATGGAATAGACCAACGGCTTAACGTGACTTGTTGAAAGAAAGCCCGTTGTTACGTGCGGTGTCTTGTGTTCCTTGGGTGGTGTAGATTGGGCGGTCCAATCTAGCCTTTCTCTGCCGTGACCACTGAGGCGGACCCTTAAGAAGCAAAACCCAAACGCCTAGAACGGGATTTGAACCTCAAACTTCAAGCTCCAAAGTTTCGTGGCACAGCCAACTATTTCATATGCCCAAGAAGATAACGACACCGTATACCCGTAGTTGGACAAGGCTGATTGTGTTTACCTATCCATAACGACACTCCCTGGGATTACCTTATCTTGGATTCTTCGACTGTCCTACTTCTTCTTTAGTTAGCTCGTCTTGGTCTTACCATCAAATATACGGATCAATTAATTTACATTTTAGGATGCGCAGTGGGCTACGGGTGGAAAAACGTAACGAATAGAGGGCTGCGTCCAACAAACGTTGCAGTTATAAATAGTGTTACTGTGCAAATGTTTGCGAAACCACTAAAATCCGCTCATTCAAAGTTGACGTAAAACTATATATAGAAAGACTACAGATACGTGTTATTCTGTAGCACTTTACGCTGTAGACTACAGTGATCCTGGTTGGATGACAACCTTTATGTATAGTTTCTGTTAAATATTCCGTTAATTTCTGGAAAACAACGGAGATTCCAGAGATGGGTTACCCCTTCTTTGTTTGTTACCCATAATGCAATTTCACTGAAATACTCGACACTTTCAATATTTATTGTACCTTTAAATTTATCATTAAATCACCACTTATCATTCAATTCGTCATTTGTTTAAGATTTTGGGTTATTAAACTCAACAGTACACAAGGTAATTTAAATTACACATTGCACAATTATGAAACTGTTGTCGCTTTCCGTAAATTTACTAACGTTCAGAATTATCTACTTAGCTAGATTTGTCTGCATTGTTCAAATTTATTATAGATTAACACATATTTACGGATATATTTACATCGTGTTTACACTAAAGCTATAGCTCGCCCTTGTGCGTGTGTGTGTCGGCGATGCGTGGGGAAAGTTCAGATGTTTGGCAAACACACTACAGTTCAGAATTAGCCTAGACAGCTTCAGCTTGCTGACTTACCAGTTGTTATACTCACAGCACAGTAGGTCTAACCAATGTACAGGTGTCTGCAATGTAGATCTAACCAAGGGTAGGTAAGAGTGCGGTGTATGGGCGACTAAAACACGATGCAGTCTGACCGTTGACTTTAGTCTACGGACGTAAAAAATTACATATTTTCTAATGTCTACGAAACTACGAAGCCTTGTGCCAACTTTCAACGAACGTTTTAATTGGCTTCGCATTGCAAAAATTCGCTGCTCACTCGTGATGACTTTCTCTATAAATCAGAGCTTTTATATGATAACAAAAATTTAGATGTGCACTTTTTTGGTATTTCGGTTTTAAACCGGAGGTTTAAAACTCTGAAAGTAGTACCGCATTTACGCTTTTCTTCAAAGAGAACTTTTCTCAAAATACTGTAATAGTAAAAATATTGGCTACCAATCCGCCCTGAGGAATATATTGATCTTTAATTTAAAGTTTAAAACTCACAGTGACGCTATTAGAACGTCACTGTTTATGAATTTTTGTGAGTATCATAGTTTTTACATAGGGTAAAATATATTATTCTGTTTGAATTTGAGCAACATCTTTGAAATTTTTCTTTTACATGTGGGTTTAAGAGCTCTAAAAGTACTGCATTTTCACGTGTTTCAAAGTAGACCTTTTTGATATAAAAAGAACAAGCTAAAAAAGGTAACAAAAACACAATAATAAACAAATATTTAAAATAAAACAAAGTAAACCGCTAGTAAGAGTATTGCAAAACCTAGTTAAATTTATCATAACATTTTATTATAATGATTAAAAGCCTGATCTAAAAATTCTTCAACAGAATAGTAAGAGCCTTCCAATAGATAAGCTCTTAACCTTCTTTTGAATAAGATAAAATTTTCAGTGGATTTTATGTTTTCGGGGAGTTTGTTAAACAATTTTGCACCTGCCTGTGATGGAAGTTTTCCATAAATGAGTAATCTATGAGAATTTTATCTAAATGTATGAACTTGTCTAGTATTGTGTTTGTGAATTTGCTGACCTTGAACTAAATCACATTTTGTCAAACAGAAAAGAATAGTCTCATAGATGTACAAACTGGGCAGGGTTAGAATATCTAAAGTCTCAAATAATTAAGTATTGTCACGTTTTCATCCCTTACCGGAGTAGTTCGTATTCAAGCAGCTTCGTGTACTAGAAGCAGTGAATAATTAAAAAGATAGCGTATGCAATTTCTTGAAACAAATGACAGGTTGTTGATTTATTTATTTAAAATCTAAAATAAAACTAGCTTATCTTCTAGACAGCAAATTTAGCAACCGTGGGAACTGAACATATAGTTTTGTCGTGGGCGACAGACAGTAACTTTACCTCTACTCAGTTCACAAATATAAACATCTCCATTGACAACAAACAGCTGATGGTTTAGAATGTTTGGCAGTGACAACAACATAACAGCAACTAAGTTTCAGTCATCACCTGTACGATAACCTCTATTCTTAAATTTGTTTAGACTAAATCGATCAGACATGGCCTCAAGCTAGCGCGAATCCTTGTGAATTTCCTGTTCCTGTTCTATGAAAGGTACAGCGTGTGAATGAATAATAAATGTTACTTAAATAATGTTCGAATTGTCGTTGGCAATACATTTGGTTCATTTAAATTTCTCTTTTCTCCGTAATTTTAATAAATAATTGACCTCGATTAATACTTTACACAATGATTAGCTTTTAAATATATCCATGATTTTTATGTATTCAACATCACAGAACTGATTGAGAGTCAGTCAACTCCATACAGCATTACGGCTTAACCCTCAGCGGGGACAAAAGTGAAGTGTATTTAAGCGTTTGAGCGTTGTGTTAGGGCCGTTTAACCCGATTATCCGGGACAGAGCCGATTGCGGACACCCCGCACCCGGTTGAAAAGTTGCAAACTACTGTACATGGCGAGTGTTACTGTGTTAGTGTATCTATGTAATGGAAGTTACATGTAACTGACTGACTGAACGACAGCTGCGCTCCCAGCGGGGTTCACAGGCGATGCGGAGTGCAGTGATGCACAAATAAATATATACTATATAAAAGTCATGTGACGTTGCATCCAGGTGCTTAGTCCTAGGAGAGTTTTAAATCAAGAATCCTCTCATCCTCGTGGTTAACACCTAGCTTGAGAGGCGTCACTTACAATCTTCAGATTAAATATAAAATAGGGCACTTTAGGGAAAGAAAATAAAAAATATTATAACGGACGTTTTCTATAATTCTTGTGTTAACATAAATAACACGACCTTTCGATATCTGGAGTCTAATCCCGTATTCAGGTGGAACATAACCTAAAATATACACAACACATTAGGAAATAAGCTAACCTAAAAGTGACTGGCGAAAGCTGATCAAAATGTGTATTCCCACTTTTAACTTATTGAGTTTTGACAACTAGCCTAGAAGACAATACAACCTGCACAACTACTTAACACTGAAATAAATAGGGAAATCATGCGCGCCCGTAGCCAGTGACAGCTGCACACTGACTGATTGCCTGACCAGCCGCATTGGCTGGCTTGGAGCAGCGGACTACCAATCACAGCCATGAATCAGACTGACCCCTTGTAACAGAGAACACAAAAATAGACAAAAAGATCCTTTTTGAATGTGCAGAAAATAAGTCTCGGTCTATAAGATTTGGCGGTCCAACGCTTTTCAAATTTAGATAAAAACGTTGGAAAATCAATTGGGTAAACAAAGATCTCCAGTAGTTTTCTCGTGGGCCGGTGACAGCAAGCTACAGACAGCTTGTCACGACATGGCCTGTTATGTTAAGTAGGCCTACTAATGGCAGCTGGAATCAGTTTATCAGAAACATCATCTCAGCGGCGCCAAACTTTTCCTCTACAAGTGCGAATCATTTATCTTGGCTGAAGCCATTTAGCTCATCAGCGACCCCTGGTGTTGAAGTCTGCGACGACACAAGTTCCTCGTTCTACTATCTGAATTTGATTGGCGAGAGGCATTTTACTAAGAGTTCTGCCAGGAGACGTAGATGTCGCAGCTATCAATATAGTTATCAAGTCACACCTATTTTAGTTCAGATTTATATCTAGCAATATTTTGAAGGACCCGATTGTACACTGAGCAAAAGCTATAAGGTTGGAATTTTTATGGATTACATTAGAACCTTCCTCTTTTTTTCCTTACGAAAATTTTAAAATATATGGGATTTGCCATTTGAGAAGGTGTTCGAAAACAACAACTGCTCAACGTTTTCTTCAACGATGTTTCGTTCCATATGGATTGAAATGAATAGCTCAGCTATGGAAACCATAGTTTTATAATTTAAAGAGAATCACGTTCACTTTTACCAGGTTACAAAGTAAGTCCACAAATATTTAGAATTTGGCTTAATTTATCAGCTTTGTACTTGGGTCGTACTTGACGGCCATTGACCACTCTCGCTACTTTTGACTCTATTTTTTTATTTTGTGTTAGCTCTACCTCACGGTATATAATGTGTTGCTAACAGAACTGGGAAAACATCCCTTGTTGGGTAAAATATTAAATTGAATAAAAATAATGGTTTGAAAAAAAACTTGTCGAAGTTCATACTTTGATTTAAGCATTCTGTGATTTGAGACACCGATCACACTGAGAGGGTATTTCAAGGTAAGTATGGGATGCATGGTGACTATGATGGGTGTGTTGATGGATGAAGAGGTGTACTCTTGTAACTCGTGCTTCAAACTAGGGCCGACTGTTCTCCAGATTGGGCATGTAGTCCAGTCCTCCAAAACACTTCCCAATCCAAAAGCCACCAAGACAAACACCATTCAATAAATCACCCTGAGTGGCCAACACTTAAGAATAGAACCCCTCCCAGAAAAACCTCGCACATAGTGTCAAATACCAGAAACCTGCCTCAATAGCCATTGACGGTCTACAATTGATAGGTGGTCTACAATAGTGGTAGCTCGTAATAGAGCGCCTGTTGTAGGTGGTCCAAATAACGCCCCGGGACCCCCGCTGTCCTCTCTACAACAAACAATGAGAGCTCGTTTTACAACAGTCTTGTCAGAAATTAACAAACTCATTTCCCTCCTACACTAACACCCTCGGGTGGGTTGATTAATAGACCGGGTTCAAGGTTAGGAAGTGTAACGGATTGGAGGCTTTGATCAAATTTACCAGGAAGATTGGACGTCAAGGTCTTAGGCGGCCGGTCAGTGCTTCAGTCAATCAGTGACTGAAGATGGTACTCACAGCGAGGCCGAAATATCTCAACTTAATTATGAAGTTTGGACGCGGTGTGAACCGGAAGAACTAGATTATAGCTGTAGGCTTGTGTTTGGAGCCAATGTTTGGAAGTGGGGTGCGAGTTTAAAAGTAAACCGTTTGGGGTCTTATCTGGTGACAAAAAGTTGTTCCTAAATAAAACCCCTGTTACATTGGGCTGGCCTAGAGGATTTAGCTCCTTGAAAATAATGACTACTTTAAATTGCACTTTTCTCCGTAATTCTAATAAATAATTGACCTCGATTAATACTTTACACAATGAATAGCTTTTAAATTAAGTATATATCATGATTTTTATATGCAGCTATTTCAACATCACATTGACTAAGTCAGTCAACTCCATACAGCATTACGGCTTAACCCGCAGCGGGGACAAAAGTGAAGTGTATTTAAGCGTTTGAGCGTTGTGTTAGGGCCGTTTAACCCGATTATCCGGGACAGAGCCGATTGCGGACACCCGCACCCGGTTGAAAAGTTGCAAACTACTGTACATGGCGAGTGTTACTGTGTTAGTGTATCTATGTAATGGAAGTTACATGTAACTGACTGACTGAACGACAGCTGCGCTCCAGCGTTCACAGGCGATGCGGGTGCAGTGATGCACAAATAAATATATACTATATAAAGTCATGTGACGTTGCATCCAGGTGCTTAGTCCTAGGAGGTTTTAAATCAAGAATTCTCTCTCATCCTTGTGGTTAACACCTAGCTTGAGAGGCGTCACTTACAATCTTCAGATTAAATATAAAATAGGGCACTTTAGGGAAAGAAAATAACAAATATTATAACGGACGTTTTCTATAATTCTTGTGTTAACATAAATAACACGACCTTTCGATATCTGGAGTCTAATCCCGTATTCAGGTGGAACATAACCTAAAATATACACAACACATTAGGAAATGAACTAACCTAAAAGTGACTGGCAAAAGCTGATCAAAATGTGTATTCCCACTTTTAACTTATTGAGTTTTGACAACTAGCCTAGAAGACAATACAACCTGCACAACTACTTTAAAACACTGAAATAAATGGGAAATCATGCGCGCCCGTAGCCAGTGACAGCTGCACACTGACTGCATGATTGCCTGGACCAGCCCATTTGGCTGGCTTGGAGCAACGGACTACCAATCACAGCCATGAATCAGACTGAC